>CM068837.1:111805947-111815947 GCA_028554795.2 Sinohyriopsis cumingii | reverse complement strand
TAGTCAAGACGAAACGATCTCTTTTCGAAGAAGAAAGCAGACACCAAGCGACAATGGCGATCCGTGTCACACAACACTTTTCAAAATGTATATGATCAGAGGTTTGTTCTAGCGATCTGCACGGTTAAATTAAATGTTGATGTATTTTGCAATAAGACGGACACAATTTCCATGGGATCGCCCATGGAACCATTGTTCGTGCATTAGTTTAATTTTTTAAAATATTTTTTTATATAAATCGCCTATAGGATAGACCCAGTAAAGCATGGCCATTCTCGTGACTGTGTGAATAGCTACTCAAGTCAATTCGAAGTGAACGCGGTAAGAAAATAAGTATAGCCAATGAAATGGCTTACAACGGGTGATGCATTGTTTTGTTCTAGGACTGTGTGGCATAATAATCCCTATGTTCTTGCGTTGTTACCATTACAGTGCAGACAGAATGAAATGTGAACTTACAGGCCCTCTTTGTGTGTGTTGTACCATTTCTTCTTACCACATCAAAATACTGAGCGTCACAGTATTGGTTCGCGTTTTCAAGTTGACCATTTTTTTTATATCTCACTTAAACATTTTAACATAAACACTCACACTCACATCGGTAGAGTCAGAACAGACGTGTTACAGTATTGAGGGGCATGTTATCTTTTTTTTTTCAAACTAATAAATTTGGTGTTTGTATGAAGTAAAGAACCGAAAGTACAGTGAAACTCAAGGATGATGACCCAATCTGTCTGTCTATTGATGCGTGTATTTACTTAAGAAGAAATATGACCTCTAAAACACAAAGAGATACGGCAAGCATGATTAGAATGAACATAACGATGTTTTCCTTCACGCCCGTGTAATTTAGAGTTTCAATCCTCTTTGAAGACAAACTTGGTCTCCATTTGTAGGGCTTGAAATAATAAAAAACCTGAAAAAATCTTAAGCACTTTGCTATAGATAATTTCATCAACAGACTAAACAACATAAATACCGTTACAACACTAGAAAGCCTTAAATCTTCTATCAAAAAGAAATGCATCAAAAATTAAAGATTAACGATAACTAACCAATGAAACCGAATTTAACAAAGGCAGTGACATGTGAAGAAATGTCTCTCACTTTGAAAAGGTAGGCGAATGTACTCTGTCATGCACCATCAACTTGAAAAAAAAATTATAAACAGAGAGAAACCTGAATTCAAAATTCAGTTGTTTTTTTCTTCAAAATTGTTTCGTTTCTTTTTTCTTTTTTTGGAACAAATCTAAGCACTAATATAGAGTGGAAAAGGGAAAATGCACGTACAAGCTTTGATATTTGTGAGAAAATGAGGGGATATTCCTAACTTTCATAACTACCTATGGACTTGGACTTGTCTGTGACTTATCCACAAAACAAGATGTACATATTTCTGATCAAGCTGCAAGTGTGTGCGTGTGTTTGAAAATGGTAAAAATTGGGTATACAATTTTCTCGTGACACTTATAAAGTGAAGAGTCTGTGCAAGTGTCAAAAGCCAAAGTCATATAAGTTTTGTATTTTGTACGGCTTGTAAAGATTTCCACTTTAGAAAATGTGAAGTATCACAATTTATTGTAACAAACAGAAGTGGAACATAAGGGCTTGCGAGAAAGAAAATAACCCAGACAGTTGGTGTCATCAAGAGTGCTAGAGACGGTACCCGAACTTGCTTGCTTGCTTACTTGAATTAAAGTGATTTTCGCTCTAATGGAGCATATATCACTGGTTTAATAACGCACCGCGTGATTTTTAATTACTCCTGGGGAAGGAAAGAGAGCCTCATCTCCCAGGCTTTTATGTACTCACAGACTACTTTTAAATTTAGCCACTCAGGTGTAGGACTAACTAGTCCTTAACAACCTGACTGAAAGGCTTTAAACATGAGTGGGAATAGTCTCACCACACACTCATTTTTCTGTCCGAGCGTGGTAAAGGAGGAAAAAGGTGCTCAAAAAGACAGCCATGGATGTTAAGTACTCAACAAAACGCTAGCCCGTACTTATTTCAAATCAAGTCCCGTTTTTTTGCTAATAGACAGTAAAAAGTACCAATAATGTCTTAACCACTTTTGCAATTAGTTCAAATCTAACGAGTCTGTTAAATTTCCTACTTCCTAACATATCTATCTAATATTAGTACTTAGTGTACATAAAAATGGCCATTCTGATCTTATTTAAATTATTATGTCTAAGAGACATATACCAGTTTGGTCACTGTTAGGTTTAAAAAGTTAAGTTTGTTGCGGTGTTCCAATGGGTCAAGTTTGTTTCGAGAATAATTTAGTCAAGGAGGGATACCAAGCCAAATATGGTTCCCTAGTTAATAAAAAGCAATCTTTTGGAGCCCTAAAAAAGGCTGTTTTTTCTGTTAGAAGGTAACACGTCTCTCTTTTGCTTTCACGTTCTTTCCCGCACTCCTAGTCTCATGATTCTTGATATCAGGAAATGCGTAGCCATGATAGGCGGCAATGTAAGCAGCGGCTTCTACCAGTTGACTGAGGGGGTATCCAGTGTAGGTTTGTCTGTAGAATTGGGGAAGAACTCTGACCCTAATCCCCATTGAGAAGTTCTTGGTTTAAAGGTGTCTAGAGATTTGTAGGCAACGTATTGTATGGCTCTAATAAACTACCCTGCTTTGTTGACGTCATACAATGCTTGATCTAGTCCCATTTCGGTGTACTTCTCAACGAAGGTCAGCATCCCCCTCCTCCTCCTCCTCCTCTTCTGGTTCTGATACTAATTCTTTAGCTGAGGTAGATAGTTCCAAATCCGCTGCTATGGTGTCTGTCGCTGTTATTGTTGTTGTGGTTGTTCTTTCAGCTGAGATTGCCTGTAGTATCGGAGTGAGAAAAGAACTTTGTTGTTGTTGTAGGGTTTAACGCCATTTTTCAGCACGCGATAGGCTATACATGGCGGCCAGTATTAATGGTGGAGGAATAACCCGGGAAAAACCCGGAAAGAACCACCGACCCACGAGAAGCTACTGGCAAGCTTTCTCACATACCCACATTAGCCGAATCCGAGACTCGAACCCACGCAGACAAAGGTGAGATAACAGTGATCCGTAACGGAGAGCGCTTTAGACCACTCGGCCACTCGGGGCCCCAGAAAAGAACGTAGTGCCTCTGATAATTACATTTGAGTTTGCCATACCGTTTGTCTAACATAATTGGCCCTTTGTTTTGCCACCACTCTTTCCGGGGCAGGTTGTTTGTTAGGTATAGTCGGCTGTTGACTAGATGTTATTTGTGTTCTCGAGGTGGGTGGAGTGCTAACTGGCTAGGTCTGCATTTCTTGCTCCCGCTACTGTTGCGTATATTTCTTCCCTCCACACCGAGTTCTGGGCCTAATTCTTTTAATTTCGTTGTACCCGAACTTACATTATCCATATTATCACCAACAAAAAAAAAACGCACAAACCTAAAAGAAACACTCACTCACTTTTTTACAGAACATTACTATTTTTAAAATTTTGATAAGCGACGGAAACGAAGGACTTAGAGTCGCACTTTCTAACCAAGATAAAGAAATCATGTGCTGATAGACTCACTTCTGTATTGTTTCTTCTAACTGACTAACATACCATAGGCAATGGAATGTTATTTCTTTTCGAGAGTATGGGGTAGCCCTGAAATTTTTTGTTTGAACTTGAAGCTATGGCGATCGCTTAGGTTATAAGATGGCGGCCTCCTCTGACGACAGGCTTTCTCACAGGATAAGGTCTGCTTCTTCGGAAAAGAGAAGAAGAACTCTTTGGTGTCGATACAACTGTTGACAAAACCTCTGTGAGGTTCATGCTGCTGCTGTTGCTGCTCTCTCTGCTGTTTATGAAGTCTGTACTTCTCCATCCATTCTTCTTTCTCCTTCTTGAATTCCTCCTTGAAGAGCTCTTCTTTCAGGTCTTCAGTGACTTTCAACATTATGATATTGTCTATCTCTTCAGGTCTCGGTATCAGACTTGTCATGACCCTATGCAAATTCACATAGGCTTCGTTCAACTTGGCTAATCTTGAGCACATCTTCGTAGGAAGATGAGTTAACAATGGATGGGCAGACTGGAGACCCGTTTTTATGGTCAAAGCGCGGACGTGAAGGAAAACATTACTACACGGTTTTCGAGCCGGAACGTTCAAATAGTGTTATGGGAGGAATAGAGAGAAGTCAAAGAGCATGAATCAAGATTCCTATAGCCAAACAAACCACAAAGGCATTTTTTTCTTCAAAACACAACATTTTTTTATTCATACTAACAAACAACTGGAACATTTCTTTTAACAATAATCCAACACTATAACATCAAACATTTTTTTCAAATACCAAACATTTTTTTCAATTCACACTCTACTTTAAACAGGGCTGACAACGTTATGAATGAAATTGTGATTTCCACTGTTGGAAGTCATTAGGCCATTGATGGACACTACGTTTCCTAGTTAGAGACAAAAGATAAGCATACTGGTCACAAAACCATCGATGTATTTTCTCATCGTTTCTAGAAGAATGACGATCAAAATAAGTCACTAAATGTTCTAAAGAATAGCCCAGGCTGCAATGATGCAGAAATTACACACAGTACTGTCCACACACCAAGGAATATGTGCCTTGTTATTTCACATTATTGAATTGTGTGGTCTGAGCATTTCTTCTCATAAAGTCAATGATATCGTTTTCCAAAGGGGGCAGTCCATAGGAATCAAAATATTCCACACATCCTTCTTGAAGAAAGTAGACGGCTACCCAGTGGGTTCCTGGGAGATGACTGTCGTCCGTGTTGATCACATAAGCTTGATGGTTTTGAGGTGTGCAATGAGGGAGTTCATCTTTATCACAGACGACTGGATTCCAAGAAGCAGTGTACAAACTGTGGTTCAAAAGGTAATAATGTTCTCAGGTATCCATTTTTTGTATTTTTCGTCTTCACAGGTAATGATAAGTGATTAATTCGATCCTGACTTTTTGCTTGAAAATATCTGACAAGTAACCGTTTCTTCGCCTTGTCTCCCAACTCTGATCCAACAGAGCTTCGATGCGATGGATCTCTTGAGTTGTTAATGGAGGACAATAATGTTCACGCAAGCCTTTATACCACTGTTGTAACACGTCTTCTTCCGAGATGAGACTCCAAGCTTCGTCCAGATATTCGTCCAATTTTTCTTCTTGACTCAGCATCAGGCATTTATCGTGTTGAATTTGACTGGGATGATCGTTATGACATCCATAGCAATCTTTCTTGATCAATTACTTAATTTTTTTCTGTCAAGACTATAGCATAACAGGAAACTAAATGTGATTCTTGTTTTGGCCATCTAGACTTCATCATGATGACTTCTTCGTCTTTGTCTTGGGGTTCTCCTTCCTCAGGATCTTCACATTTCATGTCCAAAGAATCCCTACTATACAAACATTGATAAAAGTCTTCCATGACTTCTAATAGTCTAGAATGACTTCTCTCAAACTGTTGGTTTATATCGTATTGTCCAATTCAGCATACAGGATGACGTTCACCGTATTATATGCGCGTAGATTTTCTGCAAACTGAAATTCCACACGCATCTGGCCGGATTTTATAGGGTGAAAATATCCCTCCTCGCTGTCTTGACTTACAATTCGTTAGAGAACCGTTTTCGAAAATGGAGTTTCACTGTAACTTTCCCTTTGGAGAATGGAATATTTCGTCCCAGATCTCCTTTTATAGCAATGTTGACAGTGTCTAAATACGACTTACTGACGGGCAAATAGTGAGGATGTACAAATTCACGGTATACGTGATAGGTGTTTGTACCTTCCTGGTCATTGTTTGTGGTACTATCCACTTTGAAAGGAATGACACGTAGTAACGGAACAGAGGTGTGTCCCACCACGTTGTACTCCACCACATCGGAATACACAAAGATCAAATTAAGTCCTTGGTTCAGTTCTACCGGGTTTCCAAAAGCTCTGTAAAAATCAATATTACTTTTGATCTTGGGGCTTATATTGTTTGCGACCATTTCTGCATGTCCACCCAAAATTTCAAACAAGCTACCATTGAACCTGAGGGACAATGCGTCCGTATCTTGAAATTTGATCACTAGACGATGAGCCACTTTATGGTACTCAATCTTCACACTTTTTTTGGCTCTGTTCAGTGCTTTGCCAAAGGCTAAGTTGAACCGGATTCGCAATAGTGTCCACCAAATGTTCACCACTAAAATAATAACCTGAAGGAATTTTCAAGGTGTAGATAATGAAGGCTGGATTGCTGGCTGGTCTTGTGTCCCCTAAAAACCCGATTTTGTTGATTTCTTCCTACAATTGGGCATTCAGGATTTCCACCTCGAAAGTGTTTTGCTTTTCGGTGATGTTTTTGATTTGTGTTGGGTGAATGATTTCCACTAAAGCCACTTCCCAATGGGCTTCGTGATCTAACTGGATGGTCTGAGGTAATTTGACCGTGTAACAGCACAACGTGTTCTTGGGAAACACCTCCATAGAACTGTCACTGGGTAAGGTTAAGTAAAATTGGTTGTTATTGCTCATAATTCCAGAGTTTTGTGGCTCTCTGAGGCGATACTGGAAGTCAGAGGAGTGTCTCCGCCCAAAATGGAGTTGTTGTTGGAGTGGTGACTGGCACTGACACTGGACACGAGGTTCCCGTTGTTCCCGTTCGAGGAGAATTTCAGGGAGCGATTAGGAAGCAGGTAACCGATGTAACTGCTCAATACAATGGTCCACAAGTGTTTGTCTCCTTGTTGCAAACTCAAATTGGCAATGGCTGCACCGATGACACAACACACCACGAAGGTTTGGCAGAAAAAGACGATTTGCGTTTTAGGCACACGTTTTCCATACCACACCCACAAGGGTTGTGTTTGTAAATCTTGCAGAGAAGAATTGGGTGAAGGAGTGATCGCAGTAGCTGAATCTGTGTGAAAGGGCACTTCTTTTTATAGTGCGAAGCGTCGATGCAAGAATGAAAACTGGATGGATATCCTTTCCAACGTACTTTGACTTCTTTGACACGTCGTTTGCCCACTTTACGGTTTCTGCGTTTAACAATGCCTTTGATATCGTACACGTCGTCTATTTTGGTGACACGACTTGATTTGAAATAAGTACGGGCTAGCGTTTTGTTGAGTACTTAACACCCATGGCTGTCTTTTTTAGCACCTTTTTCCTCCTTTACCACGCTCGGAACAGAAAAATGAGTGTGTATTGAGACTATTCCCACTCATGTTTAAAGCCTTTCAGTCAGGTTGTTAAGGACTAGTTAGTCCTACACCTGAGTGGCTAAATTTAAAAGTAGTCTGTGAGTACATTAAAGCCTGGGAGATGAGGCTCTCTTTCCTTCCCCAGGAATAATTAAAACTCACGCGGTGCGTTATTAAACCAGTGATATATGCTCCATTAGAGCGAAAAAAACTTTAATTCAAGTAAGCAAGCAAGCAAGTTCGGGTACCGTCTCTAGCACTCTTGATGACACCAACTGTCTGGGTTATTTTCTTTCTTGCAAGCCCTTATGTTCCACTTCTGTTTGTGATAATAACTTGTGATACTTCACATTTTCTAAAGTGGAAATCTTTACAAGCCGTACAAAATACAAAACTTATATGACTTTGGCTTTTGACACTTGCACAGACTCTTCACTTTATAAGTGTCACGAGAAAATTGAATATCCAATCTTTACCATTTTCAAAAACACGCACACACTTGCAGCTTGACCAGAAATATGTACATCTTGTTTTGTGGATAAGTCACAGACAAGTCCAAGTCCATAGGTAGTTATGAACGTTAGGAATATCCCCTCATTTTCTCACAAATATCAAAGCTTGTACGTGCATTTTCCCTTTTCCACTCTATATTAGTGCTTAGATTTGTTCCAAAAAAAGAAAAAAGAAACGAAACAATTTTGAAGAAAAAAACAACTGAATTTTGAATTCAGGTTTCTCTCTGTTTATAATTTTTTTTCAAGTTGATGGTGCATGACAGAGTACATTCGCCTACCTTTCCAAAGTGAGAGACATTTCTTTACATGTCACTGCCTTTGTTAAATTCGGTTTCATTGGTTGGTTATCGTTAATCTTTAATTTTTTGATGCATTTCTTTTTGATAGAAGATTTAAGGCTTTCTAGTGTTGTAACGGTATTTATGTTGTTTAGTCTGTTGATGAAATTATCTATAGCAAAGTGCTTAAGATTTTTTCAGGTTTTTTATTATTTCAAGCCCTACAAATGGAGACCAAGTTTGTCTTCAAAGAGGATTGAAACTCTAAATTACACGGGCGTGAAGGAAAACATCGTTATGTTCATTCTAATCATGCTTGCCGTATCTCTTTGTGTTTTAGAGGTCATATTTCTTCTTAAGTAAATACACGCATCAATAGACAGACAGATTGGGTCATCATCCTTGAGTTTCACTGTACTTTCGGTTCTTTACTTCATACAAACACCAAATTTATTAGTTTGAAAAAAAAAAGATAACATGCCCCTCAATACTGTAATACGTCTGTTCTGACTCTACCGATGTGAGTGTGAGTGTTTATGTTAAAATGTTTAAGTGAGATATAAAAAAAATGGTCAACTTGAAAACGCGAACCAATACTGTGACGCTCAGTATTTTGATGTGGTAAGAAGAAATGGTACAACACACACAAAGAGGGCCTGTAAGTTCACATTTCATTCTGTCTGCACTGTAATGGTAACAACGCAAGAACATAGGGATTATTATGCCACACAGTCCTAGAACAAAACAATGCATCACCCGTTGTAAGCCATTTCATTGGCTATACTTATTTTCTTACCGCGTTCACTTCGAATTGACTTGAGTAGCTATTCACACAGTCACGAGAATGGCCATGCTTTACTGGGTCTATCCTATAGGCGATTTATATAAAAAAATATTTTAAAAAATTAAACTAATGCACGAACAATGGTTCCATGGGCGATCCCATGGAAATTGTGTCCGTCTTATTGCAAAATACATCAACATTTAATTTAACCGTGCAGATCGCTAGAACAAACCTCTGATCATATACATTTCGAAAAGTGTTGTGTGAGACTTATCGCCATTGTCGCTTGGTGTCTGCTTTCTTCTTCGAAAAGAGATCGTTTCGTCTTGACTATAAAAATTTAATTTTGACTAAGTTTTACGCACTACTTGAACTCATACATTTCACGTTGTAGGTGTAAGCCGTCGTTCTCAGTTTTCTGGAAGTTCGTTTTTGCGTTTCTCAGATGTGATACTATTTTTTATGGACCGAACGAAATTTCTT
This sequence comes from Sinohyriopsis cumingii, assembly GCA_028554795.2. Classification (NCBI taxonomy): domain Eukaryota; kingdom Metazoa; phylum Mollusca; class Bivalvia; order Unionida; family Unionidae; genus Sinohyriopsis; species Sinohyriopsis cumingii. The sequence continues at coordinate 111,806,692 of CM068837.1, read as the reverse complement.
TTGGCGTGAATCAAGACTCGTGGTTTTGTGGCATAAATGGAGAGCATTGCTGAAAGCTCAGTTATGTCGTCTTCGAAATCGCTGACACGGATCTGAGCTAACACTTCAGGTTTTGTGTGAGGCGATACGGTACATCATTGCCGTTTACTTCCTCAATGAAATCGTTTCATCTTATTGCAAAATTACATTTGACTAGGTTTCATACGCAGCAGGTCCCTGTATATAAGGAGAGTGTCTTAGTGTCAGAGTATTCATTCCACTCTCAAACGATCAAGAAGATGGAAGAGTCAGCACAGATCGACCTGCTGGTCAAATATTTGCTAAAAGTCATACGAAAGCATAATTCACAGGCGAAAGTGGCAACAAAACTTACTCTTTTGGTCGTTGATTTGATGAGAGTCATACGAAAGTGTGTGCTAATGAAGTTTGCTATATCTGCAAAGGTAAATGGGTATTTGTCTCCAGAATACCTGCTTCGTCTAAGAAAGAGAGACAAAAGTCAAGATACCTAATATCGTTGTGAGGAGAAAGGACACTGGAATTCAGAGTGCCCTACGAGAAAAGAGAAGAAACAGAAACAAGACGAAACAGAGAAGAGGGATTCAGAAGAAGAAGAAAAAATTGAAGATGATGAAGAACTTGTGCCAGTAAAGACATGGAAATGGAAAAATTGACAATGTGAGCCGATGCATTGGCATGATGTGAAATTTCATGCTACCTTCTAAAAGAGAATAGACCAGAAAGA
>CM068837.1:111715947-111803447 GCA_028554795.2 Sinohyriopsis cumingii | reverse complement strand
ACCATGTTCAATTCCTCTTGATGCTATACAGACCCACCATGTTCAATTTCCATATGTTAAATTCCCCTAGTCCCTAGACAGACCCACACTCTATTCCCATGTTCAATTCCCCTTGTCCCTAGAGTGACCCAGCAATTTTTCCCATGTTCAATTTCCCTTGACGCTATACAGTCCCACCCTGTTTAAATTCCCTTGACGCTATACAGTCCCACCCTGTTTAAATTCCTTTGACGCTATACAGTCCCCTATTCCCATGTTCAATTCCCCTTGACGCTCAACAGTCCCACGATTTTTCTCCATGTTAATTTCCCTTGTCGCTAAACAGTCCCACGATTTTTCTCCATGTTAATTTCCCTTGTCGCTATATGTTCCCAGGGTTTTTCTCCATGTTAAATTTCCATTGTCGCTATATGTTCCCGGGGGGGGGGGGGTCTGTAATGCTAATTCCCATTGTCGCTATAGTATCCCCCTTCACTACTATTGACATTATGGGGAAGCTTCCATTTCTGAAGCTAACTTTGTATACAGTATAGACAACTTAGATTGTTTCTGATCATAAAAAATCGTGATCTCTCCATTGAATTTAACGCTTCATTTAGCTTTTGTTGAAAATGATCTTTAAACATTGTTTAAGTATTATCAAAATGAATTTCTCATCACCCACACAAGATTAACCCAAAATTCTCCAATTCCGTATGAAAACAGTATATTTTTACCTTTAATCACCTAACACTAACAGTGTTTGCCCCACATCAATTGCATGTTATATCCCTATTTTGGGAATCTATCATCATTGATCTTTGTTGTTGTTGCTGTTGTAGGGTTTAACGCCATGTTTTGCACAAGATAGGCTATACATGGCGGCCAGTATTAATGGTGGAGGAAGAACCAGGAAAACACCGGAAAACTTCTTAAAGAACCAGCGACCCACGGGAAGATACTGGAAATCTTATTCACATACCCACATTGACCGACCCCGAGATTCGAACCCACGCAGAAAGAAGTGAGATGGCAGTGATTCCTAACGATGAGCGATTTAGACCACTCGGCTATTCGTAGCCCCTCATTCGTCGTTAAAATTTGAACCAGTACTTAATAAATTATATGTATATGTTACTAAATGGATTGTCATTCTACCCAGCTCATTGTGATCTGTAATACCAATAATATATTTGAAATATTAAGAATGTCCTCTAATAATGATACTAATAATAATAATGATAACAATAATAATAATATTGTTATTATCATCATCATCATCATCATCATCATCATCATCATCATTATCATCATCACGGGACAATTGTACCTTTTAAGTATTATTATCATTTGCACAGAGGAATTATATCGGAAGCCTGCTGAAATTTCGAGAAGTATCATCATGCAGGAATAATTATCACTAGATATTACGGGTGTGCTTTTCTACTTTCAATTTCCTCTGAAGTATTGCAGTTCGCTTATGAGTTGGAAATATCTATTAATATAAGTAAAGACCTCAGTAACATGTATTTGGTATTACTAATGTCGTAATAGATGAATGACATCACTCATAGATCCTGGCATATATGGCCTTGACAGGAGGAATTTCATTAAAGAGATGACTCAGATATATGTATTTCAATATTTAATTCATAAAACAGCATATGTACTATCTATTGAAACATATCTTCCTTTATTGTTCAATTTCGTTGAAACACAGCCAGCCGATTCATGCAGAAGGGGCACACTATTTATAATAAATGGTGCTGTCGCCCTGTCCTTTTCAAGGTTAAAATAAGGCGAAAGGCATTCCGGAAATGGCGTACAATAACAAAGTGTAGGGCAATCCAAAGACTAGGAATGCATTTATTTCATTTACTATTCTTGTTGTTTCTTTTCTTCTAACTGGTTTATTAATGGTATGTGTGTTGGTCAAATACTATATGAATGCCTTGCTCTAGCATCCATTTTCTGTGTCTTTTTTGCAAGCAATTAACTGAACGAACTGTCTCTACTTCCTCTAAAGTTTTGTTTCATTCTTGCTGCAAAACATTCTTTTGTCCATGGCGACTTGCATAAAATTCAGAAATGATACAACACATAGTTGAAAGAAAAGGACAATATTTTGTGTCTCTTTTTATTAAAACATGATCTCAGAGTGGACAGAAGAAACGCTTTCAAGATTCCCTCTGGTCAGTCTTGAAATAATCAATATTAACCCAGAGTCTCGTCAAGAACTCATACATCTCCACTCCACCAGCGTAAATATCAGAGTTGCAGCACGACATCTATTGATCAAGCAAACCAAAGCGGTGTATCCTGGCAAGTGTGCCACAAACAGTTCTGAGCACAAACTAGACTGATCAGCAACTCATGTACTCAACAAAAAATGAAAAAAGTTAATGATTTAATGGCCATCATAGAACTGGAATGTTAAACAAAAGAAAGAAATTGACACATCAAGTATATGTGACCGAAAGGTGGTTCGGTAGTGTTCCGGATCTTTTGTTGTTGTGGGGTTTAACGCCATTTTCAGCACACGATAGGTTATACATGGCGGCTAGTATTAATGGTGGAGGAAGAATCCGGGAAAACCCCGGAAGAAAACACCGACCCACGAGAAGCTACTGGAAGCTTTCTCACATACCCACATTGGCCGAATCCGAGACTCGAACCCACGCAGACAGAGGTGTTATGGCAGTGATCCGTAACGGAGAGCGCTTTTGACCACTCGACCACTCGCCGGATCTTTCGAGAACCCTCATTTTATACACAATATCGTTCAGTGACACTAACAAGGTAAGCACGTGTACCTGAACGACAATGTATTTTGCAAGGAAACATAATGCGAAAATTCTCACTTGACAAACCTACTAAGTGGAACCTTTAGTGGCGTCTACTCACTTCCTCAGCTCCAAATTGTGTTATATTCTGTTCAGTGGCTTTAAAGCTGTAACTAGGTATTTCGACACCTGTAACAATCTCATTCAAACGTCTCGGGTCAGTCTTTTCTTTGTTAGCTATTTCAACTCTACAAATGTGGGGCACGTCATGCACAAACCATTCCTCCGTATTTTTAACGTAGCTTTTACAAGTTTTGAGTCGTATTGCTACGATGTTTGGAGTGTGGCACTTTATAGTGATGTCTAGAGCACTGGGGCTTCATGCCGCAGGCATGTAGCATGATGTCCCACCCAGTCACATTCTCCAGACACCAGGCCGACCAGTCCTAACACTAACCTCTTAATGCTGAGCGCCTCGCCCATCTTTAACAACTGTCCCCTTCACAGCAGCCACTTCCAGCAAATCATTGTGCATCACATTATTTGGTATATTCATCTGTGTTAAATTTATTATTATTTTTTTTGCTTAATCATAACGTTGCAGTAGTTTTTATCGTAATTTTATCAAGGAAATGTTAAGTACATCCAAACAGAAAACCCCAACTACTGATAGTGGACGTGGGATAAATTAGAAATTCCGTCACCAGTTATAATGACCACCATGAGTGCCGTTAATCCCACAAGAACCGAAATCCAGACCTTTCATCTACTCCCAAGAAATGTAAGGAGATATAATCATAGATCAGACCGATCTCGCCGATGGTCATCACATGTGCGTCGTATATAGAAATGACAAATTTCCACACAGCGGTCTAATAGGTGAAGGGACGACGGACAGTGAGGACGGAAGGTTAGGCGAGCGTACTTTAATATCCCTAATATTTTTATAAGGATCATGTCGATAATAATGATGATAATAAAGAGCATGTTGATGATAAAGGCTTAATTTACTCCACTGTTGTTATATCCATGGAGAGCTGTAAGAAAGGTGCAGCTGGCAATGATCAATTTCTATTTCATCAGACAACAGACGTTGTCTCTGTGGATTTATTTATTTATTTGTTTTGAGACTTTCGGGACTCCAGATCGGATTGATGACACTAGGCATTATGAGCTGGGTTTTGGGGTTTATCTCTTTGTTTATTGTAATGGTTTACCCGTGTTTTCCCTACCGGTAACTCGTAACCTGGCAATAGATTTGCACTCGTCTCTGGTGAGTTCTTATTCAACTACTTCCGAAGTAGTTTTGTCACTTCTTCCAAAGTACCTCCAACGCCACAGACATATTTTAGTAATACAATGTTCTTTCTTCTACTTTCTTGGTCCGCACCCCCACCCCCACCCCAACAACCACCATTACGCACATCATTAAAAATTACATTAGAAAACGGCACCAGAAAATATTTAAGTCGTACGATTTGTGCCATAAAATCTGTCTAGTATGGTCATGCGCAAGAACCTTTCTGCGTCGTCTTTGCGCGCACCAACAAAAATTTCAACATGTACCTACCTGATTTTCTCACTTTCTCCTTACAGTTTGACAGACGTATGATCGTTTTGAAGACTCAGAGTTGGCTAAATAATTATTTCTTTAACTTAAAATATTCAACGCATATCCTCCTTCTCCGATTCTTCCATAGCTATATTTTCTTCCTCTGCGATAAATACATCAGTCTGTTTTATCCGCGTTCAAAAAATCAATGGTGATGGGTGAGATAATGCCTTTTTTGCATTTTACGAAAACAAAGCTACATTTGTCTCATTTAAAGACTTGCTATTCTGAATGAAACTGTCCTCCAAATAGCTGAAAAGACACTTTGAAATGTTATGCAACTAATTGTGAAGGGTAAGGAAGCCAATGCTCTTTGGTAACTTCCAATACAAATATAATAAGCCATCACCATGTTGCGAGTCTAATCTTAAAATAAGTAACGGAAAAGAATGAAAAGCTACAAGCCTTCTAAAATTCAACAAATAATTTATTTCCCAATATTTCAAGATGAAATGGATATATATATATATATATATATATATATATATATATATATATATATATATATATATAAAATTACGGCATCGCGAATTAAATCCCAAAATAATTCTAGAAATAAAGATACAATTCCTAATAATTTAAAGTCCTGAAAAAATTTAGTAGAAGTCCAACTTAAATGCAAAGGTGAGGGTGTTGATGCGTCTGTCGTAACATGTATATTGCTGATCTGTCAACAGTCATTTGTTGAATCACAGTAACATAATTCCAGGCTTGAATTCACTATAAATTGTTGTGAATGTCTCCATCCAGTTTTATCAGAGCAAGTTTGTTTTTCCAGAGAAATTACTCACTTGAATTAGGTAATTTGAAGAAATACATTCCCGCCCAAAATGAATTACTGGGCACAAAATATAATACAACTTGACTGCTAGATATTAAAGCATGAATGAATTTTCCTTTCAGTAACAAGATTATATAGTCTTCTACTTGACCTCAGGTCACAATTGGCATTTTCAAAAATTGAACAATTACCTGACGGACAATAACATTCTGGAATGATTCTGGTGTTTACAAAAATCAAAATATTAGTTATTATTAAAACCCTATTACTAAAATTAAAATATAGAAGCTGGACTATAACCTAGACCTAGACCCAAGAAAACGTTTCCTTTAATTAATTAGTATCATCATATTAAACCCATGCACATAAAGAATAATTTAGCTGTGTATTAGTTGTATAAAAACATTAATTTAGGTCAAGCAGAAAATAAACTTGATTTTGGACAAGGTGAAGTTCAACATACAACGTTACATTGCAATAGCGTGTAATAAAATAGCACAAATAATATTTTTAAAAAAATATATAAAAAAAATTAATAAACTAAATATACATAACAATCCGAAAAGTCTACTTACAATCTCCGTTATTCTGGAAAAAAAACTCGAAAATGACCAATTTGTTGGTCGCCTGATATTTTTCGCTTAATGTCATTAATAAGTTTATCAATGTCATTGCCACGTCGATGAATGGAATCAGGACCGCGTCTCAATTATCAGTCTTTATCCGTTCACCCATTTGTCCATGCGAAGAGAATCGCACTTATCCTCTAAGAATTCGTACAAGCTTTCCACAAGATCAAACATTTGACTTAGGCAATTAGTTACATTGCATAGGTCAATGGTTCATGAGAAAGTAATACCATTAACAGAATCCTCATGAGCCTAGTTGCAACAGTCATATTGTCTACATCATCGGTATACTATATCATCGTGTTTGTTCAGAGTCTGTTTCAGAAACTCGTCTTCTGCATTCTACATGTTCAAATATTTTGATCATTTTGAAACCAGTTTAATATGGTTTTCATTTGATGGCTTTACTGTATCATTTTCCTTTCGCTAGAAGCCCGTTTTCATGGGCTACTTGTAATAAAATTGCAGCTCGCAACGAATAACCGGCTCCGTCTTCAAGAAAGTGGCAATGTCTCATTTTATTACAGGAAAGACACTTAAATTAAAATTAAACTCAGATTTTTTCCTCTTGCTATATTCTTTATGGCGATAAATGACTCATTCTGTCTATAATTTATTTTTGGAATATAACTTTCAAACCGTTTAACGTTTTTCAGACTGACCTTGTCCACACGACATGGAATACGCTTACTGGTCTCTTCGGATACAATGAATTTTCTGCATTCAGTGTTGTTTAATGTTTTCATGGATACATGCAGTGTCATACGTAATATACAAAGATTTTCACAGAACACATGGTACCTGCATAAGCAGCATGAAATAGTAGGGTACCGGATTTACATGTCATCTCAAAATATTTAATCCACAGCCATCTAGTTTTCCGTTTGCACTGTCAGTAGTTCAATTTACTTTTGTCATGGCACAGTCACAACGGGTATTACAACGTATCAATTTGCTATTTTTGATAATAGTACTGTTTAATCTGGAGGTCCGGCTGGCGAGAGAGAGATAGAGAGAGAGGTGTTACCTCTGCTGACGACATTGGTGTAATGGACTGTGTAGGCATAGGTCACTTTCCCGTAAGTTTCTCCAAAGAAGTGTGATACATTGTCAAGTGTTTAAATGTCTTGGAACATGCTAACATGTTTCTAGTCACTTTCTTCCTTGTGTTCAAGGTTCAAAATTCTTCTTTCTACACTTGTTGTTTTCTCTGTTTCTCTCTTCTTCTTCATATTCTTGAGCAAATATATACTTCGTCGTTTTCATGTTGCAAGAAAACAGTCACTAGCACTACCTACCTTCTTTTTCTTTCTGAAATCATCTTAGACTGGTAATGATGGAAAATGAGATGAAGGTTGTACTGGCCGCAAGAGTTATTACGAAGAAGATAAGAAAATACGCAATTTCAAAATGAAGTCATCCTCCTTCGGAAGGATACTGTCTGCAGAAGCAGTAGTAGTCATGATGTGTCCCCTAATAGAAGATGCAGTCACAGCGGGCACAAGCAAACACAAAGTCGTCGTGGCAACCATGCTATTCTAACACTTGAAAATTTCACCATTGGTACATCTCACAAACGCTCATTCTTGAAAGTGATGTCAAGCGTCAAGGGTTGCAACTGCAGTTAAAGTCATTGTTCTCAGATAAACTGTTCAAGTGCAACAGTACAAGTCTGACTCTTTCACTAAATCCTTGCTACTACAATAGTAAAATAATTTTTCCTCACTAAAATGTATGACAAAGGAACAGTAAACATTATTTTATTTCAGCAATATAACAGGGAGGTGGATCACTAAATAGAGTAGATGTCAGCAATTTATTGCAGCATGAAGGTAAAAGACGATTCTTTTGAAATGAACATGTGTCGTACAATTAACGAAAACTATTTTAATGTATTTGTTAAGGCTTGGATTGTGAGATTTTGCTTTATAAATTGAAGTCCAGTCACTACTCTAGTCATGACATACGCTCTGTCTGGATACCTCTATAAACAGTACACACACACACACACACACACACACACACACACACACTCTCTCTCTCTCTCTCTCTCTCACCAGAGGTTCGCCTGGGTAGAAACACCTAAAAATTTGCAAACGGGGTCGTGAGACTATAAATCAGTTCAGATGCTTTAACCAAACAAACCACATGTTGATATACAATACATTACCTGCAATAAACGTGTTGCAACCGTAATTATGTGGCGATCTTCCTTATAATTTGGATAAGTTCCAAAACTCTAATTGTCTTGGTCTTTACTCAGCCCACTCGATGTATAAAGCTGGGTGAAAATAATAATTGACGGCAATGATGATTATAGAACTCTCTATCTTCTTCTTCTTATTAATATCATAAATCTTCCCAATGCACCGTTCTTACTGCTTGTTCTACTTATTTAATCAGTGTATCTGTCTCTTTTAACAGGGGAATAACTATGCCATGTGCATAGTTGTCCAGGGGTTTACTGACACGAGGGATAACTGGCTGATGGGGGGAGAGGGTAATTGTCCTAGAACCGATGTCAAAAATGCAGGTCCGTCATCCATTGCCACACATACAGGCTTTCTATTGTGTAACAAGATTAGGAAAAATGGGCATTGTGCAATCCCAGAATTCAAAGTTATCAATGATTTTGTGATAAGAAGTTCTAAAAGAGCATCATTTTGAGAATGGTTCTTCTCTTGAACTTTCTAGGTTTATACAAGTAGGAATTATGGTTTATCCCCACTTTTCCTTTAAATATTAGTGGGTATTATTTTGGCGTTCGAACGGTAAATGTTTAGTTGTTTATCTGGTTGTCAAATATAGCCATAGATCAAGATAAAAGAGATCATGTTAATCCTGGTGTAACCATACTTGCAGTCACAGATTGGGATCATTATCTGTAGGGGAAAGCAATGCCTTAGAAGGACATAGGAGTGATTTATTCACAAACGACAACCTCTACTCTGAATTGCTAAAGGCGTAAAACTACCTTTTATGTCACAACCTGCTCTGTCTGGAACAAGTTTCTCCTTGAGGCATTCGGACCTCCCTTGCTCTTTATTCTACTTATATATATATATATATATATATATATATATATATATATATATATATATATATATATATATATATATATATATGTGTGTGTGTGTGTGTGTGTGTGTGTGTGTGTGTGTGTGTGTGTTTCTCTCTCTTGTTGTGTCGACGGCTCAGGAGGCCTAGTAGTTAGAGCGTTCGCCTCGGATTCGAGAGGTTGCGGGTCATACCAAGACGTATAAATATGGTAGTAACACCTGCCTTGCTAAGCATTACGAGGCTAGTGTTATGACTGCTCAGTCTGGTGTCAAGATAATGTGACTGGGTGTGACATGATGCTACATGTCGGCTGGATGATGTCCCCACCCCAGTGCTATGTAACGCTATACAATTCCACACTGCACACACCGTAGCTATATAACTGAAAAAAAATTTAAAACTACATTAAAACACATATCCCCACACACACTCTCTCTCTCTTGTTGTGGTTTTCCTGTGTTGCATTTACCCTCATCAGCATAAACACTGTATTTTTTAAAGTCACGGATCTCTCAGCAAAATGACAGTCAAGGCGGAACATGATTTGATCATGATGTAACCTATTTAGAAACCAAGACTGCCTCATTAATAAGATCGAACCCTATTAGTCATGTCACTTCTCAGACAGTTCTGTAGATCCTGAAAGCTATACATAGACACGAAGTCAGAGAAATGGAGGCCTGTATTAAAGTTTGCATTGAATGTCTTGAAGACACTATGATCTGAATATATTGTATGGCTGTGAGAAATACATTTGAACGAGACTAGAAACATGGTTTCTTCAATGAAAAAAACAAAATGGAGAATGAACAGAAAGTTTGGCAGGAATATAAACTTTGTTCAAAATCGTTCAGAAGTTCAATGACAGGAGTTAGCTTCGCTTTCAAAAAGCAAAAGTTGTAATATGCACGATCTGTGTCATTCAATATCTTGGCAAAACTGTTGATCTTAGAAAACGAATGAATAATCGTAAGAGCCACATTCGCAAAAAGAAAAAAAATGAATTAACAGAACAAACCAACTATCAACGCGATGCTCTTCAACCAGTGCGACTCGACTAGATATTGAGTAGAGACACTCTATATACTATCAATCGAATATAACCTGGGATGGGCCGATATACAATGCACGAGTAAGCAAACGTGCTGAATTATGCAATTGAAAATTCATGGGGGAGTTCGATCCAAATGACATAGTCTAATCAAACTGCAGCCAAGGTATCAATTTACCAGAGGTACTATACTATAATATGTATCCAAGTATATATTCAATAACTTGTTGCATGCATCCCCTCCTTCATCTTCTTCATCATCTTCTTATTTTGTTGTTGTTGTTCTTCTTCTTATACGAGCAGCAGGGAGGGCGAACAGACCTAGTGGTTCCGACAAAAAAATAAACCTTCCACAGAAATCTTATCCGGAGAAAGCTTCTATTTACCGAATAAAGGCTTCCTGAAAGAGTTATATCTTTATTGACCCTCAATCCGGAAATAAAACCTTAGTTCGAAGATCTAGCTGCAGAATTATTTGTTCATGATTTTTTTTTATTTTATCGATTTAAGATTGACGACCGACTATTGGTAGATGCCCTCCCTGCTGCCGTCGTGTTTAAATGGATTTTAAATTTTCATATTGTATTAATAAGATATAATATCGAATTAAAAATAAATTTTAATTTTCAATTTCAAGATACAAATAAAAATAAAATAACATGGATGTAGGAGAATCATTGAGATCAAGAAAAGCACGAGAGCGATTAAAAGCAATAGAGGAGTATATACCAGTGCGAAAAGAAGTCAAGAAGAAAATACGAGCTGCTCAAGAAGCAAAGGAGGGATTTGCTGAATCAGCACAGGAATTATTTAAACCAGTGACCAAGACAACTGAACAAATTATTTTAGGTGATATAAAGGATCCTAAGGAGATAAGAGAAGGAATCCTTCCTGTGTTGAGAAGAATTGAGAAACAAACTACCACCAAGATCCGTGCTGTTGATAAACTCACCGATGATGGCGTAACAAGAATAATAGCAATCAAAGATGTTAACGATCTTGCTGGATTTGCTGCTAGTTCTTTTCCTCGGCGAAGAAATATTTTAAAGCCTGAATATGTTGATGATGTTGCCGGTCGTGACAAATGGTATAGGTGGATCTATTATGTGTATTATAATGTAGATCGAGCTGGTGCTAGGGATCTTGGGTATAATACATATCTTAATGCAATAAAAGATTTAGGGAAACAACCTGCGCGGCAACCTCAACCTGCAAAAGCTATTTACCGAAAATACCCTTCAAGAAATCAAAGATAGAGATAAATTGATTGAGATAGCTAAAAAATACAATGAGAGAGATAAATATGCGAAACCCGAATACGCTAAAAGGATCATACCAAATGATTGGGCTTCTTTGTTATATTTTGCTTCTAAGAGATCAGCAACGGATCCAAATGATCCAGAATATTTAGAATTTCTTAAAGAATTACAACCTAAACCTAAGCAGGTAAAATTATCTGAGGCCAGTACATGGATGTTCAAACCTGAGGCTATTAGGTTTTTAAGAGATCGTAAAAGAATTACTGAGATCGCTGCTCATGATTATGATGAAAGGGATAAATATCTGGCACAGGGTTATATTGATCAAGTAAAAGAATCTGAATGGACTCCTGCGTTATATTTTACTTTTTATGAGGATAAAAAATATAATCTAAAAGATCCAGGTTATAAAAAAGTTGTTAAAGAGGTAGAAGCAGAAAAATTACGTCCAGAGGTGGAGGAAATACCAGTACAACAATCTGTAGATGTTCCAGTGGATCAATCAACGTTGCAGGGAATAAATCCAGCAAAATGTTTTCTTTCTACTGCCTTAAAAACTTTTAGTGATATAAATAAAATGCGTCGCATCGCTGCATTTGAATACAACAACAAAGAAAAATATTTGCAAAAAAAACCCCATCTCGATACAGTCAAAGAGGTTGATTGGATTCCTGCAGTATTTTTTGCTCAAAAAAACGCTAATATCGATCTCGTCAACAAAGATTACATGGATTTTAGAAAAGAAGTACACAGATACAGACAACCCTCAATACGACCACAATCACCAGAGGAGGAATTCCAGGATGCACCTGAAGCTACTGATGTACTTGCATCGCTTTTGGGTGGTCCATAAAAAGGTAGCGGATACACTATCTGCCCCGATAGCGTCGTTAATGATGTATCTCGATTGGAGGTTCTTGTGGGAGGAAAACGAGCTGGAAATAACTCGCACGAGATAATTAATGAAGCAACAGATATCTGTCGAAGATTGTTTCAAGGAAAAATTATCGACGTAGCTATTTATCGCGATCTCATTGATGAGCTTGTCGATGATCATCACAGTGATTAAATAATTAGATTATAAAATAAAATGATCGTACACAAGAGTCATCAGAGAGTGATACAGGCTCGTATCATGAATTCAAGGTTACCTGTGTATAAACTCAAATACGGATCGGGGATAGGTGATTCAATCATTAAATTCTTCACTCGAATAGCTCCTAAGGTCGGTCCGTTAGCTAAGCAGCTATCGTCGAAAGCCATAGGTGTTCTTCGCGATAAGGTCATAGGTACAGTTGGTACTGCTACCAGTAAAGCATATGACGCCATCAAAGATAGAATACTGCGATTAGTAAAAGGGAAACCGAAACCTGTGGCTAAATTACCTGTCACTGCTGAGATGCCTGGCGACATCAGCAAGATTATAAATAATGCAGCTAATCAGAAACTAGCATCGTTGGCGTTAGAATAACCACCGTTACAGTTACAACCGCCACCACCACGAGAGACTGGTACCTCTGCATTCGGAGGACGTCTTCGTTTTAGACGATAAAATATTTTATTAATAAATATGTTCTCGCGGACATCTAATGAAGCTTTTAAATTGGATGAACCAGCAGAGAGAGACGACTCAGAGCGAGACTACCAGCATTACTCGTACAACGCGATAACACCAAACAGCAGCAGTCGAATTGAGTTACAAGTACAAGATACGACGAGATATTTTCTACCGTGTGAGGCATTTATCGAGGTGGTTGGTAAGATTGTGAAAAACGATGATACTGATTATGGAGCAGCTATTAAGGTTGGATTAGTCAATAACGGTATTATGGCGCTATTTAAGAGTGCCGCATACATGATCGATGGCAGAGAAATCGAATCAATCAACGACAACGTCGATGTAGCAACCACAATTATAGGCCTAGCGAGATACTCAGATGATTTCACTAGATCGGCTGGTCCTAGCATGATGTTTACTAAAGATAATCATGATGCTGCTGATGACACAATTTACAATAGGAACACCGAAGAAAACTAGCGATGCTAATGTTAATGCTGATATGGGTCCCGTTGTCATGAGCCCTAATAATACCTACAATCTCGGATTTGCCACTCGTACAGCTATGTTATCAGAAAACAGTAAAAGATTTTCATGTGCTATCCCGCTGTCGCATATATTTGGATTCTACAGAGATTTTAGAAAAGTCATATTTGGAGCTAAGCACACGGTTGTCTTTTATCGAAAAGGCGACAGCAACGACGCTATCTGGAGGACTGGAGGAGCAGGTGATGCTGGTAAGGTTGTATTAGAAAAACTAACTCTGTGGATGCCTTCGATGACACCATCGATAGAAGAAGAGAGAAATCTGTTATCGTTTATGAATCAGGGTGGTAAATCAGTCATGTCGTGGCTGACGACGTTCACAGATAGCATTCAGAGTAACATCAACGGCAACTTCACCTGGCATATAGCGTCTCAGCAGGGTGTATCTGCGCCAAGACATATCTCTGTGGCTCTTCAACGAGCTGAGCGATTAAATGATCGAACTCAAACTCATATGATTTTCGATACATTTAATGCCAGTGATGTATCATTAAGGATAAACGGACATCAAGAACCAATTGAAGAGATTCAGCTAGATTACGCAAATAACTCAGTAGCACGTGGTTATCATCGTATGTGGAGCTATATGGGTCGAGATCAAAATATTGACACTGGATTGCAAATATCTCAGTTAGATTTTAAAAAATGCTATCCTATCTATTATTTTTCACTGGAACACATGGATTTGATAAAACAATCTGTTGTCGATATACATTTTAAGGCTAGAATAGCTAATCCAGGTCCTGCTGCGTTCAGAGCCATTGCTGTCATACTCAGCGATAGGACTATGATTCTCGAGGGTACTGAAAGTAAAATGAGGATCATCGACGCTCCTGTAGAGAAAATGTGATTTAAATCAATCATAGATTTATAAATGCCGTACGAACATGTTAGAGTGACTCTGACTTCGAGTCAGATAAAAAAAGCTACAATCGGATATAACGAAAAAATGTGGGACAAAATTGACGTTAAAGCACGATCAGATTCAGGGTGGTCCAAATAAATTATCGATAACAAAAACGCAACAAAAACATTTCAATAAAGCTAGATCATCTAACACCGGGGTACAAATCACGTTATCTCCGGCCGCTATAAAAGATATGATTAAGATAGGTGGATTTTTCCCACTATTAGCCGCGATACCAGGATTATTAGCCGCGGCTGCACCAGCTATAGCAAAGGCCGTAGGATTGGGTGCTGCTGGTGCGGTGGGCTCAAAAATCATCGATAAAAACACCGGTGGTAGATACAACCAAAAGAAAAGGACGAGGACTCCGATCACCAGGGACACCTCCATGGTATTACGGGAGGGGTACCACTCTGCCAGGAACCCCCGCGGTGTGGTACAGAAGATAACACCGATGTCAAATTACGATCTAATTAATGCTGCTAAAAAACAAAAAATAAAATTCTTTAGAGGCTTATTTATGCGAGATCAATTACCGACTGGTCCGAATAAATATGAGACAGGAATTATAAATCTCGACAACAACGCCGGACCAGGTACTCATTGGGTAGCGTACGCAATAAATCCGCGCGAGATTATCTATGCTGACTCATACGGGTTAGCCCCACCTAGAGAGTTTCTAAAATATGTAGCTCAGTTAAATACTCCAACGTGGTACTCTACGTTGCCAATACAAACACTAACCGATCCACCGATATGTGGCGATGAAGCAATCAATATTTTATCAGCGATATCCAGGTCAAAAAAACTCTATCATAAAACGGTCCACGAGTACACGTCAGATAAATTAGATCAAGGACAACAATATAATGGTTGACATCTACGGTAGATCTCTGCTAACAAGAACAATAAGAAAAATACTAGAGAAAGAAAAATTTGATACCGGTGATTTATCAAGATACGCTACGAAGGACGACGTTAACAATATTTTATCTTTAGCAGAAGCAGATCCTGGTGAGGTTGATGTTTTTCAGGATGAATATGGAAAACTAAAGACTAGCAACGTAAAGATAGGTGATATAATCAAGCGAAACGAATACAATGCTCACGTGGCTGATTTTGACGTCGTTAAAGAAGATACCAGGAAAAATAGCAATGCCATCGAGAGAAATCGCGGAAACATCGAGCTCATATCCATTCAAATGCTTCGAAAGGCCGATGCAGATGAAACAGATAAAATAAACAAAAAACTCTCTGTCGTCAATACCTCAGTCAATGGTAAAGTCGATCTTAGCAAGATTCCATCAGCGATGAAAGATTTATTCATCAATTTAACGCCTGTTGTTGCATCAGATATATTCATCTGGGAACATGTAAAAAATACTTTTTTCAAGTACAAAGCACCTGCTACCGGCGCATACAGAATAAATATTTTTTCCTCAAAGAGATTCAAAATTAATTGTGATAAATATAAATCGCGTCACAATGCAGAAAGATTTCTCGGCACGTTAAATCTTTTGTTAAATAAAGATATTGAGGAAGTATTTAGATTCGAACCCGCTGCTGCTTCTGCTGAGAGAGAAAAATATGTACCACCAGCAGCGCCAATACCTGTATGGTGGTGCATAGAATTTATCGCTGAGGTACCTTCTTCATTTAGTTTTTGATCGATAAATATAATGGAATATAGATACAGTCAGGCTCGTGCGTGGCAGATGTCATTGAAGAGTATCATCGACGTCTATCAGGTAAAAATAAAAAAATATCAACGCAGATTAGTTATCATCGATGTTGCTGTTTATTCTGTCTCAGCGGTAATAGCTGGCGCTGCGATAATTCTATCTGCGTTAACTATGACCGCTCCTGTTGTTATCACGGTAATTGTTTCGACAACCACTACGTTAGCTGGTGTATTCGGTATCATAACGAAAAAGATATCTTCGTGTGCCAACACAAAATTAATCGCGTACAAAGGTAAACTAAATACAGCATCGGCAGCGTACTCTAAATTATCTTTGTTGTTATCAGAGAGTCACAACGACGGCGTTATATCCGACGTAGAATTCGCGTTGATATCTAAGATTTATAATCAAGCGATTAAAGATATCAATATCAATAATGACCGAGCTGCTGCAACAGATTGCAACGAATACAACAGTGACAAGAACAACAATGATCTCAGCTAGTTCAACTAAACCTGAATTCAGCATTATTTTTCCTACTCCTATTTTCATCAGCGAGATAGCATTAGCTCAGTTACGCGTCTATTACAGCTGGCCAAATATCAGATCAAAATCATTTGGTGGACTACATTCAAATAATTCTTTTGTTTTTGCTTATAAAAACAAACCCGATGGTACTCCTGATTGGAATGTGGCTGGATTACCAGCAGGTAGTTATCAGATTGATCAAATCAACGATGAGCTGATATACAGAATAAAAAATATAACAGGATCCGATCCCGGAATAAAGATAACTGTACACGAACCAACATCAAAATCGATTATCGAAATAAGCTCGAATTATCAGGTAGATATTTACGCTAGCTCAATAAGAACCATACTAGGTTGGCCCGAGATCAAACCACCAGAACAACCAATACCACCAAAACCCATGCCACCATATGAATATAAAAATATTTTTCTGCTGACTCTTAATTTTGATACTGAAAATGTTAGTTACAGAAAAAGAATAGAAGTAGTTAAAAAACATTTTATCGAAATCTATATCATCAGAGGAAAAGACGAAATATTATGGAATTATTACGATTTTTACGACAATATATCATCCATCGAGATGAGCGAGATTCTCGGGTGGTCTGAAGAAATTAACGTAAATTTTGAAAAACAGCTAAATAAATTAAAAAATATGTTTGATGAGTGTACAACATCAGGTTCATGTGATAAAAGAGTGATAATAGATCAAGTAGGTGCGGTGTCCAGGTTCATAGATGACAAACGTAGTGTTATCATGAGATTAATCTCAGCGGTACTTGATGATACATCGCCCAGTAAACAAACATTTATGGAAATATATTCGTTGAAGGATGATGAAGAACTAAAAAAATTTAAGTTCATTGGCTGCGATTGGGAAGAATGAAGAAAATCTCTCAATGATGTTGTCGATAAGTTTTTTAGTGATGTAGATATCGCATGGAGAAAAGATTGCCTCCACCATCTATTCTCAAGCGCGATAACGCTGAAGATGGCACTGGCAGGCATCTCTCACCTGAGATAGTCAATATAACCACCACCATCGCGGTCAGTTTTAATTGTGATATCGTCGAAAACAGCTACGTCGCTGATGCATCTGTTTCTGATCAGGCGAAACAAGGGTTCGTTTTGTATTCGTTTTCACCAAAGGATCCACCAGGATTTCTGCTGATACAAGAACCAATTAATCCTGTTTATCTTCGATGTCATAATAGATTGTTGCAGCAGGTAAATTTTTCACTGACTGATCAATCCGGACATCTGCTCGATACACGCGGAGAGACGCTGAGTATAAATCTATTAATAAAATCATAAAAATATTTTTTATAATCTGTAGATTTTAGTGAATTTTGATCGATTTTGTTGATTTTTGACAGTTTTGGTCGATTTTGACCATTTTTTGACTGTTTTGGTCAATTTTGACCATTTTTTTGGCTATTTTGCCCATTTTACCCATTGGATGAGTTACCCAACCTGGTCGATTCTCTAATTGATTTCAATTAGAAGGAATACAAGAGTCAATAAAAACCAGTAAAAATCAACCAAAATCGACCAAAAATCAACAAAATTAACTCAAAATTAACTCAGAAAACAATCAAAAACGTCAAAAATCAATGGTTTTTGTTGACTCTTGTATCATCTCTAATTGAAATCAATTAAAGAAACGGGTACCCTACTTAACCTATCTAATGAGTGAAATCGACCAAAATGGTCATTTTTTCGTCCAAAATAGCCAAAAATCCCTGAAATTCACTGAAAAAAACAAGAAATTCACTGAAATTTACAGAAAAAAATATTTACAGAAAAAATAAAATATTTAAAGAAAATAAAATTATTTTTCACTATCTATCAGCCTTCGTAATTCTCGTGCACGTGTATCTATTGTTTTTTTTTTTTTTTGACTCGTATTCATCAGATAACGATGATCGAATCTTTTCAACGACACGTGCTAACGGAGCAAAATCTGCTATACCAGCTACATCAATGTTGATGAGCGATTTATACATCGCAGATTGTATTTTTTTTTATTAGTCTGTATTCAGACGACAAAGTATATCTATTTTCTTGTTTGTGTTGCATAATAGCATCAAAATCAGCGACGATCTTATCAGAATCTAGATCATCAGATAGCGGTATTTCCTTGATTTTTAATGCTTCAATAGATTTTATTATCTCGTTGATATTTTCTTGGTTCATATTTTATAAATGATTTATTTATCTAATATGAGGGGAAAGTAAGAGAATTTAATCTAGCTACCGGATTTATATGCGAAGGTTGATCTGTATGTTCCCTCTGCAACAAGTCGCACTGAATTACGATTGATGCCAAAATATTTACTAGCTAAATTCATTGATTGAAAATGCAGCTCTTCACCTGTCTCTGTGTTGATTGATTTTACAGCTTTAGATATTTTTCTTCCGCAACCTGTATTTCCCCTTGCAGTATTTTCACTCTGAGTAATTGCTTGTAAATTATCTATGGAATTATTGAGTGGATTTCCATCAATATGATCTATCACCAGACCATGTTTAATTGGTCCATGAAAACATTCAAGCACGAATCGATGGTTAAAGTAATTTAATCCACCACTGACATTGGTCATGAGACGACCAAACTTATTGACTCTGCCGAGTGATTTTTTTCGTTTTAACATGCCTGATGGTACCATCAGCCGATGCCTCGTAGTTATCATAAATCGGATGTTTCCTGTAAATAGGATTCATATATAATATCCATTTGTCTAAATCAAAGTTTGTCTGAGAACCTACTTAAGTAATCCTCCTCACACTTGATAGCAATATCGCTATTGGGTGATTTTTTGTCATAGAGTCTTTTTAATTCTTTGTATCTTTTCTCGCCACATTCTGCACATATTCTGGTTTTTCCCCGAATTCCAATGTTGCATCTGATGCATCTCGTAGGACCGACTCCACCTCGCTTTATATAAGCTAAATGTATCCCACAGTACTCTTTTCTGCATGATCTATCACAGCAAGTAAACGAACCAACCATGAGCCATTAGCAATTATTCATTTATATATTTAAAGATATATTGTTTAAAATATAACAAAATGGTTTTTGATCTCGACGAAGCAGAATATATTATTCCTGAGGTAGATCAGGCCAAAAAAGAATTCTACGATGATGGAGCCGCTCATGTATGGTCTACTTGGAAAGCGGATGATATCGATAACACGATGAACGATACACGAGCAAAAAAGATAATTAATTCGCTCGGTGGTGATAAATATATATTCAGAATAAAATTTATCGTGAATAATGAAAATGACGTTTGGATTACTCGTGATAAACGCGATCCTGTGATAAATGGAAAAAATCTGTCACGGTGAGCAATAATTCTAAACCAGGATTACTGACAGGTATAGATAAACCATATTATGTACGAGCATATCCCGTAGCGGCTGTTGTTTATGGTATCTACAGACTAAATAAACCTGTTGCTGAGAATCTCACCAAGATGAAAATGTCGGTAAAGATAAATTGTGTTGCTGAACGAGTGATAGAACATTTTACGAACATAAAACGCGGCAGTGGATTAACAGATTTAAGAAAAGAAAAAAATAAATAACTGGGCGAAGTCTGTTGTTGATGGTGCATCAATAAGTGACGTTGCTACATTATCAGCGAAATTAAAATTCCCCATCACGGTAAAAACGATATCGGGCGAAATATTATATTCTTCTGCGTATAAATCCAAAGGAGCTCCTATTGAGATAATTGATCATAATTCACATGCATGGAGTAGCGCGGTAACTATTTTTCCTCGGGATCGTGTTATTAAATTCTATTCTGTAGATGCGGGAAATATGTTTGATTTTATTCATAAAATAAGTAAATCAGATCCTGTATCTGTTTGGCTATTTTCCAGTGATGATCGATATGATAAGTTCGTTAGGCCCAATGGGGATATGTATCGAAGCGAAAAATTACATGATTCAATGACGGAGATAGCGGAAAAATGCTCAGTAAATAAAGAATTACTTGTTAATTGTTTCACTATTCCATCTGTTGTTGCTCATGCAGCAAGGGAGAAAAATTCATGGAAACCAACCAGAAAAGATTTTCTTAAAGATGTTCAAGATAGTTGCGTCGAATATGGTCATGGTGGATTATGGAACAAAAAATATAATTTTATCGATATGATCTCGTTTGACATACTAGCGTGTTATCCAGGTAGTTTCTTACGGATGGGAGAGTGCAACAAATACTTCACTCAATTTGGTCATCCATGTGATGAAATGACAAGAGTATCAATTAATGGTCCGTTACCAGATTTCCCCCTAACAGGATTCGCTAAGGTTACATCGTTCAAATTTTCTTCAGGGTTACATAAAATATGTTATCTTTGGTTTGGAAGGCATCTCTCAGGACAAAAATGGGTTCCAATAGTGTTACTGAGATATATGTTAGATTCTGCTATGTTAACATCGTTGACAGTCAGAGAAGCAATTATTTCGTACCAGAAGCAATTTAACGTTTGGCTACCAACCGAACACGATGACGCAAAAGATTTAGGTAGAAAAAGTATTGGTAAATTCACTCAGGGTGGTGTGTATGATCATCAGAGACGTAACTGTAGATTAATTATGGACGAAGCTGAGTTAGATTTTATAATAGCTGATACAGCCGAAAGAGGTATATTTTGTACCAGAGAGGATATTTATGTCGCAGATGGAACAAAGCTAGGTACCGTGGTCAATTATCTTGAGGGAGAATCACCACAGTATGTTCATTTAAGATCGTCGATGTTGGCATATGCGAGTATAAATTTGCTTTCGATGATAAATAGATTTCCTGATACCGCAGTTAGAGTAGCTACTGATTCGTTTTATATCGATAAAAAATACCTACCAGAGTTAGAAAAACTGACCGGAGACGGATCATGGGGTACGTGGCGAGTGAAAGACGAATATATTTACATTATTGTGAAGATGCTGATGTAGCTGATGAATAAAAATATTACTTAGATAGTGTATCAGAAACATCAGCAGTACCATCTGTTTATGATCCTGCTGCGAGATATAAAATGATCTACATAAACGGATCAGGTAGATCAGGTAAAACAACTAGAATGATAGAATTATTTAAAAATTCTGATATGATTGTTCTGACACCAACACACAGATTAGCAAGAGAAATGAAACAACGAGGGGTAAATTCGTGTACGTATCACAGTTTATTCAAATATAACGGTGGTGCGTGGAGTCCATCTAGGATGGGAGAAAAATACATAAATAAAAAAATTATATGGGATGAGGTTTGCACAGTATTTGTTGGTACATTGAAAATGTTCTTAGAGTGGTTATTAACAAAAAATACTGCTGTAATTATGTGCGGCGATCATGGTCAACCAAATCCTATTGATGGAGAATCACCTCATACGTGGCTGAAGAATTTTGTGGACTACTATGAGGAGGTTGATACTGATTACAGATCACTGGATGGCAGATTAAGTGAATTCAAAAAACTGATCAGGTTGAAATCAAATAAAATTCAATGTGATGTAATGAGAGAAGTAATTCCAGAAACATCAATGAAGGATTTCTTATCAATGTGGACTCCAAACGATTTGATAGTAGCTAGCAGAAAAATAATCAGAGACGTACTTCAACAAAAACTATTCAAGATACATCAAGAAAAATTCCCTCTGATGCCTGTTCCGTTATGTTATAGGCCAATCGATACCAGATTACAAAATATCGACGTCGATATACCAGGACGTGGCAAGCAGAATTTAGTATTGAATGATATTGTTGTTGTTGATATTTGTTTCGTTAGTGATATGATAAATACAGAAAAATCTCCGTGGACACTGGGATATGCTATGACGATACATTCTTCACAGGGACTAACTATCTCAGATACTCGGGTTTGGATTGTAGATGACAACGTGGAACGGTCTAATCTGGTGTATTTAGCTGTATCTAGAGTGAGAAAAATATCTCAGTTGGGCAGAATCACCTTAGATAGATCGATTATTAACGACGAAACAAACGAATACGTGATTTTAAAAAACATATTCAGCTATAAACAATCTGATAAAAAAAATAATCATGAATTTGATTTGGATGTAGATTTTATTTTATCACTGAAAGAAAAACAGGGTAACCACTGTTCGGTTGTAATTGTATTATGACTTGGACATATCAAAGGAATGATTCAAGACAATTCACAGTGGACAGAATAAATAATAATCTCGGCCATAGCAGAAAAAATGTTACTCTAGCGTGTTTAGAGTGTAACAGACGCGGTATAGATTATTTAAGTGACTGAGGAGGTAACTGAGTATCAGCCGGGATTACTTGTAATTCTTCTCGTGTGAAACCACGTTGAGGAGCGAAAACATCAAGTGTGTAGATAGCTGGTCTACCTGATGATCTTGTTACAGATACTATTCTGTGTTGTTACGCTCCAAATAGGATCTGTTGCTCTTTTTCTGCCTCCCTCAGCCTCGCCATGTTTATATAGATACCTAACGATAACATCACCAAGTACCGGTCGAATTGAAAAATCCTTTCTACGGATCGGTATAAATTCTTTTTGTATAGCTATTGCTGGTTTCATATTTATCGCCCTTGTTATTTCGTTATTTATTGCTGAGATAATACTCGGTAACCTGACGACCCAGTCGCTAGATCTTTTATCCTGAATGAATTCTCTTGCATATTGATATCCAAATAATTTTTCAGCTAGTGTTTTGTTAAATCGCTCAGCAATAGCCTGATCGTTATGAATATTTACTTTCCTACGTCTTATCGCTACATTTGTTTTGTTCATCAAATAAGTAACAGCGCCAAAGAATTCTCGTCCAGGATCTACCTGAAGCAATCTTGGTCACGTTAATGGACCTCGTTAATATATTTTCTCAATAACATTATCAACCTCATCTGCTGATTTAGTTATCAGCGGCTCAGCTTCATTGTATCTACTAGCAATATCTACCACGGTTAATACATACTTGTAGGTTTTATCGTTAACGGTATCATGCGGCAGAAACATTATATCAACCTGATGAACCTCATTTGGAACGCTGACATCAAAATGTGCGTATTCGATTCGTTTGGGTGGTGGTAGATAAATCTGCCATATAGCTTGTTTAGCTAACCACGCAGCAGCTACTGATGGTTTTACTTTAGCAGCCCTTGCTAGTTTTTTGATTGCTGATTTACCTTTCCAAAATCCAACAGGAGAATAATAAATCTCTTCCACATAAGATTTAACCAGTACCTGAAACTAATTTACCTTTCATAGCAGCATTAATCGCCCAGCTGGCTAATCTTTCTTTGATAGTTTTATTTTTTTTAGAATTTATCGCATGAAGCAATTTAATGTCAGCTAGATGCCGTTGTTGCAGATCCTTGTTTCGATATTCAAGATCATGAATATAACACGCTCGATCAATTGCATTTACAGGATCCTCACCAGGATTTGGTTGATCTTGATCATTCAATCTGATATCGAGTCGTGTTCCTGGTCCGCAGTAATTGTATCCTGGTAGGTGTTTTTCTCCGGGGTATTTGGACCAAAAGAATCCTGGTAGCGACGATAATCCTGAGGCAATATCACCTCCGTATTTTCTTCTTTTTTTAATGGTTTCTACTTTAACTGGTTTCTGATCAGATGAAGAGAATCTAAATTTCTTTGTACCGCATATTTCACATTTACCAGTGACGGCCGATCTATTATTTTTTGTAACGACCGTAGCTACATCCACCGTTGGAGTTCGTGTTCTACATCGTACACAAAATAAATCCATAATATATTTATATCATGAATGTAATTAATTTTTCGGCCACGAAGAAATCTGTTCCAGTGAAGCATCATGCTGCTTTACAAAATTCGATTAGAATGATCATCATAGGACCATCTGGGTCAGGTAAAACACAATTATTGTTGAATCTGATTATGAGATGGCTAAAATGGGATAAATTATATTTAGTTGCACCATCTGTGGATGATCAGCGATGTTATCAGGTACTCAAAGAATTTAATGAAAATGCGGCGTTGTTGAATAACGGTGAGAATATAATTGATTTTATCACTGATGTAGAAGAAGCTCCTTCGGTTGATGCTTTAGATGGTTCGATAAATAATTTGGTGGTATACGACGATGTTATGTTAGATAAACATTCAAATCCTGCTAGAATATTCTCTCGTGGACGGCATAAAAACACAGATGTTATTTATGTAACTCAGAGATATACTCAAATACCTAAAGTAATCAGAGATAATTGTAACATGTTGGCGATCTTCAACGGCGTAGATACACATACGTTAAGAAATATTCATCAGACTTGGTGTAGCGGCGATATGGACATAAATAAATTAAAAAATTTCTTTGGACGAGCTCAATCTACGCCGTATGGATTTGTGACGGTGAATTTATGTGATCCACGAACCAGATATCGAGTCGGCCTAGATAGAATCTTTTAATATTCTGAAAATCTAAAATCCATTTAAACACGACAGCAGCAGAGAGGGCATCTACCAATAGTCGGTCGTCAATCTTAAATCGATAAAATTAAAAAAAATC
The DNA here is from genome assembly GCA_028554795.2 of Sinohyriopsis cumingii. Lineage (NCBI taxonomy): Eukaryota > Metazoa > Mollusca > Bivalvia > Unionida > Unionidae > Sinohyriopsis > Sinohyriopsis cumingii. The sequence continues at coordinate 111,778,514 of CM068837.1, read as the reverse complement.
ATGAACAAATAATTCTGCAGCTAGATCTTCGAACTAGGGTTTTATTTCCGGAGTGAGGGTCAATAAAGATAAAACTCTTTCAGGAAGCCTTTATTCGGTAAATAGAAGCTTTCTCCGGATAAGATTTCTGTGGAAGGTTTATTTTTTTTGCCGGAACCACTAGGTCTGTTCGCCCTCCCTGCTGCTTTATACGTCTTATTATTATTATCATTTTGCGATTTAGACGACAATTGTGTTGGACTGATGGCAGCATAAAACATATAGGCATAGTACCCGCTTTAATGTTATTTTCAATTTTGTTTTCTTCTTTGTCTTTTTATGATATTTTTGTTTTCCGTCATTCAAACATGTAGGCCTTTTGCTCCAAACGTTGGGAAACTATATTGTATTTGCGTTGTTATCAAAATATATTCGTCTGTGATATATTAAGTACCAAAATGCATTATCAGTGACATAATTTGTGCTGCATCTGGAATTAAAGATACAAGAGAGATGAATATCAACAGTATTTATAAATCTTGCCCTGGGGTACTTTAAAATAAAAGATACTCTGCATAACCTCATCATCCAACCATTAGATGACCTTCACCTAAGGAACCAAGTCCGGTTTGAAAATAGGACGCAGTATAGTACTACACTATGGTCTTAAACTAAGCACCATACAAACAAACAACAGCACGTTTAGCAACATTTACCAAATAATTGATATCCCATAGAATACAGAGTGCAAAAGTAGAATGAACTTACATTACCGTGAAATAAATCTCAGATAATCTAAAATTGATATCCCAATTCCAAAGGTACAGAGTGTTCCGTAAGAATTAAAGGTTTTAAATTTACTGGTGTACATTTAGTCATGAATATGCTGACATACCAATAGTATTGACGTATCAGAATGATGTAATCCAGAATTTCTTAGACTGCGATCTCAATATTCTCAACGCAGTGTTTAAGATCAAATGTTTATCAGCACTTTGTTATTTCCAAAGAATTATTCAGGTAGATATTTCTTCTCAGTTTATAAATGAACACAACAAATATGTCTGATGATGGATTCCCAAGGACTGATATTAAGATAGTAATGAATAATTATGATTATCAGATCCTTATCTATCATATATTACTAACGACAAAGGGTGATGTCTATTGTTATGGATAATTAATATGTATAGTGTTTTTGACCTTTATCCGCAATTGAGAGAAGACATTAGGCATACCTAACTAGCCTTATTATTATTGTGATGATTGTAAGTTAACAATAAGTTGTCTGCTGATATTTGTGCTAAATACTAGCCTCATTTACTAACTTAGACTGTTCTGGAAGCGACCCTGTGCCCCAAAGCCTGGTCATTCTGTAGTGTTTGGTGTGTTTATATAAGGTTGAGGTAAGCAACATTATTTATTCCTATTTTTCTATCAGTCTGTGGAACCACTTTTAGTTGTTTTCAGATAATATATGAAGAGAGTCCTGCAATCGGTTCCATCATCAGGATGGGGTCACCTTTTTTGGCAGGGTTTCGCAGTTGACCTACATCACTCTTCAGGGTTGTGCTGGCTAAGTTGATCAGACTCAATCCTGGACCGATTAATATTTATGTTGGTCCCCATATTTCCGTCAAATCCAATGTGAGGCTTCTTCGTCGCTTGTTTGCCAACTTTGGTGCCAAACCACCTGCTGCTAGCTCCTATAATTCCCGATGACTCCAATGCATGCCAAAATGTATGTGCTCCAAGACCACGGCATACCATTTTCAACGGTAGATTCCAGGCCTTGCATTCATTATGCTGGCACTCAAGGATCAGTGGCTGATATCAGGCTAATTATGTTTCATGGGCATCCGCCTTTCTTGCTTCCCATGGAACTGTCACTTCTAGCAAACTTATAATTAGTGGTCTTTCAATTTACTTAAATTATTCGTTGGAATTACAAAATGCTCATTGACCTTTCGGACAAAACCACTATTTTGAGATTATTGTAAAAACAAATTGAACACATTCTGGATCATATCATTGTGATGCATCAACCTATTCATGCAAATTGGTACATCAGGACATTCAGTAATGAAAAACTAAAAAACAGTCAAAAGTTCCATAGTATTCCAGTGCTAAGATACCCATCAGACAGACTGACATGGGTAACACTGTTCTCAGAATAGATATAAATTTGTGTATGCATTCAATTGCAACTGAATGTCTGCACGGTCTGTATAAAATAATTTTTATCAACGGCTACCTTAGATTGTATGTTTGATTGTTTACTCAGTAACATTTCCATTTCTTATGGCGCCCATTGAATGAAGTTACACCTTCCTACAATTGAATTCACTGTTTTTCTTGTAGATACATGTTCAAGGTACCACACATGCATTTTGTCTCTGTTGTTTTCTTATAAATACTACTGACAAATTTCATGCATCTTTCAGTATTTTATTATATATACCATTGGAATAGAGTAGAAAGTGAACATTTGATTCACATCAGAAAAGGAAATATGTCAAGACAAAGCTGGATATATATCATCATGCTTATCGGTTCAAGTTCTTCCAGAGCATGCTGCCTGTGTGATCTTGTCTTGAATCGTGTGTAGCAACTCAAAGCTGTTGACCTGCATCACGTTGCTGGGTTTGCTGGCGATTACACCGAGTTCGTGCTGATCCACATCGGGGCCGATTCCGATGCTGAAAACGTCTGCTGTTTTCTTCAGCTCCGCTGCCTCTATTACTGTAGCGTTAGGATTCCTAGAACGTCCGTCGGTAATTACTATTGCAATATTTGAGGCATTTGGTCGTGAACCATGTTCAGGTCTAAAGACCACTGTCCGAGCTACATGGAGGGCATCGGAAGTGTTGGTTCCCAGTCCGATGTAGCTGATATTCTGGATTGCATTTAGGACACTATTTCTGGACGTGTACGTATTGAAGTAGAACTGGATATTTACTGCGGAGGAATAGGTCATCACGCTGAACAGGACGTTGTTCACACCTATGGCAAATTGACGGGCAAAGTTGTAGACAAAGTCCAGGATTTTCTTAAAATTTGCCGGACCTTCGCTGTCGGATGAGTCAAGAATGAATAAAATATCGGCTACCTTAGGGCCACAAGCTGTTAATAATAATAATAATAATAATAATAATAATAATAATTGTAATGGGGGTTGTAAACGAAATGATTAGAATGCCGTAAATACTTATTTTCGATATTTCGTTCTCTATTTTAGCTACTAAAAATAGCTGGATTGTGCATCGGATTGCTTATTAAAGAAATATTTTGACCATGAGACCAGCAAGTTAACCAGCATTTCATATAATGCATCATCATCGACGGACGTAAAAATAAGATTGAACATATGTAATACGAAACACACACACACACACACACACACACACAGAAAAATAATTAACCCTGAAGAACAGCTAATTATTCACACTGAATATCAAAACCGAATCGATTTATTTAGTTTCATTCCAGACGTTTTGAATAGAGGAGCTTTTTGTTTGATTGCAACGAGTTTAGAAAATACATAGGCAATGCAGCATGAAGCAACGCCTAGCCTATCATCTCATTGCTAAAGGGTTGAAAAGCCAGCATCCAGGACGAAGATATCAAAAGTGCCAAGGCAAGAGCTCTACATTTAAGTAAGCATATCATGTGCATCATGATCTCATAGAAAATATACTTTTGCAAAAACATTTGTGATTAGACATGTATGGACTTGTCTTTTAAACTCCACCATTCGAACCAAGGCAGAGAAGCACACGGACAAACAGACGCAATGTTAAGAAACTGGCCATCACGAGACCTCAGACCATCGAGACTAAAAGCGATATAGTACGTGATAAGCAAACCAAGCTGAGTAAAACTGGAAAGGATCGAGGAGCAAAATTAGAAGCTGTACAATTACTTTTGGGACCACAAGAACTCACATTTGAAAAAAGGGGACAATGAGTCTAGGCATTAATTAAATATGAATGTTTCTATGTAAGCAATGCGACACTGGTGGCAAAATGATTTTATTCTATCGCACTAAAATATTTGGTACATTTTGTCACTGGACGAAAAAGAGAGACGAATCAATACAGGTGTCATAAAACAAAACACTGAACCATACATATTATAAATACATGTCATATCATTATAACGGTATTCAGCATAGCCGCAACATAAAAGACAAAGTTTAATTTTTCAACATGTAATCTTGTAACGGCAGTATATTTAATCAGGTGTGTCACTTACGTCCTAACTCTTCAACTCAAATTTTACACAAGTCGAATCCTAATTTACATCAAGAATATGTCTGGATGTTATTATAAGATACATTTCACAGGAAGAATCAGAGTGTTAATAATTCACCCAATCCTTATCCTCAATAATACCTTTCTTGACCTTAATATGACAGCATTTTAGAATAAAATTATCTCCTCCCCTAAGAACGAAGAAGAGAGAGAAAAAGAGAGAGCTGGCAGAACACCTCGGCTTCTTACCTGGTTTTGTTGTAGTTGTTGTACCCATAGTAGTTGGCGTCGTAGGTTTTTGAGTCGTAGTAGGTGTTGTGGTTGGACGTGGTGCTGAAAATATGACACATTAAGTGAATGTAATATATTAGTGTATGACAGCATACTATATATTCTGTTACAATTATAATACCTCACGATGTTTAAATCTAGTTTAATACCCATGTAAAAACAAGATCATTCACATGATTGTTACGTTTTGAAATAGTTGCTAGAATGTAAAGGACGCATAGTTACCAGAGTATGTAAAATAGACACGTATAGTTACCACAGTATGTAAAATAGACACGTATAGTTACCACAGTATGTAAAATAGACACGTACAGCTACCATAGTCATACTCATAACTGTTATCAAAAATGACAAATCATATTGCTAATCTGCAGATAAATAAAATACACATTATTTTCACGCAGTTTGCATTGAGATCCTTTTCTATAATTACTTTTTTGAAATGTTCATTTCTCAAAAATTATATAATCCACCTACCATTCGATTATTTTATTCTGAATAATTCTTCCTTTATTTAGTGAGTGGGGTAGTTTGTTCTATAAACATGATTTAACTACATTGAAACTATTCATTTTTAATTTAATATATATAAAAAAATTTAAACTAGTTATTTTGTCTATGTTGTATCAAGCATTGTTTATGATGATAGTGATAGTATGTTATTTTCTAAATATTCAAGTATAAAGGTCGTGATTGCTTAAATGTACTATTTGTGCAAAAGTTCAAGCATTTACATTTGTTTAATACAAGACCAACTACAATACTGTAATAGATGGTTAGTTTTATTGTGGTTATTATTTACATGTTACAGATATTTAGAATTAATGAAATGTGTGCATTGTTATATTTGGCATTAAGACCTTTAATTTTAATTTCAGATCCCAAATGTTTTTTGTTTTCTATTTTAAATATAACTTATTGCATAATGAGATAAACAAACAGTGTTCTAATACGTGAAGAAAATGACATACGAATGAACAATTTCATCAGGGTTAAATAATAAAAGGAATTTTAATTTCGTACAAAGATTGTGTTACTTACCGATTATTGATTCTTATATTGTTTCTAAGTAGGTACTTTGTGAATATAGCCTCGGATCAGAGGCTGATCCCAATCAGTATAATGAAGATTTCAAATAGACCATCGAGGTCGAGAAGCGTCCAGACCTGATATAGAGTGCAGGACTCAGTAGAAATCGTTATGGGTATTTGATAAAGAATGCCAGGGGATTTGTCTGGCTACGCTGTCTAAGACCCTCAGATTAGCGACTAGGTTCATGTTATTCTCTAACATGTGTTAGTGATGTTATAATAATGAGATATAATTTTGGCATCATTATATATTTATTGTCGTTATTTGATTACGTTATTCGGGAAACAAATCGAGCTTAACAGAAGATATGTCACAAATCCAATATCATATCCACACTTGAAAGATATATGTGCCGATGACAATATCTACACTTAACTATTTAAAAGAGTTAACTATCATTTTTGAGTATTAATAAAATGAATATTTCACACAGTGAAACACATTTTATTGAGAACGTGCAAATGGTTCAATTGATATCACCAGTTTTCCTATTATGGCAACGTTTGTGCAGCTTCATGATATCGGCATTATTGTGAAACATCTCCATGGCAACATATTTAAATACGATGCACATTTCAAGTATTTGCATGGATCGCTGATGGGACTGCTCTAATACCACTGTGTCATTGTCGTAAGCAAAACATGGACTTAGCAATGGAAGAATTGATATGCCATAAACAGGTGTTTACTACTTACTCGTTGTCGTGAAGACGGTTTTCGCTGAAAAAGTAAGTTTCGACATTCAGTACCTGTAACAAACTGACATTGGAAGAGGTTTTAAGTCATTACCCCACACCCAGCACCACAACACAATTCCTGTCCTGCCCCCGTATTTATATCTTTAATAATAAGTATCCGTATATTCGGGAGTATTCTTTTAACTTGGTTTTCACAGTACAATTTAAAAACAAACACAGTAAACCTTATTCCTTTATACAATTTTTATTCTTTACCCGTTTTAGTGCTTTCTCAATATATTGAGTTAATGACGGACATGAAAGACAATTGTGGACAAAATAATTAATGAATCATGCATTTTTCAAAATCATTGAAATTGATTCATTAATTGTTCATTTTTAAATAAATCAATTAAATAATATGCAAAGGCAAAGGTCATGCTGACACTTCTATCGAAGCCACTGATGTGTCTCGCAAGTTTTCAGAGACCGCGCGTATTCAACAACTGAACATTACGAAAGCATAAGCCTCTACCACCACCGTCACCCAGTACTAATGCATTGTATTAAATCGTCAGGAACTTGAGATAAATTGATAAATTGCTATTTTTTAATGTAAAGAAAGAATTTAAATGCTGAAAAATATGTATGGTCAGTATTAGAATGGAAGATGATTTGAAGTTGACATAACAATCAAAATAAATCACTATCGTTTGAATTTAAGATTAAACAGCCGGGGGGGGGGGGGGGCGGACTTTATCTCAGAGAAAGACATGCTGCTCTAAGATAGAACCTCTACAACGTGTGGATCAACCAATAACAATAAAAAGCAGACTGTGGCGTATACAAAACAAATAGGGCAAAAATATGCATAAACCCCCAAATCAATTTCCTTATTATTTTATTTTAAAAAATGAGACAATAGCAGGACAAATATGCATATTCATTGTTTAATGAAAGAAATAAACTCATGTCACTCGATTCAACTGAAATTTCATCTACTTTATCGATCGATCGATCAGTCGAGATATATTTGCACTTATATCAGACAATATACATAACATAAAATGTGATAGCATCAAGACGTTGCAGCAACCGCTTTCACAACGTATAACGATAATGATTAGGCTTTTTCGATACAGTATAAAAGATTAAACCTGAAGGTAAACCAAATACGTCATATATATATATATATATATATATATATATATATATATATATATATATATATATACATGTGTGTGTGTGTGTGTGTGTGTGCCAAAAACGATAATAGATGAACAGATGCTGCTACTACTGCCATTAATTATTCTTTCCAGGAAAATAATAAAGCACCTTTACTTTAATCAATTTTCACTAGGCATGCGTCAATGCATATAAGCACTTACCTACACAAATCCTATCGACGACCTGCTGGTGAATGCTGTTCAGTTGTTCGAAGGTGTTAACTCTAAACACATGCGACCTATCAGAAGCCACATCCAACAGTTCACTCTCGTCTACATCATTTCCAATACCAATGACAAATGTCTCTACACCAGCCCTGTACAAAGTGTGAGAGTTTCGTCAGTGCGTAGATCTATGTACGAGAACAAATACGAGGAAGCATATTTCGAACTATACTTGCTTTCTTCACGTACCCATCTCAACAGATCGCGCTATGTTGCCGGAGTTTACGGAGCAAAGCATGCAAAAGTGCTAGTTGATGCATTTATAATTGGTACAGGAATATCCGTTAGCTTTTTTCTCTACCTATTCCTTCAGTTGTTCTTTCTGCATGCGTGAACATGTATATTATTTGCAGCAATTGTCCAATGTTGTATCGATTTATTTAAGTATATCAATTATTATAATGTACGTATCTTACTGAGCGTGTTTATCATCTATCCAAAATAGAAGGAATTAATCGTATTGTAATAAGTGAACAGGAAAATTGACTAAGTAGCCTAATTTTTCCAATGTTTAACATAACAACACACACAAATATATATATATATATATATATATATATATATATATATATATATATATATATATATATATATATATATATATATAATGTAAATTATACCGCGAAAAAGTCATTTCAAGTGCACTGGATCCAGCAAGGGATTTTGTGTGTCTGGGATTGATTAAGATAAATGCAAAAAACTGACAACGACCGCACCGGTGGCCTAGTGGTTAGAGCGTCCGCCTAGGATGCGGCAGGTCGCGGTTTCGAGCCCCGGCCGAGTCATACAAGAGACTTATAAAAATGGTACCTACAGCTGCCTCGCTAGGCCTTCAGTATTAAAATGCTATTGTTAGGACTGTCCGGCCTGGTGTCAGGATAATGTGACTGGGTAGGACATGATGATACATGTCTGCGGCATGATGCCCTTGTGCTAGACATCACTATAAACTTCCACACTGCACACACACACACACACACACACACACACCTGTGCGCTTTCGACTGTAATTGAGTATTTTACCCAAGGCAAATACAAAACAGACAAGACAAACTATAAGCACAAAAAGCGATTAAAATACAAAAGTTTACATAACTAGTTCTGCTGGAACAAAAGCTTGAGACTAGTTGGCTTCAGCTTTACTGATGAGGTTGCCTAACCACCATTTTCAACATACAAATGGATGAGCCGTATTACCCTATGTAAATTAGTCTAACCGTAAATTATATCCTGGACATCTAAGTTTTTTAGTAATAATAATAAACGGTGATTTAATGACTAATGAACAAAGAATAAAACAAAATTATGTAATATAATTGTACTGGCTCTAAAAAAATATACATTTGACATTTTATATTACTATTGGATTTGTGATATGACGTATATAATTTTTTGGGATTTGTAAGTGTCTTTTGAAGTTTACCTTTGTATTATAGGGAAATCAATTGTTTACTGAACTTACCCAGACTTGTTATTTTCGCTTTTTTGTGTTACATAATTTAAAACAAGAGTGTCGTAACAATACCTTCAAAACTGAAAACACAAGTTTTTGCATCATGCCACTCGACGCATGATAGTGTGTTTCTACAGAAGTGATACCAGCAGCACGAAGACGAGAACTTTGTAAGCTAGAACAAATGAATATAAACTGCATTACCTTTCAAACACAGAAATTACGTTTTGCAGAAGATTTCTGACTTGACATGGTTTGCATCTCTATGAAGTTCTTGCCCTTTATTAAATTGACAACATTGATGAACCAGATGCGTTACTGCTATGTAGTCAGATATAATCAAATAGTTTACAAAAGGTCAAACGTATACTTCACTGCACAGACTAGGTCATCACAGACCTGTACTCTCTTAATTGCTGATATATTTATGATACGCCTATGAATAGGGTTGCAAATTAGGCAAATTTATGAAAAGGAGGAGCAAGCGCATTGCTGCGCCGTGCGCCGCTTATTAAAATATATTTTGTTTGCACCATCAGATGAAATAGTTCTGGTGTTAACTTTAAAAAAGAAAATTGTCTCCATCTGTTGCACTGTATCAGGATAACTGAAGCAGGGAAAGCGATCTCGATGTTGTCAGAAGAAACGCTTCAAAGATTCCTTCAAGTCATACTTTAAACATTTCAACACTGTCCCCGAGTCTTGGGAAGATTTCGTACGAAATCTCTCCACATGGCACTGCGTCATCCATTCTGGAGCAAAAGACTTTAAACTGAGGAAAATTGCATAGGCAATGTAGAAGAGCAAACAGTGTAAATTTGTCAGGCAAACACATCTCACGTCACGTCATGTACATGTAGTTCAGAGCACAAATAGACTTGACCAGCCAGTCACGTGCTCACATAAGAAAAATCAGTTAGTACTATCATGATCATGTTAGTGCTCAAAGAACGAGCAACAACAGCAATATATATATATATATATATATATATATATATATATATATATATATATATATATATATATATATATAATTGTATTTATCCAATCGAGACAGACTAATGGCGATTTATAGTAGTGTTTTGATTTCATCGCGTAATTCGTTTCCTCAGTCAACATAAATAGTTGAAAACAAGTAACAGAATTAATACTAGAAACGGTAGTAGACATAAAATCGCTTACGTGTGAAGTATTTTTGCCTCATGAACTGTCAATTCGTGCTCCAGAGATCGTCCATCCGTCAAAATAATTACAAATCTGTGTGATTTAACCGTCAAAGTATTGGGAGAGAGTTGAAGTCTGGCCATATCTAGACCTAAATGTAGATTCGACTCTCCATCCTTAAATGGAACCCTCAAGACATTTTGCATAAATTCCTCTTTCGTGTGGTATCGAGTGATTGGAATTTCGAGTGTGGCACCAGTTGCGAACGTTCCTAGTCCAATTTGTGTTGAATCTGGTCCGAAGTCGAATTCATTGGCTACAGTATTAGCAAATTCCAGTTGTTTCCGGAAGTTGACAGTGCCCTCACTTCCGGAAGAGTCCAAGAGGAAGAAAATATCTGCTGGACCTTGGCCGCAAACTAGAATTACATTGGTAGATAGATGCTAACTATACAATTGTTTCTTATCGAAATTAAAAAGAGAAATAATTTTGTAAGTTAAAGAATTATAATTTTTCTGTGTTATATCTTATTTCTGATTTATTACCTTTCTTGACCTTTTGAATTAAATACGGCATCTGATTTTATATCTTAGTGTTTTGCATCGCTTCTACGATAAATTTAGATAGAAGATACACCCTCTATTGGCGGCGTAAGTAACGTATGAACATAAATGAATAATGATGGAAGTTACACAATATACACATAAACCCATGAATTCTTTTCTAAAATTAAGAATTATTCATTTGTGAGGTTAACTTTTATTAGGGATTTAGATGGAGATATCCAAATAAGTCTAATTATATTTTTAAAAATATGTTTTTGCATTTGAATGCTATCTCTACTCCTCAAACCCCCCAAATTATTTTTGTTTTATTTGAATGACAATTCTCCTTTATTTGTTAAAGACATATCACACGTATACATGCACACACCACATCCGTCTCCTCTACTTGATTTATATCTCCTTGCTCCTCTCCACTTTGCTATCAAACCCTGAGGAAAAAACTTTCCTTGACATTAAAATAAAATTATAGTTTGAATTAGCATCGATTTTCAAGATCAAATGAACTAACTCTTCACTCGTTTGCCACTACATAGCGCTAGCTGGACTCTAGATGGGATGAAGAAGCTTTAGCTCGAAAATCAACATCTGAGGCACTGAACCAGAATACTCTTAGTACACACACACACACACACACACACACAAACAAACACGTGAATTGCAAGGATAATGTATTTGTGAATTAAATTGATATTAGTCCATACTCACTATGGCATGTTGTGTCCGTGAGATCCTGGTGGATTGTCTGCAGAAGATCGAAACCGGGAACAGTGAAGGTATGATTCTTATTTGAAGCGATCATGGTCAGTTCCTTGGGGTCGACTCTATCACCTATTCCTATTGCCATGACAGTTACATCTCTTATTTTCTTCAGTAAGGCAGCTGCTTGAGCAGTTAAAACTGCTTCATTCGATTTTCCGTCCGTTAGAACAATGACTATCTTGTTGATGCCGTTGCGAGATCCACTTTGGGGCGTCAACGAATGCAAGCGAACGTAATCCAAGGCAAGGTGTGTGTATGTCTCGCCGTTTGGATAGTGTACACGGCTTATTGCACTAAGAACGTCAGCTTTATTGGAATAGGTGTTGAGGTTGAATTCGTTAGTTACGTCTGTCGCAAACGTTACTAGGGAAACTTGAGTTTGATTTTTGCTAATCTCAAACTGTCCGGTGAAGTTTTGTACGAATGCCAACTGTTTCTGGAAATTGGAAATCCCCTCACTGCCCGAGCCGTCTACAACGAACACGATATCAGCAGGTTTATAGGGACACGCTGAAACAAGAATAAAAAAGCAAATCTACAGAGCTTTATAAGGTCTCCAACCTTTTTCAACAGTTAGGTATCATATTCCCACGCTTTTACTTCAAATACGATGCAGGATCTATGCTATACATAACATTGTCATTTGTACAAAAGCAGATAGAAAACAAAAAGGAATTCTTAACATACAGTGCATATAACTAACTTGCATTTTATACATTAAGAGGTATTGGTATGTTCAATAGAATATCATACGTACTTGCCAACAGATTAATTGGTATCTGCAGTACTATTCCATGGTTGTTTTGTTTCTTACAATAAATTTGCGGCTATAGCACATCTTTAAGAAACACTTGACTTGTATTTTATAAACCTCAATGTGCCAGAAAGCGTAATGATTTAGACTTGCTAATATAGCATTACCCAAAATTATAATATTCTAGATCTTGGGTGAAAATATATAAAGAATTTGATCAGTAATTGTGTTTTTGATCTAACTGAATGGCATGTGTTCCAATTTCGGCCGGATGAATCCTATCACATTTTACATGTCCAAGGCATGTCACATCCGTGAAAATAATCCGAGAATTTGAACTTTATCAGTTCGCGTTTACATTCGTTGATTCTTCTAATTGCAAGAAACATTCAATAATCTCAACTGCTTTGAACAGTTAATTAAAGTTATCAAACAATAATCCTAATTGCTTTGAGAAACCAAAAACTGTTAAGAAATTATTCACTGATAAAATAATGAGTTGATTTGCACACATATGGTCGAAAAAGGAGCACCACTGTCTATATTATTTTGGCGACTAAAAATGGAGCTGAGTTAAATGACGGAATAAGATAAAGACACGAACATATATTATGTTACATTGACAGTCCTGTCTATGCGTTGACAAAATTGTTTCGTATGAACATTTGGCTTACAAAAGTGATTTATCTTTTGATGTGTTCTTTTATCTTCTTAAAGACAAGATCTTAATGCTGAATGAGCAGAATGAGCATTGTCAGTACAGACCAACAAGTTAATTGTCCTAATGATACTATTTGTTTTTGACCCTACGATATGTCAATATAGACGAGCAAGTACATTGTCAGAACGATAGTGTTGTTTCTGACCCTACAATATGTCAGCATATACCAGCACGAACATTGTCCGCTTGACGATGTTGTTTCTGACCGACTCGATCTCAGCCAACCTTGAACAGGTTTGTAGTTCATATACGTGATTGCTTTCCAGTGAAAGATAAAGGAGGACTCACCACTTATCTACCACACAGCTGTCAGTCATTCGTTTGCATTCACTTGTAAATAATATCAAGCCTGGTCAAAAACGAGTTCTTAATTGTTGTGGAAAGTATGGTAAACACGGGGGTAACGCTAGTCACCAATAGTAGCAACGTTAGGTAGTTTACTTGTATAAAATAAACACTTTCAAATTGTTGGAAGTTTCTCAATTATTGATCCATCACTACATTTTCTCTATGAAGTGGACATTTCTCTATTATTGCGTTGTACAATTTTCTGGAAATCTTATCAGTTCATATATGTATGTATATTAACATGACTATCCGATTTGATTTCTCTTGGTCAAGTGGTTTAGCGTAATCGTTCTAACAAGGTCTTCACCGAACACACGCACTTCACTCATAACAGGGGCCCCGAGTGGCCGAGTGGTCTAAAGCGCTCTCCGTCACGAATCACTGCCATCTCACCTCTGTCTGCGTTGGTTCGAGTCTCGGATTCGGCTAATGTAGGTATGTGAGAAAGCTTGCCAGTAGCCTCTCGTGGGTCGGTGGTTCTTTCCGGGGTTTTCCCGGGTTCTTCCTCCACCATTAATACTGGCCGCCATGTATAGCTGATCGTGTGCTGAAAAATGGCGTCAAACCCTACACAACAACAACAAACACTCATAACAGAGACAATTGTAAAATAAAATAATGAGTTGATTTGTACACATATGGTCGAGAAAGGAGCACCACTGCCATTGCATGATGATGCAATATCCAAACACTACTTTAATACTTAATTGAATCGTATTTCACATATATACAGTGTATTGAAATAGCCTATATCAGTGTTTATGAGATTAGTTTTGTTTAGGTTTGTCTTTGGAAGGGTTCTGCGCTAGGCGAAGTTACTGTAGAGATATGGGTTCGATAAATGCTTCGGGAAGTAAGATACATGTAATAATAAGTGCGAAAATGGTTATTAATATTTTCAGCAAATCTTTTCATACATACAATCATGCTGAAAAAATATAAGGGGTTTTACTTGCTTGAGCTAGCCAGTTTCACGGACATGTGGGCGGACAGTACCAACTCAGCATGCACCTTTCTCTGTGCAGTTGGTGCATACGAATCGTTCGCATTATTTGTTATTCTGCTTTGTTCGAAACAAGTCGTCCGTGATGATGTTCGCCAGATCATGCACACACACGCACATATATATATATATATATATATATATATATATATATATATATATATATATATATATATATATATATATATTTGAGGTATAATTAATATTAATTGTAGGTAAATTGTACCATTTTGTATTCATTATGTATTCATATAAAATACAAGAGACATACAATCTGCCCACTATACTCACCTCTTGTCAGGGCATTAGTGCCATGGTAACCGATAACCACCAAGAGAATAGCGAGCTTCATCATTCTTGGATATCTGTCACTACACCGTGGTCGTGTGGGCATAATAACTGGACCACCCATGGATATATATTGCCGACCACGTGTCCCTATAGGTCTGATAAGATCTGAAAGTCCTAAATTAAATGCAAGGTCACCTTTCATGTAGAATGTATCACGATACTTTAAGCATCTACTCAATCAAGAAATTCCAGATTACGGAGTAAAATGTTAAATTATACACAAAAAACTGTTCAGTGAGTTACGGAAGCAGCCCTTGCGTTGTGGAATAGAAAGGTTGAATTATCCTATGCAATGTGTATATTTAGATGCTAAAAGGGCCGTATGGATGTAAAATAATGTTACGCGATTACGATGCAACTGAATCGAATATTCTTAACAATGGTATGAAACAATTTAGTTTGATCTAAAACATTTATAGGCGATGTTTACACTGAAAGTTAGTTATTTCGAGGAAGAAAAGAAGAGAACTTACTCTTAAAGAGAAATATATTCGAAAGATGAACAAAAGGATTAGGGAGTGGAAATATAAATAAAAGGTGTTTGTAATTAGGTTAAGTTTGAAGTAATGTTAACAATTTACAATAGACATATGAGATACCTCTTTCTGAGATAGTAATGGTGTGAGTGAAGACCGTACTACAAGGCTGAATCAAAGCATTTGGTCATATGTAATCTTTATTAGTGGTGTACAGTTACACAACATAATGACGCAATCTGCTTCGACAATACAAGAGGCTGAATACAGTGTGGTAAAATTCCAACTGGACATGACAGAATAAAAGTGAAATTGATCTATAAAACTGGTATTGACTGTGTGCATTTGTTGCGTAGTTACGTGGTGATACAAATGAGTAGTATCGTTGAACACAACAGCAAGTTAAAATAAAACAATGTCTCGTTTATACTGGAGTAAAGTCCTACTATCACTAACGAGGCAATAAAGAGAGTTATTCCAAAAGATGGGTTACACTATGTGCGAGTAAGAAAAGAAATTTCAGTGGAGAAAAGGAAGACAAAATAAAAGTTATGCTTGGGAGATAGATTATGAAGAATTTGATATTTCTTTTAAATATCTCCCCTCCAATGACGTTTGTTTCCTTCACGCAAGATTTGAAATTTATATTACGTCAGGTATACCAATTTTATCTGATTCTTGGAGGTCCTGAGAATATTTGTTGATCGCGATGAGTGGACTAAGCCGAGATTAGAAGTCCCACTAAACACCCCCCCCCCAAAAAAAAAAAATAGAAAAGAAAAAGCAAAACAATATTAATGAGGAAACAAACATGCACTTTCATTTAGTTTGGTACTCGAGGTTGTGACAACTGCTGTAATTTCGAACAAAAACGCAATTACTAAACCTACTAATACCAAGTAAATTAGAATAGCACATTCGGCAATGAAAGAAATAATCTGAACAGCCCTCCTAAACTACTTAACCATTCCACTGTCAATTTTTACAGCAAACACTGCTGCTGTTTTCTTGGGTATAGTCTAATAATAATCTGCATAGATATCAAGCCTTTTTTATGATGTCTAAATATAATTCGCATGTTGCATGTGGGAGTCGTATACAGAGGTGAATTTGGAGGGGCAAGCCTCGATGCAGGAGGTTGGGAAGGTACCAATGGTAAGGAAAACAATGTCGTTAGCCTAATTAGCAATATATAGAGAAACTGTTGAAACTGACGTTAGTGCCGTTGCTATTTCCATTAATGTATTTAACAGCAACTGTTATACCTTTTCTTTAAAAACGGTTTAATCCCTTCCGATACGAAAGTATTTGTCTTCCTATTTTAAAACATCTCACATGTTTAAGATGAAAATGTGTTTGGTTTTTGATATTATAATTAGTTGTCATTAAATAGTTTTTTGCTCAGTTCTTCTTGGGGGCCCCGAGTGACCGAGTGGTC
This sequence comes from Sinohyriopsis cumingii, assembly GCA_028554795.2. Lineage (NCBI taxonomy): Eukaryota > Metazoa > Mollusca > Bivalvia > Unionida > Unionidae > Sinohyriopsis > Sinohyriopsis cumingii. The sequence goes on along the minus strand of CM068837.1, from coordinate 111,761,738 downwards.
TAAAGCGCTCTCCATTACGGGTCATTGCCATCTCACCTCTGCCTGCGTGGGTTCTAGTCTCGGATTCGGTCAATGTGGGTATGTCAGAAAGCTTGCCAGTAGCTTCTCGTGGGTCGGTGGTTCGTTCCGGGGTTTTCCCGGGTTCTTCCTCCACCATTAATACTGGCCGCCATGTGTGCTGAGAAATGGCGTTAAACCACACAACAACATCACAACAGTTCTTCTTGTAATTCAATGTATTTAAAAAAAAAATTGTTTTAATTTGTTCTTTAAGTTCTCTGATTTATTCATCTTGGTATTCTAGTTTTATTCTAAAAACTGATAATTTTAGGAGGCGTCTTCAACGGCTTCGTATACCCTCTCATATGTCTTTTCTTCTCTAGCAAATAACCTTTGGCTAAGCTATTCTTCGCCAGCGTTGTAACCTACATACTAAAATCTTAGTCTATACTGCAGGCTAGAAACTATATGAAACAGCTTTTATATGATGTTCCGGCAAATAGACCATAATTGGTATTTATGCTATTATTCCATATAACTTTCTTACAGGAACTTTGCGCATATACCACCGTTTATTGTACTGCAGAAAAAATAAACGTCACGCGAAATCGTTATGATTAAGTCCTGACATCGAATTACAATGTTCTAGAGCTTGAGTGAAAAGGTATGATATGAACTGGGTAATACATTTGACAACTAATCGTGATTTGAAAGCAGTGCGTGGCATGTGTCCCATTTCCATATCTGACGAATCCTGTCACATCTTACACGTAAAGACTAAAGATTTGCTCTGCACTTTTATTTTCGTAGAGGTTTAGTTTTGCAGTATATAACATTCATGAAAATAATTGACTATTCTGTATATAATTTAGGGAATAATGTCTGACGGCCCTCAAAGAGAAATAAATTCACAGAAACTTTTGACACGGTGTAGTAAACCTATTTTACAAAATCTTTAGAATATTTTCTTCGTTTCGTACTAATATTGTTAAATGAAACAGAAAATTCTATCTGAGCTAATTACAACGAATATTTTTTTAATATAATTGCAACTGCCATGAACTATTAAAAATTATAACAAAATAATAGTAGCTGTTTGGAAAAACTAAAAGATGGCAAGTATATACTGAAAAAAGATCTAGACTTGCAATATATTTTGTATGTACTACTTTGCGGCAATGTCAACACGCAAATATTACTCTACTTTCTGATTTTCCCATGAGCCTTTTGACGTAAAATACTGACGTGTTTTCTCTGTGGGTCTTTTTCATAAATGAAGATTTTAGTTCAGAGTTTGCAATATCAGTAGTGACGAGAACGTACATTTTCAGAATTGAGCTGTTGTTTCTGACCCCATGATGTGTCAAAATCGAGTCTGATATGCAAAACTAGGTTTATCGGTGGTGGTTGTATAGTGTAGATTTATCGGTGACGGCTTTACATTGTAGGTTTATAGGTGACGGCTTTACAGTTTAGGTGACGGCTTTACAGTGTAGGTGACAGCTTTACCGTGTATGCCTATATGTGACGGTTTTACAATGAAAGATAATCGAGTAATCGCCTCTTACACAGCACCAGCTATAAGTTAGTGGTGAGGTAATCTGGCCTTGAATGCACTGCTAAACGATGCCAGGCCTGGTTATGAATAAACCATAGCTGTAGAAATCGTGCTGGACTCGGGGGTAACGCTATTCACTTATAATTACAAACGTTGGTAGCTTACCTATATAAAAAAATTACTTTCAAATTGTTGAAAGTTCCTATCACTCATTAATGTCTAAATTTTCCAACCTGATATATCTCTATTATTTTTTTTATTTTAAAATAACACAATAAATAAAAAATCTTCTGTAGAAAAACGTCATAGCAACTGAGAGGGCATGGTAATAAGGGGTCTGGCCGTTGGTTCTAAGGACATTTGTGGACAATATGGAATATGTTTTTATCTCGTCAACATTTACTATCCCTATAGCTATGTATGTTTAACGCCGTATTCGGCTACAATATGTTCGGGTCCTCCTGTCTAGCTTTCGATTAGAAAGAATAATACAAGACTATATAGAATCAATATCGAAAGTATTTTTTTGTAAATTACCTTAAGTACCAGAGCAGGTGAACATGCAATTAATGAATGTCACAATACAATTACATATACATAAACATTTAAGATTTATTACCAGACTTATGTAAACTAGAGGATCACGGGAGACAAAGGTGATCGACTCCCGTGCTGGGAAGGTGCAATGGAGCTTCAAATATAATTGCACCTTCTCCACCTCTCTTTGAGTGGATTTAAGAATATATTTATAATGATTTATGTCACATGGAATTCACGCTATGGAAGTACAAGAAAGAGTTGCTTAAATCGGGGCGGTGAGAAAGGTGAAGTATTAACCTTCAGGTGTTGAAGTGGGTGAATATCATAAGGTGAAGGTGCAACGTGAGTTCGTCTTCTAACAAAGGTGAAGAGAGACGGTTTAGTAACGTCAATATTTTTTATATCAGTTCCTGAGGGTACACGTTGTATGTTTCCTACGATTATATATATATATATCGTAATGATCTCTCTCCTCCACTTACATAGGTTAGATCGCAGTGACAATTCACCGAAGGTGAAATCATATCAAACAATACGGCAGCAGACGTCACCTCATGAATAATAAATAACTTCTGGAATTCACATCAAAATTTCATGAGAACTAACTATTGCAACTTGGCTATGTTTATGCAACATAGCTGGAGACTATATAGAATAGCTGAAATGTGTAAAACGTCACCCGATGCTTTACTTATGTCTGCTCCGAACGTTGGACAAGATAACAGTAAAGCTCTACGTTGCATGTACGTGGTGATATTTATATGAAAAGGTCATGTGACCAATAACCAATCATATTTCATAGCGCTTGCTGACCAAAAAAGTGCAAATGGCGAATTAGTATGTATTTGGCAGCGAGTGCACGGCAAAACAGTGTAATTACGGAATAAATTGACCATGTCCTGGTGGAATTATACATGATACAAAGTACTTTTATTATACTTCTATAACTAACACGTACTGTATGGAAAACAATATTCATACAAGGTTACAGTACATACCAGATCTGTTTATCACATGGTGTCAAAACATCCGGAGTCAGCGTGTTTCAATACACTATGCAGGTAACAAAATTCACTTGCTAAACGTGAAAGACATGTCCTAGATGAGTACATTATTGTTGTTGTCGTAGGGGTTAACGCCATTCTTCAGCACACGATAGGCCATACATGGCAGCCAGTATTAATGGTGGAGGAAGAACCCAGGAACACCTCCGGAAATAACCACCGACCCACGAGAAGATACTGCGAAGCTTTCTCACATACCCACGTTGGCTGAATATGAGACTCGAACCCACGCAGACAGAGATGAAATGGCAGTAATCCGTAACGGAGAGCGCTTTAGACCACTCGGCCACTCGGAGCCCCATGAGTACATTATACATAAAGCACACCCCTCATCTAGGAAATGATGCTTAGTAACTACATTGTAAATTCGTAATGGAGGTAATTTTCATTACATATCTATAACATTTAAACACCACCGTATTACCATTTTGTGAAGGTGCACAAGAACGTCATATCAAAATAGATACTTTTCTCAACTTAAATATTCCGATTTTGTCTTAAGATAGGGTGGTAATAAAAAGGTAAATAAAAGTCTTACCTCCAATTAACAGCGAGAACATTGATATTCGTATGACACCTGTATCACACTTCAGTTGCTAGACCACATTCTAATATCTTGATTAATCATTAAAGCGCGCAAAATAAAGTTTAATTTGTCTAATCATATATAATAAAGCAAAGTTATAGTGTGATAGGTTCAGCAGGTTTTAGAGATGTGATACACATGTTTGAACAAGATAAACACAAATCAACAGTCTCAGAATCAAGAGAGAACATGAGTTTCTTGACAAGTTTCGATGATACAATAAAGAGATCAAGATTGAAAGTGTCAATAGAATAACATATAAGAAAATATAAATATTAATTTATATACTGCAAACATCAAACAATAATATCCTATAATGGTATGGAAAAGAGGTAGACTGTATCTATTGCTTTTAATGCTCACTATACCGATATAAGTATTATCAATTTCGACAGCAATATTGTCAAAACGGTACCTTATGTCAAAAATGTATAAATTATTTTTTTAATATGGTCATACATTCCAAATTATATTCGGTTGAAGCTACAATAGAAAGAGTTGACTTTGTAAGGGAGATAAACAAAGATTGAACAAAATAGAGATACAAAAATGGAAAACAAAGTGTGATCCATGAGAACTTGCTTATGGAAACACTGAAAGTTGTGACAACACTAGACATAAACTTAAACTAATTCATTTCTTTGAAATAATTATATAAACTTAGCAAGTACCTTAAATATGAACGTTCCAAATGTCGATGGATATCTCGTTAGCTTGTTGAAAAAGAGGATGGGCAATTTGTTAAGCTAAATGAATTCTCTATATGTTTTAAACCGTTCTAAATCGCTGACATCAGAGTTTCTGCAGAGCAAAACAAATATCATTTTGACAGCATATTGATTACCAATCTGAATGTATGATTGTTTACACAAATAGAAGTCAGTTATGGCAACAACTGAAAAGGGAAGAAAAGACGATTAACATACTCAATTGAAAGAATGTTTAACAAAAGCAAATTACCTACACAATGCATAGGCTAGCAAGAAATGATTTCCATACGGAAAGGTCTATTAATATCACATGGATGACCAGTGGCAGACAGATATTGCAACCATGAAAAACACAGTGATGTAAATGCATTCTGATGGTGATAGATGTCTTTAAAATATGGTCTAGTCAAAATAAGTTAAAATGTTAAAGGAAAACGTTAAAGTGAAATAAGAAACACCACACGTTGTAAGCAATCTTCATATATAATTGTTCAAGCGATAGAGCTTAATGAAGGAAAATAGTTTTACAATTTACAATAGTGTGCAATTTTCAGCTGACTCGGCCAAAACATGATCTGATGCGGAACGGTTTTACAATACTTCAAAGACTAAAACGCAAGAGTACTTCTCTGAAAATGAGGACTGAGAATGCGTTGGCATTGTGCACTAAATTAATTCATTGGAACAAGAACACCAATCACTTATTAATATAAATGACTTCGGTTGAAACGAGGAAAGGACAAAGCATGAAAAGTATTTACCTATTTTTCCGTTATTTAATAACTAATAATGCAGCAGTCAACATATTAGAACATGAAACAATGTCTCAAGATATTAAACAGTAAATGTAGGATTAAATCATTCCTAAATTTGCTGAAAATATTTTCAAATCATTACAGTAATATGTGGCCATCTGAGATTATTGATTGTCTGCTATACGAACAAGAGTTATCACTGAAGAGTATTAGAATGAAAGGTTAAAGATAGGTATTCGAGAAATGCTAAGCCAATGTCCAGTGGCTTATTAGCTGAAGCGATCACAAATCGTTGTTACGTTACAATAAAGGATGTGAGCAGCAGGGAAGTTGAACAGACCTCGTTGCACAGACCAAATAAACCTTTCTACGAGAACTTTTCTCGTGGAAGCCTCAGAAAGCAAAAATAAAACCTTCTACGAGGGTCAATTTTCGCATCATCCAGACCCGATGCATCAGGTGGGTATACCAAGTGTGTCATAAAAAAATGATACCCCAGACAAAATTTTCGCGGAAATGTGCTATGATTTTTGTTCCAAATTCAGGCTGCAAATTCAGGCTGCATTTTCATGAATAAATTTGATCAAGACCGATGCGATACCGACCACGTGGATCATGCAAATTTATCGTGATGAAACCATGCGGCGTTGACTGAGCGCGGCTAAACAAATTTCTGAATTTATTTATATCCATGTCGCCGTTACACCAGGTTTGATGGATATTTCTCAACGTGTGTGTGTCCACGCCGTTGAATACCGATAAAATATTACAATTATCTCTTATCACTTTCGGAATCTGCGTATATCTTTGTGTCACGTAAATCACATTGGTATTCTTCTGTCTGCCACGCGAAAATATTCTAGCTGGGTTCGTTTGTTTATCTAGCATAACATCGTCGTAAACAACAAGATTATTAGTATCACCGTCAAGACTTTCCACGGAGGGAGCTTCATTGATATCTGTGATGAATTCGACTGTGCCTTCATCGATACTGTCACTGAAATCTTTTAAAACCTGATAACAACGCTGATCGTCAACGGATGGTGCAATCAAATATAATTTATCCCATTTTAGCCATCTCATGATCAGATTCAACAACAACTGCGTCTTACCCGATCCTGACGGGCCGATGATTATCATTCTGATCGAATTTGGTAACGCCGCGTGATGTTTCACTTGCTTGCGTCGTTTCGTGGCTAAAAAATCAATTACATTCATGTTATAAAATAATATGGATCTATATTGTGTTAAGTGTCGCACTCACACAGCTACGATAAATCCAAGCGAAATCATCACACGCAATAACAGGAACGCAATCACGGGAGAATGCGAAATTTGCAACACACGCAAATTCAGATTCATCAAAAAAAAACTAGACACAGAGGAAACATCACAGCCTCCTTAAAAAATTTACCTGGATTACCCTGGGCAAAATATCCCGGAGAGAAACATCTACCTGGATACAACTACTGCGGACCTGGAACAAGACTCGATATCAGACTCGATAAAAATAAACGACCTAAACAAGGTGAAAATCCAATAAACCCATCGATGAAGCTTGCTATGATCACGATCTCGCGTATCACAGTGAAAATCTACAACAAAGGCATCTCGCTGATATAAAATTAATTCACGCGCTAAACGCAATTCCCAACAAGACCCTCAAAGAACAATTAGCAGCGTGGCTGATCAAAGGCGCGATGAAAAGTAAATTAGTATTCGGCGCTGGTAAATAGATATGGAAGAGATATATTATTCTCCACGAGGATTCTGGCGAGGAAAATCAGCAATTGCCAAACTTGCCAAGGCCGCCTCGGTAAAAAGATCCGTGGTTGCATTGTGGCTGTCAAAACAGGCAATTTGGCAAATATATCTTCCTCCGCCTAAAAAAATACCATACGCGAGTTTCACCGTCAGTGTTCCCAATGAGGTTCATCAAGCGGATTTGATGTTTCTTCCTCACGATACCGTCAACGGCGTCACTTACAAATACGTTCTAACTGTCGTTGATATCGCTAGCAGGTACAAAGAAGCAGCGCCATTATCGAATAAAACATCGACAGAAATTGCTAACGCATTTGGCGAAATTTATTCACGATCTCCATTAACATGGCCGAAGCTACTCCAAATTGATCCGGGTCGAGAATTCCTCGGTGCGGTTACTTCGTTGATGAAAAAAAATAACGTTAAAATTCGACGCGGTCACGTAGGTGTTCATCGCGATCAGGCTATCGTTGAACGTTTTAATAAAACGCTCGCAGAACGATTATTCGGATACCAATACGCGCGTGAATTTATTCAGGATAAGCGATCCCATGATTGGGTATTAAGATTGCCTCAGGTAATTAACGCGCTAAATAACGAACCAACTCGAGCGATATCAATGAAACCTGCAATTGCTATTACAAAATCGAATATACCGATAAAGCGAGATTCCACGATGCAGCCTGTGCTAGGTAATATCACCGTTAGGTATTTGTACAAAGAAGGTGAAGCTGAAGGAGGAAGAAAAAGAGCAACCGATCCAATCTGGAGCGTCACAACGCACAAAATATCCGCCGTAACAAGATCGTCAGGAAGACCGGCAATTTATATACTAGATTCGTTAGCTCCACAACGCGGATTCACCAAAGAAGAATTGCAGGTAATTCACGAAGATACTCAATTACCTCCAGCGTCACTAAGATAATCCATGCGAATTCGTCCTAGTTGAGATAATTGTCTAACTCTCGATATAGCCAAGTAAACCAAATTTGACCAAGAAATTCTATCATCGACGATCCAAACTTTACCATCGACGGTTAATCCTTGCGACGAATGTATCGTTGTCGCGTAACCTAATTTCCACGGTGATTTTTCTACATTTAGCGCATCATTGACAAGATTAATATCAACAAAGATAATATCGTTCAAAACTAAATTTTTTTCCTCTCCATTTGGCAAAGTAACATTGATATTTTGTCGCCTAGTATCAGCGGGCCTATAACACAGCGGCACCTGCAACGTTGGAAATTTTTCACAATGCAGCTTGAATAATTTTTCCTGAATAATATCGCGAATAATTTTCCTACTAGCGATGATCAGGACGCCACAAATTCAGAAAATCGCTCATCGGTGTCTCATCGATTATTTTTCTCATGACGTCACATTGGACCTTATTCGGTTGTAATCGAATTAATTTTTTAAACTCGGTCAGCAAATTATCTGTCGATCTATAATCGGCGTCGATTTCCTCGTAATAATCAACGAAGCTTCTAAGCCATTCATGAGGCGATTCGCCGTCAATCGGATTAGGTTGACCATGATCGCCGCACATTATTACGGCGGTATTTTTTTCTCCTAGCCAAGCTAAGAACGATTTTAATATATCTAAATTTACCGTGCAAATCTCGTCAAAAATTATAACCTTATTGATATATTTATCACCCATACGCGCCGAATCCCATGATCCACCGCTGTATTTGAAATAGCTGTGGTACGTGCAAGAATTAACACCACGCTGCTTTATTTCTCGCGCTAATCTGTGTGTAGGCGTTAATACGATCATGTCAGAATTTGCAAATAATTTTATTACTCGCGTTGTTTTACCGCTACCGCCAGGTCCGTTTAGATAAACGAATTTACAGCGCAAAATTGGATCGAACGCAGATGCGGCCATCGAAGATTCCAGAATCGAAGATTCTTCAAATCTACCTCGGTGAAATTCATCACGATCCTCAACGTCAGCGTCTTCACAATACCCTAGAATATTTTCGTTTTTTATTCTCCAAGTTCCCCATGAGCTACCGTCGGTAATTAAATTTTCCAACCTGTCCTGGTATTTTTTTATCGATATAGAACAAATCTGTCGCAACTCTTACTGCGATATCGGAAAATTTATTTATCATGGAAAGTAAATTTATGCTCACATAGGCAAGCATCGACGATCGTAGATGAGTATATTGCGCCGATTCTCCATCAAGATAGCTAATAACGGTACCTAATTTTATTCCATCAACGATAATATTCTCTCTATTACAAAATATTCCTCGTGACGCTGTGTCGGCGATTATAAAATCCATCTCAGCGTCGTTGATGAATAATCTAGCGTGCCTGTGTTTATAAGCAACGGATCCACCTTGAGTAAATTTACCGATTATTTTTCTTCCGATATCTTTCGCGTTATCACAATCTGTGGGCAGCCACACATCAGTTTGTTTCTTATACGATATAATCGCCTCACTTACCGTCAACGATACTAACATCGACGAATCTAGCATATATCTCAATAACACCGTAGGAACCCAACGACGCTGAGAGAAATGTCTACCGAACCAAATATACCAAATTTTGTGCAAATTTTCAGCAAATTCGAATGACGTGACACAAGCGAATCCGGTCATAACAAAATCAGGTAACGGTCCGTTAATTGCTACTCTTGTCATCTCGTTGGTAGGATGACCGAATTTAGCAAAATACCCGGCACAATCTCCATATCCAAGAAAACTTCCAGGATAACACGCGCTCATATCAACGGAGATCATATCATCAAAATCATACCTGGTATTCCACAATCCTCCGTGGCCGTATTCGATACAACTGCGTTGAATATCAGCGAGAAATTCGTTTCTTGTCGGTTTCCACGAATTTCGTTCTCTAGCAGCGTGAGCGGCAACGGATGAAATAGTAAAGCAATTTGTCAATAACTGATCGGGATTTGACGAGTATCTTACCGCGAGTTTTCTCATCGATTCATGCAGTATTTCATTTCTGTAAATATCACCACAAGGCAGAATAAATTGATCGTACCTTTCCTTGCTCGAAAACAACCAGATAGATATCGGATCCGATACGCTTAATTTTTTTATAAATCTGAACATATCATCGGAATTATTCTCCGCGGCATTCGCGGTGTCTACGGGATAAAATTTAACCACACGATCCCGCGGAAATATCATCACCGAATGTGACCACGCGTGGGAATTATGGTCGATAATCTCGATTGGCACTCCTCGGGATTTATACGGCGACGAGTATAATATTTCTCCCGATAACGTTTTTACCGTAATTGGAAATTTTAATTTTTTACTCAACACAGCCACGTCATCTACCGATGCACCATCAACGACGGTCTTCGCCCACGCATTAATTTTATCTAACCTTGGTTGGGTCAAACCACATCCACGTCGAGCATTTTTCATATGCTCGATTACGCGCTCAGCCACGCAATTTATCACCGATGATTTTTTCATCACAGGCAAATTTTTTATATCCGGATTATTATTTAGCCGATAAATCCCATAAACAACTGCGCTGGCCGGATACGCTTTAGCGTAATAAGGACCATCGATTCCTAATAACAATCCCGGTCGAGAATTTTTATCAAGAATGACGTTTTTCTTACCGCCGCGTACAGGATCTTGCTTATCGCGAATAATCCAAGTATCGTCAGGCATTTGTGCGATAAACTTAATTCCAAAAATAAATCTCTCTTCGGGATGTTCGGTTTTTATGTGCTCGATTATTTTCTTAGCTCGTTCCAAATTCATCGTAGCATCAATGGAATTTGTTTTCCAGGTTGACCAGGTGTGAACCGCTCCATCGTCGAAAAATTCTTTCTTAGCTTGATCAACGTCAGGAATCACGTATTCTGCTTCGTCAAGGTCAAATACATCCATGGATATATTTTAGACAAATATCTAAATAACAATGAACAACTGCAAATGGCTATTAATCGGCTCAGTAAATTTCTGTGATAAATCTTGCAGAAAAGATTACTGTGGCGCTCACATATATGCTGTTCGAAATGGCAGTAAAGGACCACAGCGATGCTTGGTTTGCCAAGTTGGCACGCGAGGGAAAACTCGGTTGTGTTTAAAATGTGGAGGAAAAAATTATCGGGAGCTAAAGCGATATTACGAAAAAAAATCTTCCTCGGTTATAACCTGCGAAGAAGATTATATTAATCGATTTCAAACAAATAGCGATTTAAACAAATAGAATATTGTATATGATTCAAGAAACAACAATTCCAGAATCAACAATTCCAGAGAAAATGATTTCCGAGTTTAAAACTCATCCAACGATTAGCAGATACGAGGCATCATCGGATGGTATTGTCAGACATATCAAAACGAAGAAACAAGTTGGTAACGTTAGTAAATCTGGTTACATAGCGCATAACTTTAGTGGAATAAATTATCTCAGTCACAGGTTCATTTACGAGTGTTTCTACGGACCCATCAAGGATGGTCTTGTTATTGACCATATTGATGGAAATAAACTAAATAACAAATTATCTAATCTTCGAGCAATAACCACGAGCGAAAATTCAATTTGTGGTAATACCGGTAAATATCCGAAATATGCCAGAGCGGTTAAATCGATAAACAAAGAAACAAACGAAGAAATAGTATTTACATCAATGAGTGCCGCTGCAAAATATTTTGGTATTCATCCGAATTCCGTGCGACTTGTGGCAGAAAAATTTCAAAATGCGACATTTTCTTATCGATTTGGCACATGGATCGAATTTTATTATATTCCGATAATATCAGATTCGGAAAAAATAGTATTCGAAAATTATAAATTTCGATAATTGAAGATAAAAAATTTATATAATGAACGAGGAAAACATAAATAATATCATCGAAGCCGTTGAGGATTTGGGAAGTAAAAATATAAATTTTATCTTCGGATTTGGACGCAGATAAAATCCGATCTGAGTTTGAAACGATCGTTCAGGGAAAACTCGAATACAGATACACGCTACCATCCGAATATAAATTTATAAAAAAAATCCAAACTGCGATGTATCAATCACTGACGTCTGTCAATGATGACTAAATTGAGGATTTTGTTAAATTATCGGCGCTGGTAGAAAAAGTAAGATTTAGTTTATCTAGCGAATACGAATCAAGAAAAATTACTAGCTCACGCATCAGGCAGTTAAAAAAGTTGGTCGAGGAAAGCAAAAATTAAAAATCAAAAATCGAAGATTTTTAAGAATCGAAGATTCTTGATTTCTGATTTAAAATCAGGAAATTTCCTAAATATAATGAACGATTTAGTAGCATTAAATGTATTATCAAAAAATTATTTTTACGAAAAAATGATAATCGATGAGGATGGTGATCATTATTTATTGCCACAGGATAAAATGATGACCTTCACATTTCGTGATGGTAAAATAATACCGATAACTGGTTGTGATTCACCGGATTTAACTTCGATTTCGTTGATCAAAATAGCGGAGGAATTTTATGGAGAATTTCAGCGACGAATCAAAAAAATATCACAAGGAAAATTTCCTCATGATAAAAAATTTCTTCTTGCTGCTGAGTATATTAAAATTGCATTAACACCTGCGATTAATTTTCATACCTCAATTATATTTTATATTGGAAATATTCCTGTAAAATATAATTTTTACCAGTAAAAAAAATTATTTATTTTGAAAAATTAAAAATTTACCAATTTTTGAAAATTTTATTTATTTTTTTGTCATTTTTTTTGCGTGGACAGGTCAGGATTTCACTAGCAGATTGATACTTAACGTTTCTCCGCGTATATCAAGCAAATTCCCATTCTGATCCGTCAATTTGAAATTTATCCTCGACAATAATCGATTATGGCATCGCAGATAAAATGAATTAACAGGTTCTTTTATGATCAAATACCCCGGAGAGACATCAGGCGCAAACGAATAAAGAATGAACCCGTGTTGTGCTCGTTCGGACACAGATGCATCTGCATTGTAGCTGCCTTCGACGACATCCGCGTGAAGATTAACCGCGATAACGTCAGTTATATTAACGATATCCGGCGAGATATGCCGTCCCTGCCCGGTTGGACTATTATTATGCTTGAGTATTACCGCTGGTGGTAGTTTTTTAACCCACGCGGCGTGTAATTGTGGAAAGTATCTGTCGACGGTATCAATGACGGATTTTTTCATTTCATCAACATTAACAAAGAAAGGAAATTTATAATTTGGTAGTGTTTCCTCGGTTAGCCCGTATTCGGTCATAAATTTGTGTTTATACTGTCTATCTTTGTATATATCCCTAATTATGATCTGGATCAAATCTTTTTGAACATAATCGAGATCAAATACAATTTGATTCAGCATCTCTGTGATTTTTATAATCTCATCTCACGAGCTTGATATATTAATGACGCACTCTTGAAAACTTTTATCTAGATGTTGCAATAATGATTTGTGGTCATCGCTGTATTATTTTATGTATGAGCCAATTTCATTTATTTCATAAATCTTACTGTTTCCGGGAGGAAATGTAACCATCCACGCCATATTATCTCTTATTCTGAATATAAAAATTTTTGTTATACCCGCCGCTAAATCAGACGGTAATCTAATATATTTTCTGATTGGCAGATCATGATAAGCTTTTTTATCACTGACAAAATCGGATTTTTTTGGTTCCGGTGGCTCTGGTTCTACTGGAGGTGCGTTTTCGGGCCAACCTAGCACGGACCTGATCGATGATTGATAAATATCGACGACGTACGGTGATTTTACCTCAATGATCGATGCTAGCGTTGGCTCGTGCGTGAATATTTTTATTCCTGGTTCAGCATCGCCGGTTATATTTGATATTCTATGGGTAAGTTCATTATTAATTTGTTCAATTTCGTAGCTGCCTGTTGGTATACCAACGACGATCCAATCTGGAGTTCCATCGAGGCGGTTTTTATTAGCAAAAACAAGAGAATTATTCGATGGTAGACCACCAAATGATTTTGATCTAATATTAGGCCAGCTGTGATAAACGCGCAACTGTGACAACGCAATTTCTCTAACGCTAATTGGTATTGGAAAATCGATACTAAATTCGGGCTTGGTTGAGCTTGCCGATATCATTGTTGTTACCGGCGTTGTTGTGTTTGTCACAATCTGAGCTAGTTCCGACATTATTAATATTCATTTGTTCAATCTCAGAGTAAATTTTTATCATGAGAGTGAATTCGAAATCGGAAATAACTCCATCGTTGAGACTCTCAGAAAGTAGCGATGATAATTTTGAATATGCTTCGGTAACTTGGGACAATTTATTCGTGTACAGGGATAATTTTTCATTTGTGCACGAGGATATTTTTTTTGCGATAATATTAAGAACACCTGCGATTGTCGTTGTCGATGAAATTATTATCGTTGCCGCGACTGGAGCGATCGTTGTTACCGCGGATAATATTATCCCTGCGCCGGCAATGATTGCGCTTGCTGCGTACACGGCAACATCTATGGTGACTAATCTGCGCTGATATTTTTTTTACCTTTGCTTGATACTCGTCAAGCAGTTTTTTTTAGCGAATCTTGCCATGAACGCGCCTGATTATATCGATAATCCGACGCGGTCATTATTATTAACTCGTCCAACTAAATGATGATGGTATCCCGAAAACATACTCGTAAATCACAAAATACTCGGTCGGTGTTGTTGCGGCTCTATCTGGCGGTTCTAGTTCAAACGTTTCTTCGGCGTTTTCGTTTAGCAAAATATTCAAAAACCCAAGAAATATATCGGAGGTATGGTACCATTTGTATACTTTGGTTGTTATCTTAAATCTTATCTTGGAAAAGATATACATTCGATATACACCAGTAATTGGCGCGGTAAAGCTAAATGTGTTATCTTCGGGTGTCCATATACCTGGCATCGATGCAATTACAAATGGTATGCTGCAAGAAAGATTCTTCGTTTTTACCTCCACTGGTATGATAATACGTCTTATCTTTTCAAGCGCCACCGCCGATATTATCCCGTCAATTTTTGTGGCTGCGTTATTAAGTTTCGCGTTTAAATCTCGAATTTCTCCGTCGTATAACGATATATCAACTTTTTGACGCGCTAAAGCATGCGTTGTGGAAATTTCCTCGTTAACTTTAGTAATATCCTCGTTGATTTCTTTTACTCTCTCGCTGAGATCGTCATGTAGTGTTTTATCGGTTTTCTGCATCGCTAGATCGTGTGCGGCGGTAACATCGGTGGAAATTTTAGTAATATCCTCGTTGATTTTTTTTACTTTCTCGCTGAGATCATCGTGTGATGTTTGATCGGTTTTTTGCACCGCTAGATTGTGCAAGTCAGTAACAGTTTCACTGAATCCTTTTATACCATCGTCAATATCCTTACTGAATTTGGTTAAAGCATTATCGAGTTTTTTAAAATCATCATTTAATCTGCTAAATCTTTTTCTTACTCTCTCGTTGAGATCATCGTGTGATGTTTTATCGGCCTTTAGGGGTAACTTTGCCGTGAGCTCGCTAATATCATCACGATTTTTTAACGCTGATTCCGACAGGCGGACAAAATGATCAATGTGATCGTCATACTCGCTTCGCTTGATTATATCGGTTATCTTGATGTTACTTGTTCGCAATTTTCCTTCTTTATCCTGAAAAATGGTAACATCGTTAGGTTCTATTCCTACTAGCGATAAAAGATTGTCGACATCCTCCTTAGTTGCGTACTTTGATAGATCGATATCGGTCGCTGCTGTTTTCCTGTACAGGAATCTTCCGTAAATGTCAACCATGATATTTACTTACCGCGTATTTAAATACAATTTTGTGATATGGACCGGATGATTTTGAAATTGCATCGAGAACGTTAATAGATTCAGGGCCGCATATCGGTGGATCCATTAGTGTCTGCGTCGGAAGCGTTGAATACCAAATTGGAATATTTAATTTTGACACGTAATTGATAAATTCGTTTGGCGGTGCTAAACCGTACGAGTCAAAATAAACAACCTCGCGAGGATTAATCGCGTAGGCGACCCAGTGTGTGGCAGGACCGGTACTTGAATCGAGATTTATTATTCCCGTCTCGGTGGAGTTCGGTTTTTCCGGTAGTTGATCCCGCATAAACACGCCTCTGAAAAATTTTATTTTTTTACTTTTTGCTTCGTTGGACAAATCTAAATTCGAAGAGGGCGTGCTAATCTTAGACCGGATCCGTACGGGGGGCGTCTTAGATAAAGACCGCTTCCCATTTTTTCCTTTATTTCTGAAATAATACTCTCCCTTCTCTCTCGTTCCTTCGGTGACACCTTTCCTGACAAAACGTCCATCATTTTCGCGGGTTATAATATTCCTCGTGAAATAAGGTCCACCACCGTCCCGGGTGATGATAGTAGCGTTCCTCCCTTTTTTTTACCGTATCGCCCTCCCGTTGCTTTTTCCATCAATTTTTTACCCGCGAATCCAGCCGCGCCTGATATCGCACCTTTTGCGATTAACGGAGCAGCAGCAGCTATTAATCCCGGAATAGCAGCTAATAATGGGAAAAATCCGCCTGTTTTGATCATATCTTTGATGGCACCTGGACTAAGATTTACATGGACGCCAGAATTTGCTGATTTAGCCTTGATAAAGCGTCCGTGTTGTGTCTTAGTTAGCGATAATTTGTTAGGCCCGCCCTGAATTTGATCGTTTTTTAGAGTTAGTTTCACACCGCATCGCTTCGTTGTCGCTGACTGGAGCTTTTTTATCTGACCCGGGGTCAGAGTCACGCTGATGTGTTCGTATGGCATATTATAATCGTTTTATCTAAATTTTAAAATCTTTCGATTTTTAATCTTCGATTTTCACATTTTTTCGACAGGCGCGTCGATGACTCTCATTTTGCCGCTGATGCCTTCCAGGATCATTGTTCTATCACTGAGAATTACTGCGATTGCTCTGGCTGGTCCACCTGTGTTAATTCTGGCCTTGAAATGGATATCAACGACAGATTGTTTTACCAAATCGAGATGTTCCAGAGAAAAATAATAGATAGGATAAAGGTTATTAAAATCCAACTGTGATATTTGCAATCCGGTATCGATATTTTGATCGCGACCCATAAAACACAACAGGCGATGATAAGCACGAGCCGTAAAATTATTATCAAAATTAATCGATATTTCCTCGGATGGTTCTTGTTGCCCGTTTATTCTCAGCGATACATTTGTCGCACCAAATTTATCGAATATCATGTGACTGTGTACTTGATCGTACCTATTTGAGTCTTGAAGAACCACAAAGATGTGTCTGGGTGCAGAGACGCCTTGCTGTGATGCAATTCGCCAGGTAAATATCCCGTTGATATTGACGTCGATGGAATCGGTGGTCGTTGTTAGCCAGGACATTACTGATTTACCACCTTGGTTCATGAATGATAATAATTTTTCTTCCTCAAGCATTGATGGAGTTATCGCTGGCATCCAGAGAATAAATTTATTTAGTAACACTTTACCATTATCACCTGCGCCCGCACCAGCTTCTCGCCAGATGGCTCGGTTATTACCTGTGTCGTCTCGAACAAAGGAAATTGTGTGTTTCGCTCCGTAAATAACTTTCCTGAAATGTCTGCAAAATCAGAAAATGTGAGATAGCGGAATAGCACAGGAGAATCTTCGCTCATCACCTTTCAGCATGGCTCTCCGCGTGGCAAATCCAAGATTATAATTAGGATTAGCATTAATAATCATATCTTCGATATTAACAGGAGCAGCGGGAGCAGCACGATCATTCGGTCTTCTGATGTTATACTGGAAATGATCAGCGTGATCAGAATTATCTTTGGCAAATATCATGCTAGGACCAGCTGATCTAGTGAAATCATCCGAATATCTGGCCAGGCCTATAATCGTCGTTGCTATATCGACGTTACCTGTAATTGATTCAATTTCTCTTCCATCGATCATGTAAGTGGCGCTCTTAAATAACGCCATAATACCGTTATTGACAAATCCGACTCTAAAATCTGCTCCATAGGTAGTATTATCCGTTTTCAGAATTTCACCAGCAAATTCGATATATGCCTCAGATGGAAGAAAATATCTTGTTGTATCGTGAACCTGAATTTCCACGCGATTAGGTGCATTTGGTGTTACTGTGTCGTACGAGTAATATTGGAAATCACGCACGGAGGTGTCCCTGCCTACAGGCTCGTCCATGTCGAATACTTCATTTGACACTTGTGCGAACATTATTATAAGAATTATCATCTAAAACGAAGACCATTACGATATAAAACTTGTATTTGCAGTTTCCTTTACTAGTTCATTTATTTTTTTATTTGCCGCGTCATTTATTATTTTACCAACGCTGGTGGGCATTTCGCTGGTGCTAGGTAATTTGATAGGTTGGGGTTTTTTTTGCGTATTAAATTTGATATTTTGCCTTTGACAACATCGAAGCCTTTACTGGCTAAATTACCAACGCCAGAAATAACTGTCTCGCCAATCTTTCCCATGGCTTTTGATGCAATTTGCTTAGCCATAGGTCCAATTTTAGGGACTATTCTTGTGACGAGGCTTCCAACGATATCGCCAAATCCGTTGCCGTGAATGTATTTGTATACGGGCAATCGAGAATTAATCACGCGAACCTGTTTAGGCCTGCGCTGATATTTGTGAACTATCATTTATCTAATTTAGTATTATTTAATCGATAAGCTCGTCGATGAGCTCTTTGTAAATGTAGGAATTAATAATACCGCCACGGAATAATCGTTGACAAATATCCGAAGCTTCGTTGATTATTTCGGGAGAGTTATTTCCGGCTCGTTTTCCGCCGATTAATACCTCGAGGCGAGATACATCATTGATAACGCTGTCGGGGCAAATGGTATATCCGCTGCCTGTTTTAGGTGGTGATAGTCCTATTAGTTTCTTGTATTCATCGACCTCCTTTTTAAATTTTAAATATTCGTGATCGAATAAATTCATTTGTTTCTTTATACTGCCAAAATAAATTAATGCCGGCCACGTTCCTGGTCCGAATGAATTAAGATATTCCTTTCGCACATACCTTCCCCTATTTCTTGAGGAATATTTCGAAGCAACATTCAATCTTGTAAATTCATCTCTGAGTTCATCGATATATTTTTCTCTCAAATAATGATCAGCAGTTAGTTTACTAGGATCAAATATTTTACTCGAAGAAGTTGCGGGATATTTAATTTTCTTAGCCTCAAGTCCAGTATCAGTTAATTCTTCTTCCTGTGGTTGAATTCTTTTTGGTATTAATCCTAATTCCTTTTTTTCCATTATTTTCTCTAGTCTTTCTCTTCTTGTCTGAGGTTGAGTTTTTTCCTCTGGTCTTGTTCCTAATTCCTGCGGCTGAATTCTTTCTTCTGGTATTGATCCTAGGTCGTATTTATTCTTTTTTTTTCTTAATTCTTCTCCTCTTGTCCGAGGTTGAGTTTTTTTCTTTGGTCTCGCTCCTAATTCCTGTGGTTGAATTCTTTCTTCTGATTCCTGCGGTTGAATTCCTTCTTCTGATTCCTGCGGTTGAATTCTTGCTTCTGATTCCTGCGGTTGAATTTCTTCTTCTGATTCCTGCGATTGAACGTATGGAGGAGGAGGTGTAGATTGCTCTCCCCTCGCTCTTCTTTCATTAAATTTCTTTCGATCACGTGCAGCCGACAAATAAACTCCATATATCGGTTCGGTACTATCTATACGCGGTACATTCATTCTAATTTTATATAGTAAATCATACCAAATTTTACGCGATTTGATACTTTCTTTTCCTTTTTGTGTTAGAAAATGATTTCTGTGTTTAAAATTATCCTCAACAATTACACCAAAATCATCCGCTCTCTGGGTAAATTTAAAATTTTTCATCATTATATTCCAGCCTTCCTCGGTAAAAATTATTTTTACCTCCTCGAAAAAAGACCCTTTTTTGCAATTTTTTTTTGTAACTTTCGTTTTAAACACCACTCCCTCTCCTCCCTCTGCTTGCGGCTGTGCTTGCGCTAGTTGTGCCAGTTGATCCGGTAATATTCGCGTGTGTTCCTCAATGTCTCTCAACACAGGAAGAATTCCACGTTTTCTGATATCCGGATCTTCCACGTCACCAAGTAAAACTTTTTCGGTTGTTTCCGTAACTGGCTTTAATAATTTCGATGATAATTCGGTAAATCCCTGTTCTGCGTCCTCGTGTTCACGTACCGTTTTCTTAAATAATTCTTTTGTGGGAATAAATTTCCTTATTGCCGCTAATTGTTCTCGACACAATCTAGCAGAATGTGGTTCTCCAACACTAGTACCAGCATTTGGATTCATTTATTTTAAAATATATTATTTAATGCGATGTAAAATGGAACAAGACAGCGATATTTGCAGCCTGAATTTGTGAACAAAAAAAGCACATTTCCGCGAAAATTTTGTCTGGGGTATCATTTTTTTATGACATACCTGGTATACCCACCTGATGCATCGGGTCTGGATGATGCGAAAATTGACCCTCGTAGAAGGTTTTATTTTTGCTTTCTGAGGCTTCCACGAGAAAAGTTCTCGTAGAAAGGTTTATTTGGTCTGTGCACCGAGGTCTGTTCAATTTCCCTGCTGCTGGATGTGTCAAAGACACTCCTCATTCCAATTTTAGGGCAAGACTTGTTCCATACATCCACACCCTATCTTGCAGAGGTGTATGACGTACATTACTAAGTTGGCTTTCTGAAACATCATGAAAACTTTGAGTTTATAAACGATTCCAATTTTATTGAATTTGACAGATAAAGATGAAGCAGCGTATTAGAAAATGAATGAGCCAAAGCAGACGAACTCGCACTGATCACGAAGCCAAATGGAAAAAGAACGTGCATCCAAAATCATCACAGTTAAATAACGAAATTGTAAACAGAAAAAAGTGATTAGGTAAATGCAGCGTATGCAATATCCTTAAAGAGTAATTCGTGAGATCACAGAAGGAACTACGTCTTTCCATGTGCTAAAGTGCAAACAGAATGTGAAATGGCTACATATTAGAGAATTTACCTAAAGGAAACGGCAATGACGATCACACAGTAGTTGATCAAATTATGTGGGCATTTAAGCTTCTTTCACAATGCATTAAAAGAAGGTAAATCAGCGATTCCCACAAATACGCGATAGATTATTTTTGTAACAAACGTATACCGTAAACAATGTTAACACATCCATGAGATGTCAAATCTCAAAGAACTACGATACGAGTACCAAATATTTAGTTGATATTTGTAGGATATTTAAACCACGTTGAGGACTTAAAAACCAGTATGTATGTATGTATGTATGTATGTATGTATGTATGTATGCATGCATGCATGCATGTACGTACGTACGTACGTACGCACGCAGTCAGTCACGCAAGCACACAAGCCGTCAGGCATGCATGTATGCATGTATGTATGTCTTTCGCTCTCCATCTTTCTGATATATTCATGATTATTTTATATTTCTGTTCTAGAAGCTTATATTTTTGAGGCGGTAACTTCAGCAGCTTCCTTATATCTTTTTATCTGTGTTTTTTTGTGTGTCTAGTAATGAATTTCGACCAAGCTGTTCTTCTCCAGCTGTGTACCTGGTGGATAATTTACAAACATTTTCTTTTTTCATTTGATGAATTAACTAAATGCAGTATTTCCTTTTGATATGGTAGTACTTAATTTGTTCCTATCGTTTCGATATTTTTTTCCAGTAATGACATTCTTTAGTATTGTAATCGTTTGCCTTAGCAGCACTGGAAGTTCGAGCGGATATATATATATATATATATATATATATATATATATATATATATATATATATATATATATATATATATAAAGTTTCTATAAAAAAAATTTCATCTGTTTAATTTGTCTGGAAATTTACTTACTTTGAAGTGGAAACGGTTTCTTGATTTGTTAAACTTTGAATATTTTAATGTCGTACAAGTCTCATTTCCCATCATCTTCTCCACATTCAGCCGTTGATAATACATTTGTGTGGACCATTTGGGGTAACTTGTATATTAACTAAATTATTATATCTTCTTCTTGATATAATTCATCCCACATTATTATTATCTCAAGTCATGATTTTTGCTAATATTATTAATTGAAAAGCTTACTATATAATTGATTTCATTAGTACTTTCTAGAATTTCATGTATTATTATTTTGGACATTATGGCTGTTACTCCACTGAAACTTAAAACAATTCGCACCACAAAAAAATTAGCTTAGGCGAAGTATCAAGCATATTATTTCTGAGTGTATCTAACACAATCGAGGATGAACGAGACAAACAGCAGGATGAAAAGTATGTTAGCAAACAGCCAGACAAAATAAAATCGCAAAGTTAACAAAAAGATCGGCGTAGAGTTGAACTTGGGGAGACAACTCTGAAAAGGTTCGCAGACCTTCAATAAAGCCAACCATAAACGCATACAGAAAAAATTGAAGACCTTCAAGCGGCACACAAAAGATGATATAGCCCTAAGATAAAAAAAAAAACAAATCAATCAGCACTATGTAATATTTGAGGTGGTGGTATACATGGCTTTAGGCATCTTATAATTCTGTCAAAGAATTTCTAAGCATAGTTCAAGATACTGTTGAGAAATATTTTATATTTAGCAATCAGCAATCAAACAATACATAAAAGCAGAGTGGATACGTGCAGATGCAGTGTGTTAGCAACAGTCGAGGGAGCCAGCGAGAAGTTGAATACATATAACCCGGTACCAGAAATAGTGCAGAACGTTAAATCTCCGCTAACGATTGACAACTCTTTCGCCCGATTCAACATAATATTTTTAGAGAAAATATTGCTAAGTCTGATTATTATCTAGGTTATCAATCTGCTTGAAAGGTTATATACACCATGATGTAGAAGATGACATTTAGCATACCAATAGGTCCGTGGTAAGAAAAATAAAAATGGACACCGAATAAATATTAAAGTTTCTAATCACGTTTTCACTTAGTTCCTATTGGTCTACCTGATAGCACATTTTAAAATTGATAATACAAGTGCAAACGGTTCCTCTCCTACTCGAATGGAAATTTCAACCTAATCGATGCTTCCTATCGCAGCCAAAGATCCCAGTACACAGAAGGCGTGAAAGATAAATACAAAGTTGGAGTCTATTAAGGAGCACCAAATCGAGTAGGTTACAGTATAATGCTTACATTCTACAGCGGCAATTACAGCTATTCTCAATGATCTGAACCACATTGAAACATTTGTATAATAAATTTCGACCTCTTTTCCGATATCACTTTCTATACTGACAACCTATGAATATATAGATGTTAAAAAACATCATTTGCTCATAAAATCAGGAAATACAATAAGCAGTAGTGTTGGCTGCCCGGTCATATTGACATCAAGGTTAACAAAAATGTAGATAGAGCAGCCAAAGTTGACCGTCAGACACCTTTTTCGAATGAATGATTCTGCATAGTACTGACTTTAATATCATATGTCAGCATGTTCTTCACACTTGGCACAATTATGTCGACTAATATTCTTGAAAATTTAAAGAGTATCACAGCATTATGTAAACGATATCTCTCACATAGTAAGAATAGCATGGACGATGTGATAGTATGTATCGGATACACACCCAAAACTAGTGCATATATCATGAAAGGTGAAAATCATCCGAAGTGCATAGCATGGCTATATCCCCTGACAGTGGAACGCACGCTTGTCCAGAGTGACGACTTCTACTATATTCAAGAGAATTTTGTTGCATGTGAACTGTATGAAGAAACTGAATCATAATGATCAACCCGAGAATATCATGATCTTGTTGAAGGAATAGCTTTTATATTACACGTGTTAACCATATAATTTATATTAGTGGTTGTTGTTGTTGTTGTCGGGTTTAATGCCATTTTTCAGCACAAGATAGGCTATACATAGCGACCAGTATTAATGGTGGAGGCAGAAACCAAACCCCAGAAAGAACCACCGACCCAAGATAAGCTACTGGCGAACTTTCTCACATACCCACATTGGCTAAATCCGAGACTCGAATCCAGGCCAACAGAGGTGAGATGGCACTGATCCGTAACGGATAGCGCTTTATACCACTCTGCCACTCGGGGCCCCTTTTAGACATCATAATTTATATGTTTATTCTGAATATGTTTTTAAGAATTTCAGCATTTTTATCCCATAGTTTGTTCTGTTTCATCTTGATGTACTTCATGTTTCCATTTATTTCGAAGTGTTTATCTTCCTAATTATTCTTCATTATTATATTTTGTCTTAACTTATAGTCTCGGTACCGCTATAACATACATACATACATACATACATACATGCATGCATGCATGCATGCATACATACATACATACATGCACTCTCACACGCAGACATACATACATACATACATACATACATACATCTCGAACTTAATGTTAAGCACATAACACTATAGACGTATTGACTTTTCGAAATATTATCATGATCAAGCAACTGTTAAAAGATCAGTGCCTTGCTCCGCCAAATGATTGCAGATTTGCATAATTGCAGGTATTGAGATATTTCGTTTTGTCAATACGGTAGCTGACACAGTATTACTATTGTATTTTTGTCAATTTTTTTGTTCTATTTTATGATCTTGTATTATCATGAATTTGTTTAATCTGATGTAATCTCTTTTTAAGAGGAAATAAAGTCAGTCAGTCAGTCAGTCAGTCAGTCATACATGCATACATACATACATGCATGCATACATACATACATAAATACTCAAGTACACAAATTGTGCGATGTAAAGATACAAGGGTGCAGATGTTTTAGCAACAGGCCGGGACACTATCACCAGCTGCTTATATTGGATGGTCAAACCATACTGTACTGTTGTTGACAAAGTCACGTCCGTAATGACAGAGCTGATAAATCAACTAAATCTATCCTTCCAGTCACACGTTTATGAACTGGGGAGTTATGTGATGATCAGTAATAAACATAATTACAATCCAATACCAATAATTACAAATGAAACAGATGAGGTAATGGTGGTCAGCTTCAACGTTGAGCGGACTCATGCCGATGAAATTGCATCATTTGTTTCTGCTGGTAAATCTGGTCACTGTTTCACTTTTCATTTCTGCCTTAAATTGAGATTTTCAATACCTTTCTTACATTGCTTAATTTGTAACTACGTGCTTTTCACTTAATATTAAACAGCCATATCGGTTTAAAACACACTGATAATATAATATGTTTTCCTAACAATTGTCATGTTTTTATTTCTAATTTAAAAAAACAATGATCATTTCTTTAAAGTGCATGAATCCCTCAACTTGTATTTATATAATGCATGGTCTCTCACGTCTGCAATGTTAAAATTAAAGAGCTTCCTTCCAATCATTGCATCAGACATGACTCTAACTAAGAACTCAGTATAGTAGGAAATATATATGATTGTTGTAGAATTAAGTAAAGAGTGTGCGGTCATCCTCTATCATAATTTAGATTCGGGAAGGTCATGGTCTCTCCGTCTCTCTCTCTCTCTCTCTCTCTCTCTCTCTCTCTTTCTGTGTGTTTTAGGTTATAACTAAAACTTTTAACAATTGATTAGTTCATTATAAACAGGAAATAAGAGAAAGAGAATCGTATAGTCGTTCTATAAATAATACGGGATTAACATTAACTTACAAAATCAGAAACAAAACAATGACTAAAAGTCACGAATGTAGCTGTTACAAAATGTCGCACATGTAATTGCTGTTGCTAGGTCTGACCGTGGTCATAATTTATTGTCTATACATTTTGAAGAATCACTGTCCCGGATGTATTGAGCAGCTGGAGTTTTCGCCACTTGTATTTCTTTTAATGTCGATAATAATAAACTAGAGAATACATAGAACAGAAACTCTACCATACAAAAATCAATTACTTCTTTTCAGCTTCCTCCTCTATCCCTTGTATGTATCAAGTTTTTTTGTTTCTTCCTAATAACAACCATGCATTCACTGTTGCTGCGTAATGAATTCATTCGAACCTTCATTTTTTATTTATTTGTTTGCGTGATAAACAATTACGTTTATGTTGTGCTGTAGGTTATTAGCGTTTTCATCGCATTTATGTTAGTATTTAAACAGAAGTATATTGTAACAACTTTAGAAAATGTGCCGTGGAGCTGCGATTCACGGAGCGGATAAACGGCGGAACATCTAGGATCTGAAGCGGCTGTGATATCAACTGAAAACAAAGTCGGTAGTTCCATAGCGCTCCAGAATTATAATTTCTATACTAATCCATAGACTGGTAATGGTAGTACTGTTTTCAGCATAGATTGAAGTTTGTGTTTGTTTTCCATTTCAACTAAATATATGTTAGGTCTGCGAAATTAAAGTAAATTGCTAAATTACAAACCTCTTTGTATGTTATTTTTTTTTTAATCGTGAGTATTATTTTTTTCCATTAGTTACGACATTTATATAATGAAAATATTTTTTATAATATTGATTTCACTGCTTTTTTTGTAGATACTTTTCAAGCTATTATGAGTGCATGCTATCTCTTTCTGTTGTCTTTAGATTACAATTAAATAATCGTTTGCATTTGCCATTTTTTCAAATGATATCTACCTTACGAACAGGGTAGAGAGTCAGCATTTATTTGATTCTCGTCAATAAAAGGCAATATGTAGAGAGAAAAGTTGGGTTTTTAATATTATGCTATTCTGTTCAGGTCCGTCCAGAGCATGCTGCCTGTGTGATCTTGTCTTGAATCGTGTGTAGCAACTCAAAGCTGTTGACCTGCATCACGTTGCTGGGTTTGCTGGCGATTACACCGAGTTCGTGCTGATCCACATCGGGGCCGATTCCGATGCTGAAAACGTCTGCTGTTTTCTTCAGCTCCGCTGCCTCTATTACTGTAGCGTTAGGATTCCTAGAACGTCCGTCGGTAATTACTATTGCAATATTTGTGGCATTTGGTCGTGAACCATGTTCAGGTCTGAAGATCACTGTCCGAGCTACATGGAGGGCATCGGAAGTGTTGGTTCCTAGTCCGATGTAGCTGATATTCTGGATTGCATTTAGGACACTATTTCTGGAAGTGTAAGTATTGAAGTAGAACTGGACATTCACTGCGGAGGAATAGGTCATCACGCTGAACAGGACGTTGTTCACACCTATGGCAAATTGACGGGCGAAGTTGTAGACAAAGTCCAGGATTTTCTTAAAATTTTCCGGTCCTTCGCTGTCAGATGAGTCAAGAATAAATACAATATCCGCTACCTTAGGGCCACAAGCTGTAAATGATAATAATAATAATAATAATAATAATAATAATAGTATTGGTATGGTTAATAATAATAATGATAATAATAATAGTAATAATAATAATAATAATAATAATATTGATACTTTTAATAATAATAATAATAATAATAATAATAATGTTAAACTGCAGACGATGTTGTAAACCAATGATGATTAAAATTAGTCAAAACAACTTTTTTCCCAAATATCATTACCTGTTTAATGTTCTGAAAAGGTCTTGATTTTGTGTGGTTTCCTGTTGAAAGGTTTGTAAACTTTAGAAAGTAAACATTTAGACTGCTCATAAAGGGAGGTCAAGAAAATACTTAAGAAGCTGAAAATGTTTTGATTACAATGCCAGTGGGTTATCGAACATTGTCATGCTCAAAAAAAAAATTAATGATATGGTGACACTAAAACAATAGCTGATTGTTTACGATACCCAATGAACAAAAGTGTCTTCATACAGAAATAATTAAATAGACGATTGTGTATGTACGCAAACGAAGAGTTTGCTTAGGCCGATACAAGGAATTGAGAAAATGTGTAAGACGTGCAATATGAAATAACCCATAACCTTTGATTTCCATGATCGATATATCCACGCAAAAGTGCCTAGCCAAGAGTTATAAGTAAGCCTCAGGTTTGTGTGTGCAACATGTTTTCACAGGAAATACTTTAATTAGCATTAATTAACATTTGTATACAAGGAAACTTGTTTATCAGGCTCCAACATTTGAACCAAGACAGAATAATATGCGGAAATACAGACATTATACAAAAAACAATACCATAAGTCTTAGAATATTAAGAAAGAAAACGAGAAATTACGTAGTAATCAAACCAAGGTTATAAAACAGGAAAGGGTTGTGCAATGGAAGCAAAGGTGTTCCATTATTTTGGGAATATCGAAATTTAGATTGAAGAAGGAAAATAGCCGAGAGAATTTTTTAAATGTGTTTGTTTCAACTGTAAGAAATATGTCATTGATTGCAAAATTATTTTATGTAAACGCATAGCAATGTCGGATACTGTTGGCCACTAGATGATAAAGACAGACCATGCAAAACAGGTCAAGCATACACAATATTATATCACAAGCGCTATAAATACTAACATAACACTTCAATTGATGCACACCTTTAGGATAACGTTATATATTTAACCATGTAATCCTGAGACAACTTTATCATTAATAAAATACGTCACTTTTACGTTATGTCTTCATTTCAAACTGTACCATGCAGAACTCGAATCATAATCTCCTTCAAGGGCATGCCTAGAGGTTATTCTGTGGATAAATATTTTCTTTTCCAATTTTAATGACGTTATTTTTCACACCGACTCGTAACTTCGCCTCAGTGTCAACAGCATGCATTGGTTAATCATAAGAAAATATCAGCGATGTGAGCGAACGATTGATTTAGAATGAACTAAACGTTTGGAATAAAACAAAAACAACTTTAACATTATGTATACTATTTTAATATCTGACCACACAAAGCAGGACTGATTGAGTGATGCTACCCAGGGGGGTGTCCATGTTGTTGTCAAGTTAGTAAAAAGGTTTATAATTTTGTACAGGAGAAAAAAGGTAACGAGTAAATATCTTTGGTAAATAATTGTTCCATGCATGAGAGGCAAAGCAGTTTCCATTTACTGCTAAGCTTCAAGACCATTATACATACATACATACATACATACATACATACATGACACCCTCTAAGAATAATATAATTTGGCCTTAACAAAGGTTTTTGATTATACTTTATTTTACACACCATTCTCTCGGAAAGGAGAGAGAAACAACTGGAGGATAGATAAGATTTTCTTACCCGGTTTTGTTGTTGTGGTTGTGCCGATAGTAGTTGGTGATGTAGGTTTATGGGTCGTGGTAGGTGTTGTAGTAGGTAGTGGTGCTGAAAATATATCACGTGAAATGAATGGAATAGAATAGTGTATAATAAGTACACTATTCTAATACACGTTCTATTAAATTATATGTAAAGCAAGTTTAATAACCTTGTAATAACAAAATGTTTAACAAATCAATAGATATTTTACAACGCTGGAGAAAGCCTTAAAATTTAATAAAGTTGGATATCGCGTGGATACACTGCATTAAGCACTCGATTTATGCGAATATTTGACAATAGTTATGGGTGGCGACGTACAATAATAGTGAAATGGGTTAACACACTTCTGTATCATTTTAATTTACTGAGGGTGTTCAGAGTATGTCAATTTTGAATTTGAATCGTGTGTGTGTGTGTGTGTGTTTGATTTTTAACGTAGCTTTAACAATTTTTCAGTCATATCGCTACGATGTCTGTGGTGTGGCAGCTTATAGTGATGCCTAGTACTGGGGCATCATGCCGCAGACACGTAGCATGATATCCCACTCAGTCACATTATCCAAACACTGGTATGACATGGTCGGGGTTTGAAACCGCGACTTCCCGCATTCGAGGCAGACGCTCTAATCACTAGGTCACCAGAGCGGTCTCTTTTGAGAAGTTACTTCCTAGAATAAACATCTAACTGCAAAATGTAATAGGCTGTTTATTATGCTTATTTGTATGTGATGCTAGTTCAGTGCTAAATCTAGTAAATATACCAAGAACTGGAGATTGACGCTTTTTCCACTAAAACAATAAAAAGACACATCATATGTGAAATTTAAACCCCAAGCTTTAATACAAAGTTATGTCCATAACGTAAATTTGTTTTGGTCCACCCCAACACTACCACTATCATCGTATTGTATAAGACCTTTAGGACTGCGGGAGTTCCTGGCACCCTGTCACCTCACGTTTCTCCTAATGCTTAGAAAATCTTTCATGTGCCATTGGTTTGACATCGAACAGGCAAATAATGGTTCTCATTCACTCCAAAGCCGAGTTAACAATACGAAGAATATGAACAGGCACAGCAAATAATGATTCCCCTGCGAGCATTTTCATCAACGATTTATGCATGCACTTCTGCTCTTCTGCCATGTATGCTTTTTTTTTGGGGGGGGGGGGGTATTTCATAGAGACATAAGCGCCTTGTATTTCTTAGACATTAGTTCAGTTTTCATAGCTGTGTAATTGTCCAGTACATTTTGTGCAAGATGGCAAGAATACATCCTTACGCAGAGATTGCATTTTTGGGTTGTGCCTTAGACACGTGATTTGCGATAAAGTTGAACCTTTGTCTCAGCCAAGAAACAAATTTCATTTTTGGCTTTTTGGCCTTTGTGGTCAGTCACCGAAGAATGAAATGTCCTGCCATCGAAAGAAGACCGTGGTTCAGCTATGTTTCCTTGAAGGGAATAGCTATCGGAGTCGCATCACTGTTTCATAACAGACCAATCCTCGCTACATTAGTGACCAGAAACACAGCATTACGCTACATTTGTTCTTCAGCTGAACATTTGGTACAAAGTGTGCCGTTGATGGGTGTAGCTTGCTTATACTTCCTCTATAGGCGGTGTGATATCAAAGTTTATTCGATCTGAGAGGTGGTGGTGTGAGCCCCCTGCCGATTCGGACCTCTAATGACACCGTTCCTGGCTGACAAGACGGCGATGACGTCAAATAATGTTTCTCGGCTGATATCACTAGATCTTGAAATGTCCACCGGCACGTGCACCCAGAGTTATATATATGATGATGTCTATTCATAGGTACATAGCCTATCTAAGTTACGGACCGATTACTGTTACGCGATAGTACTTTTCTATCCGTTGAGACAGTGAAAGAGGGCTTTAAGCCCAGTACGTTTCCCCAAATACCACGCCAATATTGATGTAACACTCTCACCTGCGAAGCCCCAAGGATTATTGTATCCTCTTTCCTCCTTAATCTAAACCGATACGTGTCAGTCCAAAGGATGCGTGGTTACTTTCATATCAGTGCTTTGAATTCATTGTGGATATCATGGACTTCATGTGCGAGCTGCAAAAATACGTTGTGTTTCATTTTTAGTGCAGGGTCGTGTTCTTTGTCTACGTCTGTTTGCTCCTACGTGATTTTGCATTATGCTAGTAAAGTTCGGGTTCTAAGTGGGGAAGCCGAAGATGGTCAGAGTGGCTGAGAAGCCAGACGCCTGTGCGCTGAGGTCGAGGCTGTCAGATTGGAGTGTCTCCAGCGGCAAATATAGACTCAAAGCGACTTGTAAAACTTTCGTTTGAGACTTTTTCGACTGAACCACTGGAATGTAGCATGCTGTTTTTTTCCAGGTTTTGTCATTAGTAGTCATTCGGAATGAATTCAATCAGTAATACCCATCAGGAATGGTGAAGACTACCGTCAAGCTATTTGGGGTCGGGCTGACTCAAAAACATATGTTCTTCCTGTTCGCAGCTGAAACGTTGTACCATCTTGGAGTGTTCGAAAAAAAGTGTGCCCTAGATGGGTACCTGTCCTATTGTCAGATACTATTGCAAAGGATCGATCAATGCAACACAAATTGTCAGAAAGACATAGTGATGATATTGTCACAAACAGTTTGCTTCGACAGCGACATGAAATATGTCATCGTCAGTGTCTACCTATACAATGATATGGATAGAGCAATGGTCCACAAACTAATAACCAATCCAGACGTGATTTGTTCCGAGCTGTATGTATCGACACAACCTATAAGTACTGTACGTCAAACTGAAAGCGGTCGTCGCCAGCTGATATTGCATCAGTCTAGGAGTAACCGGCGAATGCCACTTTTACAAATGCAGTTGAAGTTTGGAATCTGGTGCGTGACCAGAGGCTATAGCGTAAGTGTCAGTGACCATCTCTTATTCAGCGAAAAAGGGGTAGATTTTGCCACCTTAATATCTCATACCAGACAAGAAGCATCCTCAGCCAGATACGAAACACAATACCGGACCAAACAGAATGGAACCCGGTTGACAAAAATACCACTCAAATGATCATTACAGAACCCCATTCAGTTTTCCTTTGCAGAATAAAGGACCAACAAGAAGGTACTTTGCGTATTTCATGCCACAAGTCTTAAGGGTTCTCACGGATTGTCACAGTGTCGTACCGATACAACGGTTTCAACAGTGAAATTGTTGTAACAGACTTAAATATGGGCACAACATCCGTATTACTGCAAGACGGATACGCAGCATAAGCAATGCCAGTATTGACGGAGCACAAATACATCAGCTGGAGCCAACGAATTATGGAAGGTCGAATTTTACCGAATGCGTAGTACTTGATAATAGGACAATTGCGGCGCTGCGACATGCGAAATGGGATGAGTCGAACGAAGCCTAAGACAAATAAAAATCAACAACAGAGCACTTTTCATGATTTGTGGTCGTTTTATTTCTGTTTCTCCGTTCTTGAAAACGCACATTATATCCTTGCTCTCTTTGGACGTC
The DNA here is from genome assembly GCA_028554795.2 of Sinohyriopsis cumingii. NCBI lineage: Eukaryota > Metazoa > Mollusca > Bivalvia > Unionida > Unionidae > Sinohyriopsis > Sinohyriopsis cumingii. The sequence goes on along the minus strand of CM068837.1, from coordinate 111,729,117 downwards.
AAATTGTAATGGTGGCAAGGATAGAGACTATAAAAGCGATGACAAAAGCGAAAAGCAAACTAAGGACGGAAAATGTTGCTCTCAAACGAATTGTCACAGTGGCGCCAATAAGCTAGTCAGTCCCGTTAGGTCGAGATTTTATAGCATCATAACTAGCATCTTTAGCTGTCATTGGGTAGGTTTTGGTGTCGTAGCGACCGTCAAGTCGTTCCACCGCCTTTGACCGCAGGCACAATCGTGCTTTTAATAAAGAAGCTGTGAGAATTGAGACGAAGGTAATACCCTACTCGCAAGAAGGCTTTCCAATTTTGGGAAACTGGGGGCAATACCTCTCCGACCGTATTAACGCCATACCGACCGAACATCAAGAGGCGATGATTATAATGTTCTCTGGGGTAGCCTGGCTTTTGTAGCCTAATATTTTCACACTTACTATGGAATAGTAGTGTGTGTAATGATACACTTTTTAAAGCCATACAAGACGTATTCACCTTGTGCGTCAAGACCATTTGAATCATCGTTTACCATAGAGTCATGATCTTCAGCATTACTATACGGTATTCAATGATTTCTAAGGTAGCGATAAAGATCACATCAATCAACCTGGGCCTACACAACATGAATGTGGATGCAAAGTTCATTGGTGTCAAATCGCTGAGGGAGCATATGGACACAGGACATGATAATTATACATGATATCTCCCCAGCTACAATGAGCAAAGTACATAATTGTCTCGGTTGTTATCGCAATTTTGCTTTCGAATTACCTTTATATGTGCTAAAACCGAAATATGTCGACATACAAAGAATCCTCCACGACAGAGACTGGAAGAAATCAAACCCTTTCAGGCCGAGTACTTCCACAAGCAACGAGCGTCTCATTTCCATCAGGGAGAGAATGTATGCCAACCAGGATGGTGAAAAAACGCACGACAATGTCGATGCTACGGTGCGCTAATAACTAACTGGTGACCAGCGTAAAAACGGACAATGCCTCGAGGATTAGCGACTAAACTCAGTTTCCTGATTAATACATACCCTTACTCATACAATAGCACACAGTAGTAAACAAACGCAATGGCTGATTTGCAGCTGATATAGGATATGTTGCTTGAGATTGGGTACAATGCTAAAATTGGATAATGCCCATTGGCCATTGGCTAAAATTATGATTGTTTAGGTACGTTGATTACTTAATTATTATAGTAAGTAATCCAGTGGTATTTTATGGGAAAAATATGTCCCTTGACCACGTTTTCATGAGGTAAGAGCAAATGTTATACAACAAGCTGATCGACTATGTCTGACACGTTACATAGCCGGCAACCACTGAGAACAAACAAACTTCTTCGAAGGATTTAACTTTACGCTGGATGACAGGTGCGCTGTCCGCACACAAGAAATGTTGCTGAAGTCTCGTGTGTGCTGATGCAGCAGTTATCCGTGGTATTCTTTGCTTTCCATTTTCGATCATAAGGTCACACAGGTGTGAAGCAGAAAGTCCTCTGACGACATCAAAGAGCACAGTTGCACATAAACCTCAAATTCCTAGGACTGAAGGATCATCAACTTACATCGAACGATTGTCCCTTATATGTACATTTCTGGTCAGTTAGAAGGCGAGTAACTCCCATCGATCCAGTTTAATCGCTCAGTACGTTCGCCATTGATGACAGGGTTTACGTTACAGAAAAGTCGTTTGCATATCATCTTTTAATTAGTGATTTTAAAGGTAGAGGCTTTTTTCGTTATGAACTATATACTGTGCAAGACGGCATAAAGTTATCACTAGGGGCATTCTTATCTTGTTTAAAGGTTGTTGAGACACTTCGCCTCAATAGTGTGTCGCCGATGCAAGTTGCGGTAGCGTTCGTATTCTCGCGTGTTAACGTTATCCGGCTTAATGTAGCGGATTATTGATTTTCTAGCTAATGAGTACATTTCGTTTGTTTAACTGCGTACATCGCCAATTTCACTTACCTTTGCAGAAATCGCTCACAGTAGCAGGCGGTACATGTCTTAACAATATGCGCGATAATTACAAGGAACAGAGTAGACAAGACGACCAGTTTGAATAAGCCCTCATCATTTTTACATTGATTACGGTTTGTGGTCTTGTGCACTTTAACGGTTTAATACAGCTCAGGCGGTACGGCAAAACATGGAGGTCAAGGAGCTGACATTGGACGAACATATCCTCATCCATTCTTCACCTTTTCTTTATTTCTCCTCATTATGGTACCATAAGATTGGGCAACCAACTGTTCGATCTTATACTAATTGAAGTACGCAGATGGAGACACTCAACAAACAGGCTATCACTTTATAATCTCTTGCTCGATGCTAAATTTCAGGCCATTTAATACCCTCTGTTTCTTGATGAAGACAGTTTCTATGCTAGAAGCCATATCATTGAGACAAACCGACGCGTCGACCGCGATCGTGCATCTTCCTTACGCATTAGCACGATATTGTTTCAGAATCCTTGCACTTGTGCAGCTTTATATTCGATATCCACCAAGATGGACAGTAATGGCACAGTCTTGTTTCGGAGCTGGCACTATAGAGTTAACCTTATGGCCAGGAACGGGAATTTATCGTGGGACACAACAGGATGCACAACTGTGCTCCTAGTAGACGGAAATGGTCGTGTATCCAAAGCTGTTCGTGGAGCCTAAATCGTGAAGTCAACCTTGTGCATAATAAACGGCACAAGACTAGCTGATGAGCCCTGTTAGCCTGTAGTGTTTCCAGCACTACATCATATTCACTTTGTTTAATTTGCCCGTATGTCAAGAAATTCATTCAAAAACCTGGTAGTAGACAGCGTATTGATTATAGCGGTTTAAAACAGTTTACATAAAACCTCTAATTAGATTCTCTGTGTTGTCTGGAGATCATCGATGATCCTTCTAAACTGCTACCGCGCCTTGCTGTCTATTCATTGCAGGTTTCCTTGAGCTTATATGTCATGCAATTTCCGCCAGAAGAGAAACAGATTTGACGATCAGCCCAAGTCTCCAGTTATACATCTAACATTACTTTTCCACCTAATCTGTGCCCCATGGACAACACATTACTTATGTACAGTTTTTCATACACAGTATGTGCTCCCTGATTTCAGTCATGCTCGTTTTTGTCTTTGCCTTGAAGCACCGTATCTGAAATTATACAACCAATAACCATTATTTTTTCTTCAAAAGATGTATAGCATGAGTTTTCTGCCAGCCATTAAGTCAAACAATGGTACAAGTTTGGTTGTTCTGACAGCTATTTTCTGTATTGCCACCAAAAACATTAAAAATGGGTCACATGGAGCTCGTATTGGTCCCAGGTACATCAATCATATAGCAGGCGTCCAAAACCATTTTATGTTTTGAGTATGCGTTTGTACTATAGTGTGACTTACCTCAAAGTTACAGTTCAAACTTTCTTGCACAGATGATACCCTTCACCGAGCACAGAGTTGCTCTGTAATGCTCGTATCTAACTTGGTGCCGTTTCATTCATAATGAAACTTAAGGAACCCCCTCCAACACAAATTACACGTTAACGTTTTGTGTTTGGAAAAGTCAAACTTCTGCGTTGGCACCATGTCAGGTACGTGCACTAGAGCCTAACGCTTTATTCCTTACGAGTAGAATCTCGGCTTGTTAGCTACTTTCGCGGCTTGGAGTAACGTATCATGGCCTTAGATGGTTATTGATGAAAAGAAAACCTGATTCACTGTATTACATTTGTGTTCGTCGGAGAGCTGTAAGCTAGATCTTTTGAGTATAATGACTCTATGGGAGTAAAATTATCAATTTATTTGAGATTACCTCAGATCCCTCAAAAAGGTGCCAGCCGACAATGAAAACAATCACAAAGTCTGGCTTACATCCTTGAATATATTTATAGTATGAATACGGGTAAAAAGAAATCCTACATTTTCGTTCCATTTTATGAACAATACTTCCATTACATTTGATACCAAACGACCTACGGTAATCACAGGGTGACATGCCTGTATATTTCATGTTAATAATGCTCCTTTTATAGATATTTTATAACAGTAGCAACGTCAACAATAATGATAACAACATACAAGAAATAAGCAAATCTATTCGGGCACTCACATTTCAAAATGTATAGTTTACCAGGATATTAAGCAGTTTATTTCAAGTAATAAACGCAAACACAGATATACTGTGTTTGTAAAAAGAATAATACAACAAACCACTTATTACAAATTCATTGAAATTACATCATTTTTCTATTATAATCTGTGATTATTCGAACGGAGTGGGTTTTTTGGCTCGCGGCATATATATATATATATATATATATATATATATATATATATATATATATATATATATAATCTTCACATACACAATATTTGTTGAATAAATGTAGCGGTATTTATATGTTATAGTCCGTAAATGTACATTAATTCATTAATTATATCCTTTTTAATGGTGGATTCCATACATTGCACAATTTCTGCTTTGTTGTAATTAACATTGTTCATTAAGAGGAGAAATTTTGATTAAAAGGAACACTTTGAATTCAACGTCTAGAGATTGTCTATCCATCAAGTTTTAATTCTACGAATATATGTAAACTTAATTAATTAATATTTGGCCATTTCTATTTCCCTACTACTTCACATAGAATTCAATTCGCCAGATCCAAACATTTGAACATGACTTTAATAATTCGCCTTACTGTTTGTGGAAACTACCAAACTGATAACAAGTACTTTAGTCTAAATATTAGGACGTTAATTTTAAGATTATTTTACGCTTACAAAAGTAAACACTCCGCACAATAAATGTATAAAAAAATGCATAATTGAACATTATTTCTAAAATATAACGTCTATTACGATAAACATATTGTTTAGATGTTTAGATGATGTCACCCCATACCATCACACCCCATTTCCCATTATCAGATTCTGGATGTGGCATAATACAAATCTGATTGGGCGGATGCAAAAGCTTAAATTCAAGAACCAGACAGCGACAGACAGGATGTCAACGCTATCTGCATTACAAAACACTGCATGAAATAAAATTTTCTGTAGACCAATGGGTGCACGATTTTCTTTATATGTTTTATTGAGGCTTCTCTGTGAAGTAAATAAATAATTCTCGTGATATTACTTAGACCTCACTCAAATTATTATTTTGAAGTGTAAGAGATTTGTTACAAGTATAGCCAGTCTTGACTTTGGGCTACAGAATGAAAGTGATGGTTTAACATTGGAAAGAAAGTGACGAACTAATAACCTGTGGATTTTTTTTCTTCTTTTCAAATCGTTCAAAACTGACGGTGAGAGCCTCGTAACTATGAAATATGTCCATGGCAACAAGAGATCGGATCCAAAACACGTATCTGTTTTGCAAAATATTCGAATATGATGTAAATCGCTAACAGGTATATTGCGAAAACATGATATTAATAATAGCAGGAATGCCATGAGATGAAAATGTCATTAGTACTTACTTGTTGTCGGGAACACGGTTTTCTCTGAAGAAAAAAACAATGTCTGCATTCAATATACAAAATATATGATATTAATAGATTATGCACGTCATTAATTATCAACCTCCCCATCCCCGCCCAGCTCATAGAGCTATAAATTAGTACCACATTGTATTCCTTGTGTCCAGGAGTATTCGTTTAAACTTAGTTTGTATGTGTTGCAATTTTGACAGTGTTATTAAAGAGTAAACACGACACCTGCTTGCACTGCAACACATTTGTTATTTACACTTTTGCTAGTTCTTTCCCATTATATCCATTTACAATCTGTAATGACAGACAAAGAAGGAAAAAATAAAACATGTGAAAAAGTGTTCATCACGAACATACGAAATATCTCCATTAATCATATAATTAATAATCATTAACAATCATTAATAAGTCGTTTTTAACTAAAGACTATGCAACATAGTCACTTTATCACGATGTCAACGAAGTTAAGGAGCCGTGTCACGAATAATTCGAAAAACAGAAAAACAACTCATGTCTTTGTTATTTTCCGAATTTTTCACCATACACTTCTTACCCCACTCCAGTAACCATACATTAAAATCAAGTACTTCAAAAATTCAGACAAAGCTAACATTTTGAATAAACGTCACAAATAACTGAAAGCAAAATAAAATTATATTTGTAATTGACATAGCAATCAAAAGAAATTGTTACGAAAATATAAAATATGTAAAAGAATGAGAGTGTAGATATGCACATAGGAAAGATATTAAAAAGTGGCGCGCATATATATATATATATATATATATATATATATATATATATATATATATATATATATATATATATATAAACGTACAGTGCCAACAGTTCATCATGGTTACTATCCCCTGTAAACCCCGAAATTATTTTCATAATAATATTTTAAAACCGAGCAAATAGCGAGAAAAACTATACATATTAATCATTTCAATACACATTCGGTACGGAAGAGAAAATGAACATTACGATATTCAACTAAATCGTCGTCTGCTTTCAATAATTTCTCTGAGAGAGAGAGAGAGAGAGAGAGAGAGAGAGAGAGAGAGAGAGAGAGAGTAGATGGGAAAGAGATCCTGATATTGAACTTAAAATTACGTCAATTAATATGAACACAAATTGTGAGAAGCAGGATAGGTGACAGCAAATATTTTTTATTATACGTTATTATGTTAATCTTTAATCTTTCTTTGATATAGTTTATTTAAGGAAGCCTGAAGATCAACTCCCGAAATTCTGAAAGCAGAATTTGCCCTGTGGCTGCCATGTTACATTTATTTCTATTCGCACTAATTATTAAAACTTACGATGTGTGTTTATTTCTGCCTTTATCTCCCTCTGTCTGTCTGTCTCTCTCTCTCTCGATCGATCGATCGATCGATCGACACGCACGAAGAACCACACACACACACCATGCTTCTGTGTAAGTTACTCTGCTATTAGTGTAGTATCAACAATTGTTTCCACTGTTACCGCCGTAACGTTGTCTGTTTTGCTTTCTACGATAATGCAAAAGCAACAGCAGGATAATTCAGTTACACTAGGTATACATCTATACAAACAAGGGACTACCTGCACAAATCCTGTCGACAATCTGCTGATGAATGGTGTCCAGTTGCTGGAAGCTATCAACCCTGAATACATGGGTCCTATCAGAGGCCACATCCAATAGTTCCCTCTCGTCTACGTCACTTCCAATACCAATGACAAATGTCTCCACACCAGCCCTGTATGAAATGTTAGAGTTTCGTCAGTGCATAGATCTACGTACAACAATAACTCCTAACAAAAACGTTTCTAAAAATAAAAAAAAATTCTCATCTCCCCCCATACCTACAAGTCACTCAGTCCTATTGGAAACAAAGGAAGGAAGCAATCAAACTTGTGACAGATTTGTATAACTTGTGGTACTTCCTACTCCTTCATTTTTTTTCAACTGCATGCATAAACTTATTTGTTAGCCAAATTGTCCAGTAGTGTAATGATTCATCTAAACAACAGAATATCGCAACATCAGATTCCAAGTAGGTATGTTTATGATCTATTCCATATAGATGGAATAAGGGTTATTGTGGCAATTAATGACTTGAGCTTGACTATGTATCCCAATTGTGTCGATGTCGAACGATATGAAACCCGTTACATATATGTCGGAAAGTTATATCAGCTAAGATCTTAAATATTTATAATTAAAACTTTGAAGTGTCATTTCCACATATTCGTATTGATAAAGGCAATTAAAACTGCAACAAAACTGTGATACACTGACATTTATTGGTTACTACATACTGTCTATAAGCTCGTTATACCGCTAAGGGTCGTGTTTCATAAAGACAAATCCATTCATTACTTTGTTCCATTACTTTGTCCAGTCGAGCCGGAATAATCGCAATTTCAAATACTTTTTATTTCGCTATGCATTGCACTTCCTCAAATGAACAAGTAACTTATAAAAGTACGTCTGTCTTGTTGGAAATCACATCTTTGCAACCACATTTCCGATATGTGAACCTGTCTTTATATATGCGGACTGATCGGGTCTTTCAGTGGTTTGTCTGAGCGAAATGTAATGTTAACTAAACAATAGCGTGCAACGGTGATGCATTATACAGAGGCCAAAAATTGTGGAGAGAATTGATTTCAAAATGATACATTGTAAGGTTAAGATCGAAAGTATGGTTACATACCAGAGAGAAGTCACTAGAGGTGTATTTGGGGGAATGTATGTATTTGTACAAACACGGAATGGCAGCGGAAAATTGATTATTTATGATCCCGTTCCAGCTGTGTATTTTCTTTGTCTCGATCTTGTAGAAAGAGTGTTCAGATCTGAACCGCTTGATTTGCCACTGCGTTCAATGAACGTTACAGACCGAAAGCACTGAAATATTTGATCGCTCCGCCAAGATTAATAAAGGATAACATATCGGAACCTTGACTAGCAAAGCTGTGGGGACCGGTGATAATGGTATGCTAGAATTAAAGCTAAAAACGGTAGACATCAAATCACTCACATGTGTAGTCTGTTGGCCTCTTGAACTGTTTTTTCATGCTCCAGCGATCGCCCATCAGTCAAAATTATTGCAAATCTGTGTGACTTAACCGGCAAGAAACTGTCTGAGAGCTGAGTTCTTACCATCTCTAGCCCTAAATGTAGATTAGACTCTCCATCCCTGAATGGAACCCTCAAGACATTTTGCATAAATTCATTTTTTGTGTGGTATCGAGTGACTGGAATTTCTAGAGTAGCACCAGTTCCGAACGTTGCTAGGCCTATTTGTGTTAAATCCGGACCGAAGTCAAATTCATTGGCAACAGAATTAGTGAATTCCAATTGTTTCCGGAAGTTGGCAGTGCCCTCACTTCCGGAAGAGTCCAAGAGGAAGAAAATATCTGCTGGACCTTGGCCACAAGCTGGAATTACATTGGTAGGTAGAAGCTAAGTATATAGTTGTTTCTTATCCGAATAAATGAGATACACTACTTTAATATTATTGGGAAAGCATTTTCGTCATTAAAATCCATTGACTGATATATTGTCTTTTATTTTAAGTAATAAGCGGTATTCCGTCTTATGCTTGAATGTTTTGTGTCGGTTCTACTATAAGTTCAATGAATTCTATGAACTTCTGCTAACGGTCAGTTAAATATAACTTCAGTGAATACTGTTAGAAGTAACAAAATGAAATATACACAGGATCCCATGAATTATATGCAAATATTAAAAATTAATTTATTGTGAAGTCTGTGTATCTATTTTAACGGAGGTACACAAATACACGGAAGTATTTGTGGTTATGAAATCTTTAACATTTAAAAATATTAAATCTCTCTGTCTCACACCCCGCAAAATTCTCGTTTTCTTCCCTGAAGGACATGTCTCCACCATTGTGAAACATATCACGCGTGCACAGATGTATACACAAGATTCGACCACACTAATTGACCCCGCCCTCCAAAAGAATGTATTAGCTGGAATCTGACTAGCAAAGACGATGGTTTAACTTGGAAACAATTTTCTTTATAAACTGCCATTACTCTTTAACAAGGTCTGCTTCTTAAAAGCGGTACGTTTATTTCGGACGGCAATTTGTTTTAGAGGCATTAGCCACGAAGATAAACACATGCAACATAGATCCTTGAAAGCTTTCGTACATGCACGCACTCAAACACACATTCACATGACCTGCAATGATGTTGCGCTCATGCAACCAATTGAAATTGAGTTTATACTCACTATGGCATGTTGTGTCCGTCAGATCCTGATGGATTGTCTGCAAAAGATCAAAGCTGGCAACAGTGAAGGTATGATTCTTATTTGAGGCGATTGCAGTCAATTCCGTTGGATCCACTGCATTACCTATTCCTATTGCTATGACAGTAACGTCTCTTTGAATCTTTAGTAAGGCAGCCGCCTGTGCCGTTAAAGCTCCTTCATTCGATTTCCCATCTGTTAGAACGATGACTATCTTGTTCACGCCGCGGCGAGAGCCAAAATGGTGCAACAAAGAGTTCGTACGTACGTAATCTAAAGCAAGGTGTGTGTATGTCTCGCCGTTTGGATAGTGTGCATGGCCTATTGCATTAAGTACATCAGCTTTAGTGGCGTAGGTGTTAAGGTTGAATTCGTTAGTTACGTCAGTAGAAAACGTTACTAGGGAAACCTGAGTTTGATTTCTACCAATCTCAAACTGCGCGGTGAAATTTTGTATGAATGCCAACTGTTTCTGGAAATTGGCAATCCCTTCACTGCCCGAGCCGTCTACCACGAACACGATATCCGCTGGTTTATAGGGGCACACTGAAACAAAGATATAAATATATAGAAATTGAGCTATATAAGGAGGATGTCATTTTTCGTCACGTAAAATTAAGGGTTCGTGTTACCCATTATCACATCGAATTTACAGAAACAGAACGAAAAACGGATACTAATATCAACATAAATTTCATGTTTCTTTCTTACACTGCTGAATACTTAATGGTTCTGATGTTTTCAATTGAAAGTCGTAATTACCTGCCGACACAAGAAATGATGTATGTGGTAATATACCATAGTTTTTAGTACTCTTTAAATACCTCAGAAGTTCCCCTTGCTTATGTGTATTAATTGCTTACATCTTTTTTGAAAGCGGCAACCTTATATGTCGCAGAAGGTCGTTATGACTAACGCCAACTTACATAACACGAATCAAACTTAACAGTATTTGGATCTTGCGTGAAAAGGAATAATATCAACTGGGTAATAAATTTCACTACTAATCCTAATTTGATTGATGTGAGTGACATTGTCCCTTTTGACAACTAATAAACCTTTTCACACCTTACATGAAAAGAGAGTAGCCTAAACATGTTGTCGTGCTTTCCTTTTGATTCAGCTAAATAATAACATATAACATCCTTAAAAATAGTCCCATATTCAGCATATTTTTTATGTAATATTATCCGACGATCAGCAACGGGAAATTAAAATACAGAGAGAGTTTGCTTAAGATCGTTGTTGCCAATGGAATGGAAAGACAAATTGAAAACAATTGCAATTTTATGGGGCATTACTATTAAAGCATACAAAATATCAATTTGTAACTATAATATTCACATATATAATTAATACAATTTTATAAATAAACATTCCAGTAATCTCATTGCCATCAAGAGATGTCGGTGCTGCTTCGTTCAATCCACGCTGTCAGAATTATTCTCACTCCACGTAAATGCTGCAATCATAGTTGATATATATTAAATTGGCGAAAATAAAAGGGAGATAAATCGCCTAAAGCAGCCATCTAACACATGAGAATTATGATTTTCCATTGGCTGATTGAATAATGATTTTATTTTACTATATGCGTATGAGGTACAACAATGATTTATGTTTCGGTTGTGTTCTGTTCGTTTCTGCAAAGTACGACTTTGGTGTAGAAGGTACATTGTGAATAGAGACGACAACATCCCAATGATACTGTTCTTTCTGACCAGATGGCATCTCGTCAGGAAATACGACATACGAGAACAGGTTTATGGTTCACGTACTTGAATACTTTTCAGTGAAAGATAAACCATGAATCGTCACTTATCTACAACCATCTGGCAGTCACATGTAGAGTCATTTCAGTTCCAACGCACTAGCTCTCGATGGTAAGCCTGACCATCAATACATCTTAACTGTGATAGAAAATGTGGTGAAATCCGCGGCAACGCAATTCACAGACATAGGTAAACTGTCTATATAAAATATATACTTTAAGATTATTGAAAGGTATCAAGAAGTTCATTTAAAATAGATTCGTCAAATTTATTTAAAACAATATTTGTCATGCACAGATGTAGTCGAAACAGACGCAATTTCGCCAGTCTATGATACAATTGTAGAATTATCGAAATATGACATATATTGAAATTAATCGTAATCCACATGTATAGTGTAAAGTAATAATCGATATCATCTTCACTAGAAATTAATGATTTAATAATAATAATAATAATAATAATAATAATAATAATTTTAAAAATTAATAGCAATAATAATGATAATAATAATAATTAGTGTTATTAATTAATTAATCAAGTAATTAATAAATAAGTTAATTAATTAATTAATTAATTAATTAATTAATGGCCGATTACAAGATTGAAAGCGAAGATGTTTCATCATTAGTTTGAATGTTTCCTTATTATCTTTGTAACAGCTTTGTTCAGATCACAACTCATTATTTTAATGTCACTACTCGAGACAGGGGGAAACTCGAAGTGCATGATTTCAACTTTCAATTTCACAGTGCACATACTGTTAAAATTTGGTTATAAAATCATATTTAACTCCAAAGATAATTTCTTTTTTGAGTCATTGTTTATAATAAATAGCAACCCCTTGATCACTGAAATCCTTAATTAATGCTTCTTTATTCGATTGTTTTCTTTAAGAGAAAAGAAGCGTCTGTGTCATTTGGATGTTTAATTAGCTTTAACAATATTCCAGTCATATCACTACAATGTCTGCAGTGTGAAAGTTTATAGTGGAGTCTAGCACGGGGACATCATGTTGCAGATATGTAGCATGGTATCCAATCAATTCACATTATCCTGACACAAGGCCGACGAGTCCTAAAAATAACATCTTAATGCTGAGTTCCAAGCGAGGCAACTCTTAATGCCATTTTTATAAGTCTTTGATATGACTTGGCCGGGGTTTGATCCGCGAGCAACCGCATCCGAGGCGGACGCTCTAACCACTTATGCCAAGATAAATGTGTAGTGTCCAGTCAGAAACACCAACCAACTCATACATATGTAGACCTCCTTGGTTTACGTTTATCAGTAATAAATACGTGCAAATACATTAGAGGCACAAGAATGTACTTCATTGTTTTACTGTACATAACCTTGAAGATCCACCGTTTTTTCCCCATCGAGTATTCATATAAAGTGAACGAGACGTGAAATATATCCATGGTACTCACCTCTTGTCAGAGCATCAGTGCCATGGTAGCCGACAACCACCAATAGAATAGCGAGGCGCAGCATAGTAGAAAGTCTGGCAGCAAATACTCGAGGTAGATGCTTTACGTGTGGTCATTAGCAGTTATATATACTGTTCAACGTGCCCCCGTAAGTCCGATAAGATATCAATGTCACGAATTCAGCATT
>CM068837.1:111700947-111708447 GCA_028554795.2 Sinohyriopsis cumingii | reverse complement strand
GTAGAAAATAACTACCAATCAGTTTAAGAGGTCTATCCATTGTTAAAGTACTGAGTATATTATGAGTCTTGGAAATATATGCATATCTGAGATACATGATAGGGATCTTTGTTTTTGTTTGTTTTTAAACAAAGTTTTGTCTATTTTCATTTTTGAAAAAAATTATATATCTTAAAATTAAAACAATCAGAAGCGCAAGACTTATACTTTTAAAGTGGTTCTTTTTATTTTGTATCTGTTACATTTTCCTTAAAAGGTATTTAGCAAACTTAGATATCATTGCCATAAGTAGACAAAATTCATTTTAAACGAATGTCAACAATTGTCACAGCGACTTACTAACATAATGGGCTTCCATAAGTGGAAATGTTCTGTCATCTTAGTGCCAAAAGTACCTTCTGCTAGATATATTAAGGAAATAATGTTTCAGTTTGAATATAATTCTAAGAACTATCCATTATTAATTATGTTGCAATACAAATAAAATAAAAGAAAAGAGATGATGTTTGATTTTCCAAATCACTGAAATTCTCTTTGAGACGGTCCACAAAAGCGTAGTTTGAATGCTTCCAAGACTTTCAACGAGCACTATAGCCTCTTTTAACTCACAGATAATTCTGAACGAGGTATGGATTGGTCCTTCACATGTAATCTGGGTTAAATACAGGTGAAAAACAATGCACCTCAAGGGTTAGTTCAAACATCTGCGCTTGGGTGCGGAATTCAAAACGAACTGCCCCATATTTTACAACAATATTAAATTACTAAATTTATCAGATCAAGGTATATTTGTAAAATACTTTTCCATACATGGCATGTATTACTACAATGTATAGTAGTTATATCACATATAAAGGCCACTCAGAGGAAAACCGGAATATATATATATATATATATATATATATATATATATATATATATATATATATATGTGTGTGTGTGTGTGTGTGTGTGTGTGTGTGTGTGTGTGTAGTGTATAAAGTGGACCTGCTGAACTAAGACTATTTTTACGCACAGATGTTCCTCATAAGCACGTCCTTGCCAGAATAGGTTAAAAGATATATTTTCCATGGTTAGCAGAAAATTGTTTCGGAAAAACAGCATATAACCAGATGACGAAACCTCATTCTGCACCGGGAATTATTAAAAATATCAATAGCCAGTTAAGCACGTGTTGTGTAAAAACGCGATATAATATTTTCAATTCACATTATCCAGAATGACTTAGGGTTCACAAGCGTAAAGATTCTAGGTTTACATCTGTCCGTATGTTTTACTTATGTTTATATTTGTTGAGCAATTCATATTCTCTAGTCCTAATCCACTTTATCTTCCCTCTCCCACCACTATTGTACTCTAACGATGAATATATAGAGTGCCTCTTCCGCCAGTGATCAAAACTCATCTTTATAAATTTTAGCACAGCAATCGTTTCGTAGATTGATTGAAAAAGAAACGTCCATATTCGAGGGAAAGTCTACGCGAGAGATGTAGTTCTTATATGGAATATTTTTGTGAGTTGTACTTGCCTCTTCCTTTATACAAGCAACTGTTAGTTACGCCTTTGACACAAAACAGTTATCGACAATGATATCAAACTATAAAGTAATACAATTAAGAGAAACGTTAAGAAATGTGTCCCTGATATATCCCATAGGCTTGTTTAGGCGGTGCAAAGAAAAACAACTGGGCTCATACGTTGTTGCCTTCGAAACCCTTTGTCGGACACGTTCTTGTGATCGATGTAAGCCTGAATGACCTATTCAAATTCAATGCGACCTACTATTGACCTCTTGAACTTAACCACATTCTGAACTTTGTTTATATAACGAGCGATACGTATCTGCTGGTTCCGTTCTAATTTTGCTAAGACATTGGCAGAAACCAATGACCTTCAGGTAGAGTACTAGAAATCCTTATCATGATTCTAGTAGTTCGTCACCACACAACGAGAGTACCATTATCTGCATGTAATTTTATCCCTCTAATTGTCTGTAAGAAGAAAAATATCATTCGTCAAATCAAAGTGAAAAGTTAATGAAATATGTAACAATTAACCACACCTATTTTACACAGATAAAGAAATTTTGTTTAAAAGAAAAATTGTCCCTGATAGAATAGTATGATATATGCATCTTAGTCATTTTCATTAAGTTTATGTCGGTATGACTTGCACAATATTTATGTCAATACCTATAAAAAATCAATGGAGAAATTTTGAAATGGTAACACGAGCGAGTAGCCGGCCATGGAGAATTCAGTATCATAATTTAAATATATCTTGTGTGACGCTTCATCTCTGAAACATTATGGCTTACCATCCCATTGGATATCGATCTTCACGTTGATATCGCGCTTTTTTAAATGTCAACACCCAATGGTTAACTCTTAATAGCGCCATCTATCTCATTATCATATAGTCGTACACTCCTACATCATATTGAAAACATCTCGAAGCTAATTCATTTTATATGTAATAACTGTGAAAACTATATGGATAATAACAAACTATAAAAGTATGATAGGTAATAAACTAAATAATTAACTGAAAGAACCGAATATTTAGATGTAACGCCAAGTAAAAAAAGGCGTGTAACAGCGATTCATTGTATATCGACCGAAAATGGTGGAGGCAACTGACTTCAAAAGATACTTTGTAAGTTTAACAAAGAAGTTATGACTAATACCAGAGAGAAATCATTACAGGTGTATTTCCTTATGTATGAGTCTATTCAATGTATGTACTCCCCATGTCTCGATCATGTAGGAGCAGTGTTTAAATTTGAACATAATTTTGATTGGATCATAGATCCGAAGCACAGAAATATCTGCTCCATCCGCTAAAATGTGAATACGGTTAACATATCGGGGCCATGGCTAGAGGTGTCTGACACGATTCCTTGCTGAATCCAATGCATTTAAAATTACTGTTAGAAGTAGTATACATAAAACCAGCAGCACTAGTAGTATAGTGTGATGATTAAGAGTCAAACAGGAGACCTGTTAGAAAGGTTTTATAGTGGAACAGGAAAGTAACAGTAGTTTTCGTGAACAGCTGTAATATTGTAACCTGATTGTTCACTGGCCCCTAACATAATTTGTGTGGTTATGTGGAGTATAGGGACAGTGGCTATTAACATCAGGCCACCATTACAGAAATGGCATTTTGGCAAATAATGGGAAATTAACATTAGACCTCCATCTTTGTGGGACAAAGGAACAAGAAACGTCAATATGTTTAACATTATGGGTGATTATAAGAGCGAGAGTAAATTAGCTTCAGATCAAACCTTTAGCTGGATTATATTGTCAAGACGGGAAAACCAATATTACAAAATTGCCATTGGCTCTTAAAAGCGATAGACATTTAAGAAAATCTACGACTCAGATAGACCCAAAACTGGAAAATGAGAGTCAGATGCGCATATCATTATATTAAACTGAGCAAAACAGTATTTAAACAAATATTTAGAGTGAAACAGGAAATGAACATTAGGCCAACATGTTCAAACCTACAGGGAAATAAATACCGTATTGCCTAAAAGTTAGTTCAAAGGAATATCCTGTGTCAGGTCTGTCTAGTTCGAAATGGTGACAATGTTAAGTGTTTGTTTTAGCTCGCAACGCAGTCGCAAACTTTGGTTCATATGTTGGCTGGTTTTCTTTTTACATCGAAGGGGGAAGTAATGTTTAAATAGTAGTTGCGAAAGACTTTTTGTAAATATCTGACCAGAACTAACACTTGGTGTGCCCCTTCAATCTAAACAGATTGATATTGCATGAGAGTACTTTCCCATGCGGTAGCAGTATTCTCTCTCTCTCTCTCTCTCTCTCCGCGTCCAAAACTTGTTTACCGATTGATATGCATAGTGTTTTGAACGGCTTAGTGAGAGTAGATTTTTTCCCGGACTATGTTCTGTGTGCACCATAACATTAAAGGTTAAATCACTATTTCGCTTGAATGCGTCGTAGCGATTTTTCAAAGAGGCCTAAACGATGTTGCATGTTGTTTTAAATGCGCATTTGCAGCGAGTTTAAAACTTAAAATAGGGAACGTGATGGAACAAGAACGATGAAAACACGGCCAACCATGTAACAGTAAGTTACATAATAGATAATTGTCTTGCATATAATATATTAATGGCGTCCACATCCAACTTTCATGAACTGATGCACAGCGCTGATTTTTGATGGAGTTGGGGAAACAAAGCAAAAACGAGTTAAGGACTATTCATACTTGGCTAAAATCTCCATTGAACCATAAAAAGAATTACAAGTGCTGAAAAGACTAAGTTATTTCTTTCGTTTGAGCCTTTCTTCGAAATCAAGGTAAAACTTAAAAGTGTTGATAACAGTAATCCATACGTGGACAATTCCATGACTGGATTTGTCAATACATGGCATAATTGGGTTGTTCAACATAAACGTTATCAGATCAAAGGAAAGGAAATTGAAGCGATTTTCAACAGTTTTTAAAAAGTGGATATTTCCATGAAGATTATTGACTTCTCCAGGTCGTGGAAGATTATACAATGTCTGCCAACCCGTATATCATCCTTCACAAGAATTATATACAATACGTACATAGGCGACTTCAAAACAATGGAATCGTTACAGATGCAATCGTCCTTAGTGATTTAAACCAGAATTACAACTTTGGTTTTCTACAGCGTGGAGGACAGCTACACATATTCTCGTCTATTCTCGTCTATTGTCGTTTATGCAGTCTATACACACGTCACCATTATCATTTCTAGAGCTCATGCAAAATCTCTACGCCAAGGTTACATAGCCAATAAGTACCAGCAATGGCCCCAGTGAACACCAATGGCGTTTCAAATTAGGATATGGAACTAATCACAGAGCATAGCGTGATGATATTTGACCAGTTTAAAGTTTTTCTAACTTTAAACAGCCATCAGAAACTTTCCGAAGCAAATTTGCATGATTAGTAAACAATAATGTCGTACGCTAATATCAGAATATGTGCTTCTAACTGGGACGGGATCAAAACATCGAATCACTTTTTCGAAAAGTTTCAACTGGGTTATACCTGATTCATTACTCTGAAGCACCTGTAGATGTTTAAGCAGTCTGTGACCTGCATGCACTTTCATGTACATGTTAGTGTGGTTCCGCTAGCGGTTACAGGTGCACTGATGTCATACTCCCGACAAGACTGAGTAAGGCGTAGGTGTCCGGATATAGGTTATTGCCGCGCCTTTGCAACAAGTAGTAGCGTTTTTCTCAGTTTCGTAATTGACCAAGCTGAGTTTTTAAATAATACTGTAATATCACGAAGTTACGACTAGTCTGAGCCAAAATCATATTGCGAAAGAACAAAAAAGAATGCAATCGGGGTCTCATTGAAACTTTCACTGACAATGTTAACTGAAATTACTTGTGTGGCTAACTAGCACACAACTTGATGTGGTCAGACAAAACAACGAAGGAGAGTAAAAGGGACGTTATAATTTGTGACTGATTTACTGTAGGTGTTACGGACTACACGAACTGGGATAAAATTCCCCTTGAACTATATCGAGCCTTGACTAGACCCGTGAAAAAGAAAACCTCTTGCTGATATATAACAAAAACGCGCTCGTCCGTGTAAAATATTTTCGGGAAAACGTGGAACCTTTGAAGACATAAATTAAAGGCGTTTTCTATGCAGTTTAGGTAAACGTGGTTCCAATAACATAGAGGGCACATTTTCTGGGAAATGTACGTATGAGCTGGGAAGATATTTTTCATGGATACAAGAACAAGAAAGTTATACCAGTAGCAAAATACATGGTTGGAAGTTCGTACACTTCTTGATCCGGAAAAGGTACAGTATAATGATCAAGTATACGTCGCGATCAGATTACTAATACAATACATGTGATAGACCATCTAAGATACCAACGTGATACAAAAATCAATGCTAAATGATGTAATCACAAGAAAACCGTTGTCACGCGAAATATTAATGTGTGTGTGTGTGTGTGTGTGTGTGTGTGTTTTCTCGAGGATGATATTTATGGAATCACCAAAATTGATCATGGTATGGCTGGAATTTTACCATCAGCAACTATCATCAGCACACCGGTGGAGTTTTATTCATGGTCATATTGATAGCAGCTTGGTGACGCTGTCGGCTGTGGCAAAATAAATTCGTTACAGCTGCTTTTGCGAAAGTGTGCTTATTACAGCACCGTGGCACATCGTGAGAACTTCATTGAGTGGCGCAGGTGGGTATGGAAAACTACTCAGTGGGGGAGAAGTCATGGGGAAAATATGAATGATTTGGGAGGGATGGATCGGGAACTGTGATTGACCAACCAACCTGAAAATGCTGTTATGACATTTCTATGAAACACTAAAGAGGAAAATTGGAGTTAATGAATTATAATATATAATTATAACCAAACACCCATTATTAAAAACAAAACGGATGAGGAAATGGCAACAGTTAAGAGTTCTCAAATGAATAATAGGAATAGTTTTAGAAATAGTTCCTAGACTCTTTACCCCTCGGTCTTTTTAAGGAAGGTTAATAATAATAATAATAATAATCTCTGTGTTCTCTTTTATTTACTTTTTACTCTTTATTTCTTCTTTATCTTCTTAATAACATGAAAGTTTGCATCAGCTTCGCAAATAATAAAATGTTTAATGTAACGGACGGGAACCGAAGTAGTTGAGTTTTGACAGCATGAACATTCAAAGTCGCGGGTTTGACACATAACCTTGTCAGCCTGGGTCGGCAGCCTCACTCTGTCCTGGGACAAGGTTCTTAGCTACCATTTTCTGTGCATTATATAGTTAAGAATATATAAAAGTGTCGTTAAAGTCAAGGAAACCAAAAAACAATGCGTAAATAGACTGTCGATATAACTCACGTCTTTCCCAAATAAGATAGCTATTTCTAAATAGTACATTATTTTGTAAAATATTAGAGAACAATTTTCGAACGGCAGAAATTTATTTTCTAATATTTGAAAATGATTTTCTAATACTAGAAAAGTCATTATTCTAATAACAGAACTTAATGATATTTTGACTCCAACGCATGCCAAAAACCACAACGTACTATGTCGCACTTACATAGATACGTGGCAATGGTGAAATACGGTAATATATAATAAGAATCTATCACCTTCTACATAAGACAAATAAATTACCCGGCGATGCTATAGCAACCTACCATATGTATACTATGTTTGACACAAAAAACCCACCCATCCCAACAACAAAAACCGTGATATATTGATTTGTTTGTATGTGTGAGATAAACTCTGGTTCAGCTTTATGTTATCGACGTCCTGGATAAAATGACAAACGTACTTCATCCGTCATGTTACAGTCTCGTATCCTGGTCTCTTGCCCATGAGTCGTCCAGATCCTATGACATGTAAATGTTCGGTCGCAAGATTCAATGTGCTGTTCCTGTGACATCAAGGAACCAAATCTCCTTTTATATGATTCCAATCTGAGTTAGTTAAATTTATTAAAAAT
>CM068837.1:111400947-111698447 GCA_028554795.2 Sinohyriopsis cumingii | reverse complement strand
AAGAGTTACCTAGTCACAACATACAGAGTTTCAGCCATGTGTACCACGTTATAAAAATATCATAAAAGATACGAAATATGATCTAGATATGAATAAACATAATCTCACATGTTCCCAACAGGCACAACCTCTTTGTAAGCCTAGCAGAAAGTACAACTCTTACATAATGAACCAATCACAGCTAGTGTTGTTCTTTATTTCTGAATGCAATGTTCCCACTCATTTAGCTCCGCCCACCTGGACTTGCACAATTGGTACCGTTGTACTCGCACGTTTAACACTTTTCCCACGATTTAAATTATCCAACGGTATGCCTGGAACAGCGCCATCTTTTAGTCTAGGCCTAGCATTTGCATATCCTAGAGCTGCCATTTCTCAGGATCTCTCTAGTAACATTCCTTTGTGAAATGCAATGAGCACAAAGTGCTGCATGGTGTTGCTTTGAAATCGACTCGCTTGTAATGATGTATCCATACTTGCTTTATGCCTTTATCTTTAGCAAAGAATAAAAAAGGTTGTCCTCAGCCTTTTCTTAATATGCTATTACATCCGTAAGCAGCTCAAAACGGCATTGTCTTTTACTCTGGCAACTGCCAGTCGGGATGCTGTATTCGCTACTAGGACGTCACATCACGAACGTAACCGATCAGGTACATACATTTTGCATACGAAGTCACGGAAATTCAGCTCCTAGAAGATATGCCAATATTTAAATATTGGCATTACGGTCGCAGATGATACTTCAGAATCCAGTTTTCTTCTATAGTGCTTTTATTAATATTCTACATTTCCATTGGTTTTTGGTTCCCTTTAAGTAAAACTATCAGGCAGATTATTTCTCTTTAATGCAAAGAGAAAATTCAAAATACACAATATTGTTAATTGAATTCCACGTAATCCTATACATCCTATCTCAAGTCCAAAAACTACAGACTTCCAAATGAATTCAAATAGTCTTGACTTTTCTGATATAAATACAATAATTACTCCAGAATGTCTTTAAATTAGTTCACGATTTAATCCCAAGCAGTGTGTATAAGACCAAACGTGAGTAAGAACTTTAGCAATTCCTCTCGAATTATATCTGAACACAACTTGTAAATTCTGATCAAAATACACCCGCATAATGACCTAAACCGAATGAATGATTTGTTTATCAAATTCCGATGAAAGACATTTTCGCTTGACCTATATGGTACAATAATATGAAACAATTCAACGAAAAACGATAGTTTAATTATAAACAAGACTGGACATGAACCTCTCATGATACGCACATAGTCTGTTTATAACATACCATCACGGAAAAATGCAAGCTATGCAAACATTCCCCCTGCAAAGCATCATCATCGCGGACAAAAGTTAAGCACACAATGCAGCTTAAACATACATACCAATACATGTGTGTGTGTATGTGTGCGTACTACGTTGCATCAGTAATTACAAATTGATAAGAAGACAACTATGAGAATCTTCTAACCTGAATACGTACTATAATATATAATTTCCGAACAGAATACGATAATCCCTAGCACAAAACATCCTTCTTGACTCAGAGCCGGAGCCCACCCACCCCATCTCAGAATATGAGCGCAAAACAGCCGAAACGTTTCCAAGAGTTAGCTTTCTTCACCATTAAATAGTTAAAGGCATGCTCTGGTAACGTTTCTAAGGCAGGATATACCATTGTATATTCTATTCCAGAGACCCCTTGCATATTTGTTTACCCCTTCCTGATAAAGACATTTATGGATCTGTATCTGGCTTTACTTTTGTCTTCTCCAGAGTAGCAGTTGATGCAAAGTATGCACTTGTTTGAACTTTGGTTAAAACATTTTCTCCTCAGTTTAAGAATTATTTATATTAATTTGTTATTTCTTTATATATTGTCTGTCTGCCGGTCGGTTGTGTTCTCTCTCCCACAAAACATCTTACATAGATTTGTATTTTGTCTCTATACTAGTTTGTCTGTCGGTCAAGATTTTTTCTGCTTCAAAAACGAACATCTTTCTTTAATTTATTGATTGTTGGTCTGACTCTCTCTCTCTCTCTCTCTCTCTCTCTCTCTCGATCAAAAATATATACAGGAGACTGATAATAACGTTGCTATGTATTTCAGGTGTGAGGGACGGGACTCTGGTTCAGTCTGCCATATCACTCGCTTCAGGAAATTAGCAAGTGAAGAGTAAAGAAAGAAAACGTTGAATGTTCGGCAGAATATCACGGATGTAATCATTGTCAGTGATATTTGTGTCATATCATTACGGGAACAAAACAAAGATTCACATTTTCGTATTGACCGCGACATGCATTCACCTACATGTAGATAAATAATTGCTTAGTAGTGTTAATTATTTTGATCCAGATCCTCTTCTACACAGGCTCTACGGACAATAATAGCTAACCTCTATAATATTTACCTTTCATGGGTAGTTGTAAACTAGGGTAAAGGTTGCAACAGCAGGAGTGTGGAAGGAGATCAGTTTCAGCAAATAGTTAAGTCCAACATTGTATATGTTTCTTTCCATTGTAAAAAACTCTGCCATATACAGATGTAAAAATGGCGATATAATTATGCATTGCAATTGTTTCCAGGAAGAACTAATGTGTAACAATTCATTGATCAGCTTCCATTGAAAATAGACTAGTATATTGAGTGGGTAAAATAAGGTCATGTATCCATTCAAAGAGGTGGATACTACATTTTGAGCTGAACATGAACCGATTACTTTTAATCCTCATACAGAATGAATTAGGCTTTTGTTTTTAAAGCGAAATAGGCAGATCGCCATTTATCTTCTTCAAGCAGCATTTTTATATCTATTTTAAAAAAAAAAAATACTATCCAACGATATCCTTGTTTCTGTTCTGAATTTTCCCCAGCAGTTATGTGTTCATGCCCTACAGCACACAAACAGCTTGGTCGTTATTGTTAACATTCGTAACGAATAATTAGGGCGCGCAAAATTTTTGTGTGACACTCCTAACCACCGTCAGTAGATTGATAACTCCTATAGTCAACTTACATGATGTTAGAGACAAACAAGTATGTAAGCAAACTGTTATAGTCAGCCTGTTTTATTCTTGTCGGAATCGTCTCAGAAAAGGCAATATGTGTATTTGCTATAATGTTTTCACAAAATAATCACTTTCCAAGTTGCTAAAGTTGAGTGTTGATGCTATGTATCGAGACGAAAATTGAATGTCAGCGACGGAGGCTGTTTTGTGTATGCATCTTTCGGGAGGAAAGTTTCGTTTTTGTTATAAATTCATCGAACATAAATATTCCTTATGTATGATCCTAACATATTTCAACCAACTTCTTGTGAGAGAGAGAGAGACAGACAGACAGACGGACAGGGCATATAATAGCTGCAAACTATTCAGCGTGGGAGCTACTCTTTCAACGTATATTGGACGCAGACAGTACTTCACCGATATAGGATATCATGTATGATTTATTTATTGTCAGGACGTTAAGTGAACTAGCACTGGATATTTATTATATTGCAAACAACGTGTCTCCAGAACAGATATTGTGAAAAAAACAAGTATATTTACAGTTAGAGAGATGAACACAAAAGTATATTTTTAAGTGCGCAATTCTTCCATTACCCATTATCTCATCGATATCATTGCTGTGGCATATCCCATTAAAATTCCAAATTATCTTGTAAGTGCGTGGTGTGTATCGCTTAAGCTCCTGTACATTTGGTGATACTCAGGAAGTGGATCTATATTTCGTTTTCGTGATCGTGGCATAAAATTGAATTTAGTTTGAATGTTGTATTGAAAGCATAGAAATTAACGATGATCCATTACAAATATACACAGTAGTATTTTCTCTTTATGAGATTTGTATTCCCGAACCCTTTAACTATTTATAAACAATGCCATATGCAGTTGAAGTTCAAGTTGTCAATGGCAACAGCTACAGCTGTCTTCGTGAAAGCATGTAAAAAGAACTAAGCCTAGAAAAGAAGTATACCACTTTTGTATTAATGCTAGAATGAACAATTGCGCAGGAAAATCGGCAAGATTTCTGGCGAGAAAAATGTCAAAATTGTTTAACCTCTGCATCAATTAGGTGTTCATGCATACTAACAATTAACATACTTTCACGCATGGATGTACACATACTCACACACAAATAGTCCAGGGACATCGAGACTCTTTGAAAGAGGCAGTTTACTCAAGGATATCACAATTGTCCACCAGAGGTGAGGCCCGCAAAGGAACTGTTTGTTTATAATTTGATTTGAGAAGTGTAGAAGCGATGGTCGCTTTAAAATCTAGCAAATCGGTACCTCCATAGCTTGCATGGTTACTATTCATATCATACAATCAATTTAATCTCAGCGGAGGTTCGTCGGAATTCAAAATAGTGAATTCATACATGGGTAGAATATAGTCCACAAAACGAATTAAAACACAAAATGCTATTGCAAATGATAATGGTAACCTAACGATGCACTGTAGTATTATTTATATCATTATTCCATTATATATTAGACCCAGCTAGTAAAATAATGATGTAACCTGCCTGTTGTTTTCGTTTTGGGTCGACTTTCTTCATGAGCATCTTCCATTTTTAACACGTTCATCTCAGTATTCAGAATGTTCTAAAACGCGATCAGAAAAAAGGTAAAATAGTACAAATGACCGGCGACATCTGAATGTTGGTTATGCATTTTGTGATACTTTGTACTTGAAAACGCGCGTCCCATATGGCGAGGGCATAAACGGTGAATTAAGAACACGTTTAGTCTCATTTTTGTCTTCCGTAAGAAGAGATTAAGTTTGAAATTTGTATATATGTTGTAGATGGCTTAAAACTCTGTCATCTGTTCAAAAGATAATCATGTTCTTAATTACCTGGCAGTCTTTTAAAAACGCAGAAATATGGTGAAAAGTGCGGGATTTTACGACATACGTTCATTTATTTTGACAACATAATAAATAAATACATAAAATTTTACTTAATAAATCTTCGTTCATTAAATGGCACATTTGACCAGTACGGATAACTTGATATTTCGTAAATCGTATTTACCATCTTTACTGTGATTAGCAAAAATATGTAAAAGGACGAATGTTTTACCACTGTCATGTTTACTTTAGCTAGACGTGTTTATTAAGCTAGAATACCCATAATGCAAATGTCCAAAGATGTCCGAAATAAACTGACACGACTGGAAAGTAGTCACACGCTCCACGTCAACCACCAGTACCAACACTACGCACGCACCCCCTCCCCGACATATACCGATCCATGTAAGCAATCACACCAGCTCTATTGTTATGCGCATAAAGCTATATATCATTTACCAAGGTCAATTTACTTCAGCATGAGAATGGTTACAATGATCTAGTCACAAACTATTCGACGTCTAAGAGATTGAAAACGCTCTGTAAAAAAGAAAATGATGTCATGGCATAAATACTTGTCGTATCGAAACTGTTTATTTGAACATGGCTACCCATTTTCTGTATGTGCCTTTGATTAATCTTAATTTCAAGGTCTTCAATTAAAAGTAGTACTTCACCCAATACAGCGACATTTGTCAAATGAAAACATTGAATTTCCTTGTACATACATGGTCGAGAAAGACACGAATTTGCCACTGGATCATAACACGATATAATAATATCCAACTAGGGTTTTCATAC
The DNA here is from genome assembly GCA_028554795.2 of Sinohyriopsis cumingii. NCBI lineage: Eukaryota > Metazoa > Mollusca > Bivalvia > Unionida > Unionidae > Sinohyriopsis > Sinohyriopsis cumingii. The sequence continues at coordinate 111,692,777 of CM068837.1, read as the reverse complement.
TGAAATGAATCGTATCTCAAACGTATTTATTCCATTGTGAAAACCGATATGTGTCCCTTGAGACAGCTTGGAAAATAAAGACCTTTGTAATAATAAATGTGGAAAAGGTACTAATTTATTTCATAAGGAAAACAAATTAAATTTATGACGCATGTATATATATATATATACATATATATATATATATATATATATATATATATATATATATATATATATATATATATATATTTGTTCTGTGTTAGAAACTTGTCCCCCATGACATCCATTCACAGTGTTAGTGATTTAATATATTTACAGAGATAAATTGCCATTGATATTTGTATGATGTTACATCATTACAGTTTCCTATCTCGACTGTAATTGAAGCCTTTTGTTTATATTAACTTCCTATTAGTTTCATATTCTTTTAAATACAACAATCACGATGACTAGCAGCAGGCAAACTTTCATATATATGATTTCTAGGTTGGATTCCACATTGCAAATATCAATAAAATTATCCTTCAAAATCATAACTAACTCGCAATGCAACTTCTTTATATTGTACCATTGCCTACAAAAAGTGGACACCAAGTTTAAATTATTCTGAATAATCTTTTTAATTATTCCATTCTGTTGAAACACCACCACCCCTCATCACCCCCACCCCCGAAAAAATAACACAACTTTATCTTGTTTCGATTAGAATATTGAAGTGCCAGTTTATTGAAAAGATAGTAAAACATTGTTGGACAGACAGGGGTTGTTATCAAAAGTGAGACTTATTTCATAAGTCATCTTTCAGAACTAAAGAATGTTCCGAATTTCACTTTTAAAAGGTAACATTTATTCTTGTAATAAAACTGTTATGGGATTATGCCACTAATACTTTTGGGATGTTTTGGTTTATAACTTGAACTCCAAGGACGTCGCTGAAACTGTATATAGTAGATACGAACACCAACCGAACCAAACTAAATAGGTTTCGATATGATAATTTGCACGAGTAACCAGTTTCAACTACATAATCCCTGTCATACAATCTTCTGATTCTTACATTGTAGAATGTAGACAACAGAGGTACGTTTTCAAGTGTTACAAATGAAGGTTGAAGTTATAATGTGTCTAATTGTGTTGGTCAACCATCTTTCTCATCAGGTATTCACTCAAAGAACAAGAGACATACAATCTGCACACTGTACTCACCTCTTGTTAGGGCATTATTGCCATGGTAACTGACAACCACCAAAAGGACAACGAGGTGTAGCATTATGTAAGATCTAGCATGACGCAATGGCCGTGCTGACTCTATATTTGGTTCTTACTCCTTATAATTTGCCGCTCACGTGTCCTTTGCACATCTGATAAGATACCAAATGTTCTGAATTAAATACAGCACGATCTTTCATGTGGATGTATCATGATGAGTTCAACATCTGTAATCAAGCCAATCCTCCCTTACCTTGAAAGCTTAATTGTTTTCAATGATACCTTTAACTTTTCTCATGGCGATCAAGCAAACAAGGAATCAATGTATTATCATTATTAGTATCATTATATATATATATATATATATATATTCCACAAGTTGGGTGCAAATAGGGGAAATTAAATGATACAAGACATGGGCAATAACCACATGGAGTAGCGTTCGCTAGCTGTATTTACGATTATTATAAAGGATTCGTCTTCTTCAGGGCTCTGTGCAGACGGTTCGAAATATGACGACAAGGTCGCAGTGCTCATTATCATACCCTGTAGACCTATCTCGAACCGTTTACAAGATACGGTCTCAGTTTTTACTGCAAACATTACAGCCATAGTCAATGTTTTGAACTTCACTGAACTCTCTCAAAAAAATGTTTAATCATCACCTAGGATTCCTTTACAGCACCGAAAGACACGTAAAATGCAAATATGTCAAATCGTTAATATTCCAGATATTACAGAAACATGGTTCACTCACATAATCTGATTGTATTTAATGACAGTGACCACTTAGACTGAAACAAATTCTTGTCTAGTGTGTTGACGTACACCCTGAGACAGACGTACGTTGATAGTAACTTGATGAAGAAAGAAGAATATGTTACGTAATATTTAACCCTTATAACCATATTTGAACTTAGATGCCGTGTAAAGCTAGTAAAGACATATGTGCATGTGCATGTATACATATTCTTATATATACCTATTGTTTATTAGGTAGATAGAAAGTTGCAGCTAATTTTGAAGTAACTCATAAATTGATCTCCATACTTAATAAAACAGCTCCCATATTAGCCACAAACTTTGCAACAACACTGAAAGCATTGCACTGTTTATGTCGTTCCAAAAACTAATTTCTAAATCTTTTTCCATTAACTTTCCACACTGAAAACCGAACAATAACTTAAATTTCGCAATTTCTTAATTGTTCATGTCATACAGAAACGTAATATATTTATACAGCATATTCCAAGCTTAATGTACTTGCTGTACACCCAGTCACGTCCTTAATGAGAGAGTAACACAAAGTGCCCTGCCAGTCACACATTTTCGAATTGAAGATTCCATACATGAACTTTACGTATTATATAAATTAGTAGGTTCTATATACTTGGCAAGATAAGTCGTGTGACGCCTCGACCAGTAATCTCTTTAGTGGATGTTTCTTTGATTTATATAGAAAGAAAAAAAATCGCTGAGTTAAGGCGCGATTGTGCTGCTCACGTATAGGACACATATGCTGACCTAGGCATACCTTCTCATGAGCAAACTTTTGTACACAATATGCAACGTGCCTATTTTCAGTGGCAATCGAACACATTCTTGTTGGATGTATCTACGTTAAAATTGGAGACCCCAATTTCATGGCGTAGACTCGATCGATGATGTTACCAAAAAATAAATACATACATACATACATACATACATACATACATACATACATACATCCATGCATACATACATACATAAATAAATAAATAATAACGCATTGGACTTTTTAGAAGAATGCGTTGGATATTTTAGCCCTATATTGTTACAATTTTACTGCGTAAAAAATTATGTTTGCTTTTATTTTCCTTTGAGAAAAGCATAGGAATCTGCATGTCTCTTAAAACTTGTATAGTATTAGATATTACGTTCATTTTAAAGGTTTTAGCTATTTATAACCTTTATTTTAACAAAATCTAATTAAGATGTATACATTTTGTCATAAAAAATGGTTGACATACGAAGCTGGAAGAATACCCATTTGCCTACTATCATATATTGTCGGTGCATTCAGAGAGATATTCTTTTTTCACCGCACAATTTTATTGGTCAAAGAATAGCCACTTTTCATTGTGGCTTTATATCTTGTCAATTTGGATCTAGTTTAAAGGCATACCTTTCCGGTTTATTACGTTCAGTTCTGAGTAGAGGTTATTACTTTTATCGAGGGTAAAGAAAAACTACAAATTCATTTAATAGGAAAAACATTTAATTTACCGCGCAATATGTTTACCACTCTTACTGCTTCAATGCATAAGCAATTCTGCAAACCTTAGACATAGCGTAATTTTCAAAACTATTTTTGTTTGTAGGTTCAGTTTTGAAATAACTTAGTTGGTATCATACAGTCAGTTTAATTGCTGGTGTGAAGTATATAAATTTACGGTGTTTCTTTCTATTTTGCACCTATTACATTTTGGTTCAAAATTTGTTCACCAAAATTAGATGTAACTGATAGAAGCAGATATAAGCAAATATGAACAAAGATCAAACGTTGCTAAAATGATTAGGTAACAAAATGGAGTCCTAAGAGTGACAATGTGCTGTCATATTAGCTCCAAAATTAAGTTTTTATAGATATCTTAAGGAAATGAAATGCCAGTAGATAACTATGGATAACTTAATTAAAATAAAATATAAATACCAAATAAAAGCAAGGAAACGATGATGTTTAAGTCTCACTCTGGATCGGTCTGCGAAAGTAAAGTTGGAACGTTTCCAGTACTTGCTATAAGCGTAACATTTTAAACTACACTTCTGCATTGTGTTACTTACCTCTCGACAGGGCGCCTGTATAGTTACAACCAATTACTACCAAAAGAACAATGACGTGTTTCAGATTGGACGACATACCCAGGTCAGGTGACGTTATGGAAGCACACCTGGATTGCCCTCCTTATATTCCAACGCATGCATCTCTATCGGCACTGATAGCAGTAAGGTTTTACTTAAGAAGATATGTATCGATGCCCCATACGGAAACAATATCGATGGGTGAAACAGTGCTGACGAAAAGTGCACTTCAAGTGCACGGTCAGATAAGTTTTATCTCGGGAGAGGCTATTTGAAAATAACCTACCACAAATTTTAAACCGATAATAAAGTATTGAATTTCATAAGATAAACGAGCAATACAATATTTATATACACCGCACCTACATGTACAAAGTACAGTTATACCATAAATAAGTACCACTCAAGGGGTGAATCTGTCTTTTGTCTTTACAAAAAGATGGTCTTTACATGCAGAAAATATGCATTGGTTCGTGTTTATATGGCTGTATGGAACTAAATCGCGTTATGCACAGTTAATCATAATTTAAATGAGGTTGCTAGACAAGAAAGATAGTATTTTTCCCAACTAAGAAAATAATTCTTCGGAGCAGTTTTAATACAATAATACGAAAGTGACAAAAAATTGCTATTAAAATTTAAAATTGACATACCATCTCTCTGACACTCGCCTTTCATCTACCCATACCGTACAGTGCACGCATATAGATACTTAAATTTAACCATGATTACTAGAATATATAGCTAGATGACGAAACTTCACTCTGGAAGAACGACTACTTAAACACTCAGTAGCACGTTTAATAAGTTTTGAGTAAAACGCGAGACATTTTTAATTCAAAATAGCCTGAATGATTTGTGATTAGGAGGCAGTGACATTTTAAAGAGAGAATTAAAAGACTTTCTATGTCACTTGTCGTTACATATTCTTCTCACAAAGGACGGTCTATAAATGCATTAATTGTATTATCTTTTTAATGCATTTGGAGCTGCTCCTTCTCCGCTAGTGATGAAAGCAAAAATAGTTGCACAACAGTCCTGGCGAGGTCTACTGGAGAGGTTTAGTTCCTACGCGAATAGTCTTGAATATTATGATCGCCTCTTTCTTTGTAAAAGCAAGAGTTAGTTACGTGGGTTTTTAACACAAATACAAAACAGTTATTTGCTTTGATATCGACCTATATAAGTATAAATTTATGTGAAGCTTTAATAAATGCACCCAGGCCCAAGATATCCGAATAGGATAGATTAGAATGGTGAAAGGAAAGAAAGAAACACAAATATTAATTCTCGCGGAACTACTTAATGGCATGACTGCTATCATCGATGCAAGAATGAATAACTGGCATGCAACATCTACGTACATTCATGTTCATATGTAATTAACTATTAATTTGGATTGGAAGAACTTTGATTTTTCCGTTTCCAGAAAAATACGAGAATGTACCTATATGAACTAAACAATGGTACTTTAGTAGTGTGGTGGACGAGCTTCAATAATTTTGATAAGTTTTTTTTTATACCTACGTGTCTACAAGACTTGCTGCCAGACAGTTTCATACCATGATTAAAAAACGAACCAACATGTAGAGATCCCTCTTAATATTAACAAGGCTCAGAATCTACTTACAGTCATGGAGCCAATATTAAGTCTCGTAACTCCGCTTTTATTGTTCCTTCATCATCCACATAGAAAGCTCTAAAATATCACAAGTGGACAATATTGCACGATCTAAATGAAACAAGAAACAAAATGAATTAAAACAGCAGTACTTATTATATTATAGGTGCTGGTGGCGCTTCTTTAGTTTCTTTATCATTTTGTTAAATAATATAGGTGGTGCCTTACAGTCATCAACATACTATTGCAAAATAGGTTGGATTTAGAAATGAACAGTCAGTTGAAGCACAGGATCCGTGTAAGGACGCTCGGTGTCTGCCTTAACAGAGTACAAGTATTAGAAGTAGACGACTGAACGTGTCTATTATAGACCCAATAACAACAATGAAGCAGATCATCCAGCCCTCGCTAATAATTGCTGATATTTTTGCCAGATACAACAAAAAAAAAAAGGTTTCGCGAAATATAAATTCATTATTAACTCTATTTATCCTGAAGACCTTAAATCTCTTTTCGAAGTGGTGAACATACTGTTTTTACACAATATGTTTAATATACCAATAGGTCCATCATCAATGATGAACATTTAAGAATCTGTAACCTGATCGATCTGTTTTCACTTATTTCACATTCGACTGCCTAATAACAAATATATATTTACCTGATAAAATAGGTTGCACAAAACAGGCAGATCTCAAAACCTCTGCCCTACTTCCAGAGGAATTTCAAAGGAAATCATAGCTTCCAGTCGTAGCCATACGTCCCCGTATAAAGACGGTTCAATGGATGGAGACAACGCTGGAGCCACCTTTGAAACACTCTGTAGCACCTACACGATTCGGTTACATCATTAAGCCTCAATTTTGTAATACAACAATTATCGCCATAACCAGCGTTTCAATGTACTTTGAAATGTTTCTAAAGACGTTTGGTCTTCTCTTCGGATTCCCTTTCCAGTCCGATAGCCTGGCAAAATATTAAATATGACAAACCGTTAAATTCCAGATATTACAGAAGCATGGCTTGCTCATATAATCTGGAAAAAATATTTGTTTTATTGATTGCTTAGTCCCATTTGCATCAAGGGAAATGAAAAAGCAGGTGAAAGCTGCAGTCACCCGCTGAACATCAACCAGAGTGCATACAGTGGCAGTGACCCACAAGAATGCAAGATATTTTTGTTTAGTGTGTCGATTTCGATCCGGTGAGAGAGATGTATTTTGATGTTAATTCATGAAGCTGTAGCATAATTTAATCCAATTAACCACTATTGTATTAAGGCTACTTCCATCCATCCATCCATCTATCCACCCATCTATCCATCCATCCATCCATTCATCTATCCATTATTAAGAAAACTAACACATTAGCATGCTACCCATATATTTTATTTATATCATACAAAACTACACATACTTGCATTTCAAACCCAGTTAAGACTGAATGCAAGCAACTGTGTATTAATGGAATGAATGAACTCTGCACAAGTTTTTCTAGCGTATCCGCAACAAAATGTAGTTCTTTACCTTTTGCGAGTAATCGTAATCTCATTTGCAAATGATACGGTGCTTCTTTTATGTTATGAACTTCTATTTTCATTCATATTGATGAAAAACGGTTATTATTTAAATATGAAAGATGGTTTAAATGAAAAGAGTGAAGCACTACAAACACAGCATAGTTAAGTACTAAAACAGTGAACGCGCAGGGAAATACATACTAAGTGAAATGAGGAACCAGCAAGAGTTAATTCAATCATTTCAATGTATTATAGTCGATCTAAGTTATTATTCTGATTTAATTAACATTACAATTGAGCACGTAATTGTACCTATCATCCGTTTCTATATTTCGCCTTTCCTTGGGTTTGTGTGACTATGTTTTTCCATCATTCATAGGTCCAGAGACATCATCGCAAGACATAAGCGAATATCACGGATTTTTACTGGTATCCTTCTACAATGGTCCAGAGAGAGAAAGAGAGAGAGAGACAGACAGAGAGACAGAGACAGACACAGACAAAGACAGACAGAAAAACAGATATGTGGTGATGGTGGTAGGGTAGAGGAAACTTACCAAGAAGGCATTTATCCATAGCGCATAGGTATGATACCAATTAACTCAGTGAGAGAAAAAGGCCGGGCAGTAAACCGACCTCCATCCACAAATAAGAAGAAAGAAATAAAAACAAAGTATTAAATAGATTATGGTACGTGTCTTCCTCCTAACCAAATATATGCTGTATAGTCTTGATAGTATTGTTATTGCGGACACTGTAATAAAATCCCAAAGAGCGTGTAGAGCTTACCAATCTTGTAGGTTTATTGGTACAAATTCCGCTTTCTTTTTCTCTTTCACTCCACATAATTCTCTACCTCATGAATGAGAGAGTGAGAGAATGAGAGAGAAAGAGAGAGAGAAAGCACATAAGATTTCGATGAAACTGTGTCTCATATTCTCATATTCATCTCTATTTTGTTATATCGTTAATGATTAAATGAGGTGTTTAAATTTTTTATTAAAAGGAAACGATGCTTGCGAGTTTCATATTAATGACAAATTTATATAAAGAGTGGTATATCATTGTGACAGCGTATTACTATACATATATTTTATATATATCACATACAAATACATATATCTGCCCTTTGAACGGGGTTAAAATATGCTACGGGCAACTATATATTGTATTGAATGTGTGAACGAATTCGTTACATCCCTGCAAGTGTGTTCACTAGAAAATGTAATTATATGCCTTTTCTTGTTCTTCAGAATCACGTTTGCAAATTGATAAGTCAATTGCTTTCTTTTTAAGTTTCTATTTTATTTACATTGATTAAATCAGTATAAGACAAACTTCTAATTTAAACAGGAAAGATTGTTTTATGAGGAAAGTAGAGCAATGCGAGCTCGTTAGCTTCTTGTACACACTGAACGCTCAGGCATTCACGTACTGGTTTATTGAAATTAGCGTGGAATGGAAACTAAGCAAAATGACGAACCAACAAGAGGTAATTGAAACATTTTAATATATTTACAGTTGATCTAAGTTCTTATTACAAATTTGACTTATAGTGTCGACCGGCTATTGTAACTATGTATCGTTGATATTATGAACACTGCAGAGATACCAAGGAAAGTGTAAGCATACCGTTGCTAAGACCCTTGTTCTTGCCGGTTACTTGGTTCACGCTCATTTTTATGGTTTCATCCAACCCAAATTGTTTTCTTTCTCGTTTATCGTTTATCGTTATTTTCATACATCATTAATGATTAATAAGCGGAAATTCATCATTGATCTATAGGCCTACAGTTGAAAGAATGTTTTATATATTCGTATTATTGCGCTAAGGACGTATCACAATTTGATATCCCAAACAAATTGGTACATCAATCTGATTTATGCCAAAGTTTTAAATGCCACGTTATTTTTAGGATATATATATATATATATATATATATATATATATATATATATATATATATATATATATATATATACATTATACAACATATAAAACTCGTTCACAAATGATGTTATTATTGTCCTAAATGCTAAATGCAGTTTCAGTTACTGTATAAATCAATCACACTTCTTGAATTACATGGAAGAAACACTTTAACCCGATAACTATATTGAGGAAATGGTACGTCACCATTGGGAAAGGAAAGAATGTTTATTTTGTTTATGTTTCTTGCTGCTATCCCCCAGGTGTTACTCAGAACCTTTTGCACTTAAATGATTTTGTACTTTATTGTTTGCGCATATGTCTGGTGATACTATTTCAAAGATAGCTAAAAACTGTAAAACCGTAGCATGACTGCATATTGCAGACCTGAACATGTGTACCTCAGCGCAGAATAGTTCCATCAGTAGTATAGAAAAAATGAAGGTTCTGGACCACATTTATCATTACATGATAAAATAGTGGTCAAGGATGAGCCCCCATAAATCTATACTACTGAGAAATGGGGATTCTTTATCACATTTTGCCATGGGGTTTCTGGACCACTTTTGGTAATGAGTGTTCTGGACCATCAGCCGTGGTTCGTACCACTTTTCCAGGAGTGGGAAATGTTTTTTGGACCACTTTATGCCATAGGGATTGTGGGCAACTTTTGGCTCTCCGTGGTTTATCTCGTGATACTGTGTCCATGCACGAGTGCATGAATGTCGTCAGTAGAGTATCGTTTATCAATAGAGGAGAATAATCTTTTTTATGATCGTTGTAGATAATTTGGTTTTACTGTGATAGGAAAATTCTCATAGAGTAGTAATGCAGGACACATGGTACTAATTATACGGAAGAACTGTGAACCAGTCTAGAAATGGGTGAAGAAATAATAGAGTATTTACGGGTTTGGTGGTCCATAATGGTTAATAATGAAAACTAAAATTTTAGTAAAAGTATCTTTTGAGAGCTTATCCTATATGTAATTTTTAAAAAAGACAGATTTCTAGTGATGCAATTTTAGCATTCTTACAGGCTTGACTCAGGATTACTCAATAATGAAAGTAGCACATGATTCATTTGGAACAGTTGTTAAATTTGGAATATGATGGTGTTTCCACATGTTTAGTATTGGAGCTGAATTAGTAGCGTATGTCCTGCATGTCACCATGGTGTGCTTGCTTGTAATGCTGATGTGTGGCTATTTTGGCGGCGGCATGTTTTTTTTTTTTTTTTTTTTTGACTCTTTGGCATTTTTCATGACGGTGCCGTCGTTATAGATGATGCAGTATATTTTGACTCGAAGTGCGATAAATTCCGATATGGTTACGCCATGAGTTTCGTCTTTGAACTTTCTTAGCACATTGTTATTGTCGTCGTAGTGGAATGGATGGTCTTGTTGATAATCGCTGAGATCGAAGAGTTCTCGGAGTTAATACAGATCTGCGTAGACGTTGTCGGCGTAAATTTAGTACACGAGCGAGTCAGGATCGGTCATGAGCAGCTTGGCTTTATCGCCGTATTGGTGTCTACGTGCGTTCGAGTCTCGGATTCAGCCAATGTGGGTATGTGAGAAAGCTTGCCAGTAGCTTCTCGAGGGTCGGTGTTTCTTTCCGGGGATTTCCCGGGTTCGTCCTCCACCATTAATACTGCCGCCATGTATAACTTATCGTGTGCTGAAAAATGGCGATAAACCTTACAACAACAAGTACAAAAACGTAGATAGGTTTGTCCAACTTGAGATGGGTTTTTCTAGATTCGATCGCGACGAGTTCTTTGTCCAAAATTTCCATGCTGACAAAGGCATCTCCTCCTTCTTAGTGATTGACGATCTCGAGCTGTTGTTCAAGAGTTTGAAGAAGTCTTTATCGAAATCCATCAGAGATAGATAAAACTTGAGGGCCCGATGATCTTTGTCGTTCACACGTCCATGTGGAGAGCTTGTTCGTGCAGCCGATGATGCATTTCATAGTGTGTTTTGTCTCGAAATTGGGTACCAGTTTCTTCACTTTGGCAGCTTTGAGTCCGAACCTCCTTTTCTGTTGACGTTTTTGTGGAGAGAGCATTGAGTGGGTGACAAGAATTTGTTCGTCGCAGAATAGATAGTCGTTATGAACGTCGTGGATAGGTGGTGGATACCTGAGATAGACATCCAAGAAATATCCCCAGTCGTTGTGGCATCCTGCTTATCTTTCCTTGAGGAACTGCTCTTCGGTGATCCAGCGAATATAACCTATGGGAAGGGGTTGTGACATGGCTCATCCCTAGAGGTTGTCCGTATCGAAATAGTTGATTTATACGTGTGGTTTTGTTGGATCGTAGATATTCCATGTATTTGTGAATAACGACGGTGTATTTTGTTTTCTTCTGATGACGGAGATTCGTCCGCGTACCATCTGGTTGATGGACATGAACACGTCTGCATCGGTGAAGAGTTCTAAGGTCACTCCGGATTGTTTGAGAAGGGTGTCCCAGAAGAGTTCCGTTGAGGAGACATACCAGAGGGGATCGAGTTGGATAGTGATTCAAGAACATGTGTCTGAAATGACCGAAGAGATCCGCTAGTAGGAGCACTTCCTTCTTGTGTCAGAGTTCGTGATAGTCTCCGAGAGTTTTACATCCGAATTCGTTCCATATATTGTTCGTTTATTGGTCGTTGAACCCTGATAGGTGGAGATTAGAAGAAAAATGCGTCTTGGGAGGGAAACGAAGTTTTCTTGAAGCGTGAAGATCCATCGATGATTTTTTAGGGATAAATTCCCTTTTTTAGCAAATATGCTTTGATGCATAATTCTTTTCCGAGGTGTGTAAACTTAGGTCAGTTTTCAGCGATTCAGTTTATATTTTGTGTAATACTGCTGACTGTACCGTTGTATCGGACGATGTTAAATATAACTACGTCTCAACCACTCCTCGTTCTCGTGCTCGTCAACGATCTTCTCACAATATATCATCTCACGTACGTAACTCAAATCCTTGTTTGCATAGGCTATGACATCCTTCGTACGCTTCAACCACTCCTTAGCATCCCCCTCTTAATTCCAGTAATGGACTTCGAAACTCCTCATTCGAGCCCAGTCGATCCACACTCAAGTGATAACACTCTTTGCTATACCACAAGTACATCTCTAATACAACTCAAAGCGGTCTAGAACCAACACAGTAAAACAAAACTAGTATATAACTAGCCTGAGGGCTTTCGACTCTTAATGAGTCTTTTTCAAAGGTAAATACAATACATAGACAAGACAAACAAATAAAACAGAACAACCGTTGTGCTTGCAAAACTTTACATGACTATTTCTAGAGGAATGAAACCTTTAAATTTATTATTTTTCAACTAGCTTACTTCAAAAAATATTTTTATATTGACCTAGAAATCGATGAGCCATAACGACATCTGTCATTTTATGTAAATTTATTTAAGATATGTTACAGATATCACGCTTTGCCTACCTATACAGAATAGAGTCACATAGCACAACCGTATCAGGAAAGTAAATGAACAATAATATATAAAATTATTGCAATATGAAAAGGATATGAATCAGTTCGTCAAATATGTTGTACACTTCATCATTTGTTGATGAGCTTTATAACCACATAATGTCTGATAAACGTAGCATATGGAAACCATTGCATTTGCTTCAAGTGGCTCTCAGACTAGCACACTACATCATTGAAACTAAAACAGACTTAAATTGTCAATATTTGCAACTTGAAAGACGGCATGAAATTCGTTACTGAATTTGACCTTATTGCAGAAAAGAGCACAATGAGCAAGAATGCAGCTGTTACACTATTTGTTTGCTATGGAAGTCTTACTTCTTGATCGAATTGCTGAAATAACATCTGTTTTATACCTATCGAGGAATTACAGGGTTCAATCTATTTAATAGTAGGACACTTGTATCATCTCTGTACATCTGTACGAACACAAGTACACACACTGACTTGCGAAGTTATCGTTTTTTTTTCTAATATAGTAGAGAACAGTGGACCTTCTTGCTCCCTCATTCAATACGGGATGTGAAAGGCATTATTTATATTGTAACAGCTACGTAAAAGCTAACTATGGAACTGTGATCTACAGAGGCTAAACGAGGTAGAATATCGAAGATATAGAGATTCTGTGCTAAAAACAGAATAAACTGGAAATGATGGTCAATTGTTCCATATTCTTCCTGAACTGTCATTCTTAATACTACTGTTTTGAGGATAGATATAAATGTGCATTTATAATGTAATAAATATGGAATATGCGCATTTAGTTATAGCGTCCCGTTTTAAGGAATTCTTAGATTTGTGCGATTACTTGTGTGATTATTGGAATAAGGCGCAATGGAAATATTGCTAGTCCGAAATACTTAGCCAATTATTAGGAGCAAACGTCACGAAGTGAAGTGTTAGTGAGTTTCCATGATGCCATGATTCACTAGTAGTGAATTCAGGACAAAACCAAATGAATGTCCCTGGCCTGGAGTAAGATAGTCCATATTAAAATCTAGTTGTGTACATTGGTGGTGGACTGCAGTGGCAGTATTTACGGTATGAAATCGGTAAATTACACAAAGGAATAAATAAGAAGGGACTTAGCAGATACCGTTTATGTCGCCATGGGGGCAAATGTGGTGCAGTTATTTTGGTGAAATGTGCCTGGAAAGCATATATTGACTGGCCTAAGGTGGCGGATTTAAAATAGTTCCCAGTGTTATGGGATACTCGTACATTTTCTAAGGTGTGAACGGTTGGCTGTTTGGAAACATGATGAAGATAAGCCCTGCAGATGTGCGGTTGATAGATATTTGGTAGGTTGTTTTATATGTGGTCTTACATTATTTAGAGTAACATTTAGGTATATCATGAACACGTCGGGCTTTCTAATTTACAACTGAAATTTTATGGAAGTCTTTGGAAAGTTGGGGTAAAATTATGACTTCTAGCGAGAATCGCGCCAGGGTTTAACAGCCGCTCGGGCAAGTATATACCCCTGTTTCAATTCAATATCAGCTCAGTCTGTGCAAATAATGCTTTTAACAGTTGCTTTAGATTTTATGATTATTTTTATTACTGCGAGTATTATTTTCATTCGATAAAGCTAATCTTCATGCAATTGTTTCTAATGTTTTTTCCTTTAGATATCTCTCAAGAAACCACCTATACATTGTATCCATTTCTAGTGTCTTTAAATAACAATGACATTATTCCACTGATTTTAATTTCATTTCCTTCTTTATTTTCCAGTTACTTATAAACCATTATGAATAAAGTGGAAACAAAACCCAGTTTTGATATGGAAACTATTTTGTTCAGGTCCGTCCAGAGCATGCTGCCTCTGTGATCTTGTCTTGAATCGTGTGTAGCAACTCAAAACTGTTGACCTGCATCACGTAGCTGGGTTTGCTGGCGATGGCACTTAGTTCGTGCTGATCCACTTCAGGACCAATTCCGATGCTGAACACGTCTGCTGTTTTCTTCAGCAGAGCTGCCTCTGCTAGTGTAGCGTTAGGATTCACCGAACGTCCGTCTGTAATTACTATTACAATGTTTGTGGCATTTGGTCGTGAACCATGCTGAGTTTGGAATATCTCTGTCCGAGCTACATGGAGCGCGTCGGAAGTGTTAGTTCCCTGTCCAATGTAGCTGATATTCTGGATGGCATTCAGGACATTATTTCTGGACGTGTAAGTATTGAAGTAGAATCGGACATTCACCGTGGAGGAATACGTTATCAGGCTGAAGAGGACGTTGCTCACACCTATGGCAAATTGACGGGCAAAGTTGTAGACAAAGTCCAGGATTTTCTTAAAATTTTCCGGTCCTTCGCTGTCGGATGAGTCAAGAACGAATAAAATATCGGCTACCTTAGGACCACAAGCTGTTAATAATAATAATAATAATAATAATAATAATAATAATAATAATTATTATTATTATTATTATTATTATTATTATTTTACGACGATAATGTTTACATTTTATAACAAATACTAATTTTGCACACTTCCCTGTTGTCTTAAATGATGAAAATTATTTGATTGTGCATTAGAGTAAGTTTTGTGAACTTTTAGATAAAAAGCAATTGAAGCTCAAAAAGCACGCCTATAAAGTGGGTCAGTGGAAGGTAGATAAGCACATCAAGAAGGGGGTGAGGTGGGCAAAATAGGTAAATAATAGGTTGAAAAAAATTCGACCGCGATAATGACAAGTTAACTAACATAATTCAGCATAATACTGTATCAACGACTGTTAAACAGTATATCGATACTATGGTGCAGAGAATAAATAAATAAATAAATAAATAAATAAATCATTAAAGAATTAAATTTTTAAAAAAATAAAACTGTGCCTAAGTACCGCAATTATATCCGATCGATTGAACTTTAAAACCCAGGTTTATTTTCATCGATGAAGCTTTGGACAGACGCATGTGTTTATTTTGACTCAAGAGGCGTGTTTGTGCTGACACCAGGAGTGTGTGTTGAGTTATACAATGAGTTTCGCAATATAAGTTTGCCGATATTAGCTTCATATGAGCTCTGGGGGTCAAAAAAGACTCTTGGCAGTCGCACGAGAACTCCTGTGTTAAAGTGGCCCATAGACTTAGCATGCGGGGAACTCTATAACGTCAAAGTGTGTATACGGTCATATGATAAGTTTTAAAAGTGGCTGACATAAACTGAAGTCACTTAATAATAGTGTTGTAGTCGACCTCAGTAGGCGTACATATGGGAAATCCTGTGTTAAATGTGTCCATGGGCTGAATATGCGAAGTCAAACGTGTTTATCGGGTTAAAAGCGTACAGAGGGACACAAGGGTTTAAACAGACAAAATGATTTTAGGGTCAAAAGTGTTGATTTGTTCCAAAGGGTTATGGGGATAAACAATAAGAGTAATGGGAATAGGGCAAAGAAGCACGCACATGCACACTACATGGATAATGCAACACTCGCTTTTTGATTACTATGTAAAATGTATAGGTGTCTACAGGAAATGAAGACAAAGTAATTGTTACTGAATTTAACACAGTGGAAAAGTGTCGAAGATGTTGAGCTTCGAAGAGTCGAAACTTTGTTGAAGTCTACGAGCAATTAACATGGCATATATATATATATATATATATATATATATATATATATATATATATATATATATATATATATATACTATATAACACCGTTAAATTCAGTAAACAATTATCTGGTGTTAAATTCCCGTAAACCCATATACAGTTTGGATAATAATAAAAAGGAGGGTGATATATGGCCTGTCTGGTGTGCATGTTAGTGTTGTCTTATTCACATTGCCAGTCTCATCCCCCCCTCCCTCCCAATCATTTTGACCCCATTCTCCCCATAATTACTTTTGACCCTTTCGATCCTCCCAGCGATGTCAAACCTACGGACATGTTTAACAAAAGACTTCCCATGCGTACATTTGTAGAGGTCAACTCGAACACTGTTACTATGACACTGTAGTTGAGTTAGCAATTTGTAACACTGTTACCATTTGACCCTATATACAGGTTTGACCCTTTAAAGTATCACGCATGTTAAGCCTATAGACCGTTTTAACACAGAATTACTCGTATGCCCGCATGAGTCTTCTCTGACCCCCAGTGCTTCCATATAATTGCTACGGACAAACAGTTCATAGTCAATGATTTCATTGTTTAACGGCTGGTAACAGGCGACAAGTATCAATATATCTAACTAAAGGTGCTCTAATTACCACGGCAAGAACAACATACTAAACGAGCAGATTAGGACAAATACGTTCACTATCATGATTTATATTCAGACAGACAGGAACTTACTTATGTATCTCCAACATTAGAACCAATATAGAAAGACGCACGGATAGACAGATATTATACTTATAAAAATGGCTATCCTTCGGATACCGTGGAACTTCAAAATTTTGAAGTCAAATAGCGATCAACTGCAGATCTAGGTTATTAAACAGGAAAGGATCGTGCACCATAAATAGAAGTTATGCTATTATGTTTGGGAACATATATATTTTGTCTGAGAAAAAGAAAATGGTTGCAGACATAATTTAAATGCTTCTACTGTAAGCAAAATGCCATTCACATCAAAATGATCTTGTAGAATGTTTGATTGATTTGGTCACTAGACAAAAAGACAGACTATTCAAAACAGGTGATACATATAAGGTGTCACAAATTTATAAATACTGAGCATAACATTGCACTGGTGTTGCACTGGTATTTCACATAGTCAAAACCAATAGGAAAATATTATATATTCAAAACTGTAACACTGAGACAGCTTTATCTTAAATATATACTATATAACTCGATTTCAAATCTCGTTGAAGGTCTTCCCTAAAAGTTATTATAAGATAAAAATGCACTAGAAGAATCAGCATCCTAATCCTTTGCAAAGTTTAAAATGATACCTTTAAATAACAAATTAATTGGACCATGACAAACGAGTTTGAATAATTTAAACGTCACACTTATAGTAATCCACGAGAGAGAGAGAGAGAGAGAAAGAGAGAGAGAGAGCTGTTTGATACACATGACATTTACCTGGTTTTGTTGTTGTTGTTGTTCCCATAGTTGTGTGCGTTGTAGGTTTAGGGGTCGTAGTGTGCGTCGTAGGTTTAGGGGTCGTAGGAGCCACTGAAAGTATAACACATTAAATGAAAGGAATGTAATAAAGTATAATAAAATACTATTCGTCTATGTATTCTGCTGCAATCACAATCTGAATAACCCTCAAATACAGTTCAATACCCACAATACTAGCAAAATCGTTGGAGTCATTTCTTCCAGTACAAATAAATATTCAAAAAACTACGCACTATTACTTATAATATACATGTATATTAGCTAGCTACCATACGTAATATTTTCGAAGCATTTTAGAAATTGATAAATGCGCATGGGAGGATTGTTGCAGACTCATGCAAACGAATTACCTTTAACATTGTGTCAAAATAAATATTTAAAATTGTGTCAAAATAAAATAAACGCCTTTCATCGATAAAAATGTGATAAGTTCATATGTTCTGCAGCATTTACTTTTCTTTTTTTATGTCATGTAGTTTAAAATAGCAGTTGATAACAAAATATTGACGAAGCTCAAACTTATTCAAATTGTATAAATGGAACATTACGTAGATACAATTGTTGTATACGAGCATCTGACTGCCTAGGAAGCAGCGTCCTAAATTAGCGCAGACTCCAAAGAACCTGACCGTCTTCTTGGATGCCACAGAGGACTTGCAAAACAGGGGCGCGGACATGTTTCAACTTCATACCAAACCAACACAGCTACTGGCAACATCACGCTGGTTCAGTTAGCGTGTCTATGGGATGTATTAAAAATATTGTCGTCAATGATATCTACTCGAGAACATCAAAAGGCCGCCGAAACGATGAGAAGCATCATGTTGAAGGACTACAGGTCAATCCAAAACGTTTCATTTGATGCTGTAACCAGGC
The DNA here is from genome assembly GCA_028554795.2 of Sinohyriopsis cumingii. Lineage (NCBI taxonomy): Eukaryota > Metazoa > Mollusca > Bivalvia > Unionida > Unionidae > Sinohyriopsis > Sinohyriopsis cumingii. Next base: position 111,674,199 of record CM068837.1, on the reverse strand, counting down.
TGTGTGTACTAGCGTTGCGGGCTTTATCCGTTTGAAATTGCGGGTTTCTTGTAGCCGATGGATTTCGATTAGTCGGTAATCATCTTTAGTCTCCATAGACGTTGTAGGTCAGTGCGTGCCAGACAACAACATTGATCAGTTTTGAAAGGAGAATATTGTCTACTTAATACCCAGCATACTCACATCTGTCATCAAAACCATCACGGTAAGCGCTTACGGATTATATCACCGGTGATGTTGAACTCGACGACGATACCGATTTTATTACTGTCCCGGACGACCGGATTGACGTCGTTATCAATCATGGGAGGCGAGGTGGCGAAAGGTGGCGAAAGGTGAACGAATCTCTCGTTAATGGGGTAGTCCGGTATCACAATACAATGGCCGCAATGTTTATGGAACCAGGAGCAACTCGCAGAAAGGGATTTTCAGCTACTTAGAACGTCATCCACTTGGGCTTGGGCCTTATGAGTGCGATAATTAGATCCAGCTTTCGTGTAGAACGACCAGACACAGAACACTTAATATTGGGGCCGGCGAATCCTGCCGATAACATTACGCTGATAATGAGAGGAAGGTTAAAAAAAAAAAAAAAAAAAAAAATCATGACTTCGAAAATGAAGACAAACTACTGTCGAAGGATTATCTGCGCTACAATAGGATAACAATTTCCCGTTCACACTGGGAATGATAAGTTAAACTAGGAAGACAGACATCACTGGTAGCACCCAGAGCACACCAGACCATCTTGTGGTCAACTGTTATGAATTGTATCAGATACGTTAACAAAAACCAAGCCTTACTACTGATGTGGTGGCATTGCTGCTAAAATGAACATAGAACTCTCATACCAGTTACATTTTCGCCGGCACATGTAAAACTCTCAATCGCTGATATCGATAACTCCAGACAAATGGTTTCATTTTTGTATTTTTCTGTTAAGTTTTCTAAAGTAACCCTTTCCCCCGTATCACATTAGTTTACCAAAAACTCGACACAAATGAAAGATCGCACGATACTGCATTGTCCCTTAACAATACTACTCTTTTAGCATATGGTGACATCAGGGAATCTGTCAGCTTCGTTGATTCCACCGCAGTATTATCTGTAGCAAAGGCGATCGGTTAACGTTGAGGAATATGTAACCAAGGACACGAACTAATTAAATTTCATATTGCGCTTCTTGAAGACAAGCTATAACGGACCACTCACCGCTGTACCTTAAGCTCCAAGACTAACAAGAGATCCGACGGAACAATGTCATCAAAATTGAAGAAAAACTACGTCCCAAAATTGACGAGCGGTCACACCTTTTCTTAAATAATTACCAACACTCATTTCGTATGTTTAACTATGTCGACCAAAAAGGATCGGATAAGGAACGAGGCAGTCAGAGAAATGGCAACAGCAACACCTGTAATAGACCACATTGAAACACAAATGTTTTGTTCACTTCATTAGAATGAAAGAATGAACCGCCAGTAAGCCACAATTCAAGCCTAAAACATTACAAATTCACGTTTTAAAAGAAAAGGAAGACCAAGAAAAAAGATGGATAAATGGAATAGCATAGATATTGAGAAAACGCAACAAGATAACAAGCCAAGCCACATATTACTCGTGGCCAGAGACTCTGAGACGCTTTACCGCACAAACAGTATGAGAAAGAGACAGAGACAGAGAGATGATATCGACGTTGCGCCTGTTGGTGCCTATCTATCCATAGCATTTCAGGGTTTTGAATAATGATCAACGTCGTTGCCATCCCCATTAATGTGACTATTGTCAGTGTGTGTGAAATATATCAAACGTCCTGCGATTGTTTACAACCCTACCTCAGTGTGTTTTGTGGCAAAAGATGAATAGATGATGAAATTCGTGTTATTGCAGTAACAAAGCTTAACTCAGTCTTGGACCACGTATCGACGGCGTTTCAAGATTTATAGTTACTTTACTACGTTATTATGGGAAAATATGAACGATTTTTACTGAGTAATACTGAACGACCTAACGAGTGCAGTATTAGTCCGAAGAAAAAAAGCACAACAGGTTTATATTTTTCACACAAATGCAGTAACATTTTATTATATACTCTTTTTGTGGTATTCCATGAGGCTTAATAATAAAATATAGTAATAAAATAATATACTGTAAGTAACTTAATGTATTCTTTATTCCAAAATAAATAAACAGCAAAATATTCATTAATACATAATACAAATATTCATGTACACGTTGAACCGCGCATTGAACTTCGTTCTGGCGTTCGGCATTCATTCTAAACAAATTTCGTTTTGGTCCACTTAAAATTGATATTTAAAGTCTCATTGTGAATGAATGCGCATTGGAACTACCTTTTCACCTGGTCTGGAATGGATGGATTTTAATTTTCTGTCGATGCAAATCCGTTTTTCGTTTCTGCTCCAGATGAACAGATCTATCACTTAGTCAATTCCGTACAAAGATAAGTGATTTGAGCAATCGAGGGAATCCGCATATAAACATCCACTTCTCTGTTTCTGTTCTGTCATAGCTTGTTTAGGATCATGATGTGGGGAAAATATTAATTCTTTAAATTTAAATTATATAAAAGATAAGCGATTGAATCACACATTCATTTCGTCTTGAGTGCAGTAAGAAGAATGCGATTTGTTGGAGCATGTAGCTGTAATCACAGTATAAATTCGCGGAGTGTATCGAGTTTTGGAACCAATGACGTGAGGCATGTACTTCTGATAAGAAGAGCTAAGAAAGTACGTTTCGAAGCATTTTAATGCAAAAATAAGTTACTCTATTGCCATTCTTATTGTCAGAACCAGAAAGCATATTTTTATACCCTGTCCGTTGCACGCTCTTTGTTGCAGGGATCCAAGCTAGGTACATGACATGTATGACTTCTAACGCCAGCCTAATATAGGTCTATATCCAAAACATTGCATTAGAAAGGTTAAACAGGGAGAATGGCAGCGTAGCTGCTGCTGATAGTTCGTTTAGCCAGCTAAAATAAGACTTCGTCGTCTTGTCTTATTGGCTCTGATGCTCATATGTCTACTGAAGCCTTCAACTGCATTTTTGTCTCAAATGTCGTTTTTGACTGACTTGTAAAATGGCATGTCTCTGATAGACATGCGATAGCCCTTGGACTCCGTATGTTTTTCTATGCTACTTTATTGACCCTAACGAACACTGGTCATTGTCCCAATCATTCTAGTTGCGAAAAGCTATGATCAGAATAGTATTTTCAGTTATCCGTGTCTCACGTTTGATGTGGACATTACAAATACCATATTCATTTGTTTGCTTGGCTGAAAGTTGCTTTTTTGACTCAGTGAATTTACTCACATTGTTAACTGTAATATCTCGTCTTTGAAATGGACGAAAGTATCTTCTAGATGAAGGCACAATCAAAAGTAGTTCCTAAAACACTATAGTGTTTTTAGAGACACGTGTCGTAAATGTGAAGACGTGCAGGATGGAAACATAATGCACGATTCTGACAATGTAAAGTTAACAAGGAAAAAATGAGCATGTAATTAAAGTTAATGTAAAAGGAATATTTCATGTTGCTTATCATCGAATATAAATCATACACGCCTTGAAAAGAACTGATAGGATTGAACACCCAAAAGGAATGATTGAGTCGTTATCGATAAGATTGAAGCAACTTAAATAATACCCAGCGCAAGAGCAGACAAACGCGAAAAAGCCATAAAAAATATCATAATAAATTCACCATAAATGTTCGCATGCTCTGTGGTGTCAGTTCGAACAACAGAACCGTCGTTACTGCAACGTTAAACCCATTGCCATTGTGGTGAGGAAAGTTAAATATAGGGCCTGCACCACCAAATACAGTGCATTGTGTTCACCTTAAAGTGCTGCTTCGCGGTGCAACAACATAGTTGTTTTTCCTCTTATCGTCGCTAGAAAGCTTGTATAATTAAAAAAAGCGTTAATAACCTTTCAGCCCGTACACGTTTCGCTATGTATAAATTGAATAAAGTACGCTTTCAAATCATATCATAGCATTAATAACTAAGGATATATATATATATATATATATATATATATATATATATATATATATATATATATATATATATATATGTGTGTGTGTGTGTGTGTGTGTGTGTGCTACAAATTAAAGTATGGATCTTGCCTTCATGTAGATACTGAGTTTAATCGCCTATCATTTACTAGTTATCAGATACATATAAACATCTGATGGTGTATAAATCTGGGCTGATGTCTTACAGTAACATAACTCAGTATGAGTGGATTAATTTCCACCGATGAGATTATAAGATTATGACAACGTTTGGTCAAGTGTGACCGAAGTCTTCGAAAACAGAATGATATTAATTAATTATTCATGTATGAATCAGGCATACATTGCTCTCAACAAAAACATTGTTCATTTTTCTTCCGTTGTTAAAATATTTTAAAACCTTGAATCTAGAATCAAACTTTGGGCCGAATTTTCGTTCCCCTTCCCCCGCACTCAATCTTTGACAATGTCGCTTTGTTCTTCACTAGTTAAGATAATACTATATCCATTTCAGTAACAACACTGGTTCTATTTTGCGAAATATTCGAATATGATGCAGATTACAAGTGTATGCAAGGACCGATGAATGGATTCCACTAATATATGTATGTGAAAGACGTAAACATTTGAAATTAGTAATGGCTGGAATGCCTTGAGATATAGATGTCTCTGGTACTTACTTGTTGTCGGAAAGACGGTTTTTTCTGAAAAATAAATCCAGTTTCTGCATTTAGTACATACACAATTCTAATAAGTGTAGAGGATGAGTTTCATTGGTTATCCACCTTCGCCCACCCCCAGCATCCCGTCCCGCTGCCGTAAACCCATCCCTAAAAATAAGTAAAGATTTGCATTCTATATATTCTGGAGTATGCGCTTAACTTGGTTATGCCTTTCTCTATCATGCCATTTAAGCGCTTAACTTGGTTTTGCCTTTCTCTATCATGCCATTTAAGCGCTTAACTTGGTTATGCTTTTCTCTATCATGCCATTTAAGCGCAAATACGACAATTTCATTATCTTCAACCACTTGTTCTTTATAGCACATTTTCTCATTTCCGTTTAGAAATCGATTGTCGATTGATCTATTGAGAAAGCGCTATTTAACTCGAAAATAATGATGTAAGAAGAAACCATGCTAAAATGTGTTCGTTTTAAAATGACAAATACCTCCATTATACATTAAATTAGATCTATCCAATTTTTTTCTCTTAGAGTGTTGTTAACAACGCCATGGAGCAGTCTCGCGAGTTATCTGAGACCACATGTGTTCAATAATTGAGACTGACAACTTCCTGTGTCTTTATTTTTTCCTATCGTTACCATCTCGTCCACACCAGGAATGTTGCATTAAATTCAACTACTTAGAAAATTGGGATAAAAATTGCCATTTTGAATTTTGTTTTGAATTGTCTCGAGACATATTGGTACTATTTGGCCGAATTTAAATCAGAGTTATACATTACGCGCGGAGATAAAATCTATACAATTTGTGGAACTACGCATTGCTAGAAAAAACTATGCAGTACAAATGTGCATAAACGTATAACGTCAACCTTAGATCGTGGATACTGTGTGTGGGTGTGTGTTTAGGATTTTTTTACGTAGCTTTAACAATGTCTGCAGTGTGGCGGTTTACAATGATGCCTATCACTGAGGCATCATGTCGCAGACATGTAGCATGATATCCCACCCAGTCACATTATCCTCACACCAGGCCCACCAATCCTAACAATAAGCTCTTAATGCTAAGCGCCTAGCGAGGCAGCTGTTAGGACCATTTTTGTAAGTCTTTGGTATGACTCGGCCGGGGATCAAACCCACGACCTCCTGCATCCTAGGCGGACGCTCTAACCACTAGGCCACCGGAGCGGAATAATCATGGATACGAAACTTACTCTAAAAGTCTCAAATACGAATTTTCGTGTTAAATATTAAAAATGAGAAAATAACAATAAAATTATACGTATTAAACGTTTGAATCTACTTTGAGAAATATTAGCTCACGATTCATATGAAATCCCCTCTACCTCTTCTGTTTTCTCAGAAAAGAAGAAGACGAAAAGAAGAAACAGTACTTGACCCTGAACTTGAACATGCATCTTGTAATATATACAACATAATGCAGTTGCGTTAAAGAAATAGTTTTCATAACAAACTACATTAATCTTTCTTTGACAAGGCAAATCAAAGGAAGTCTGAAGATTAACATAGGAATTGTGAAAGCGGCTTTTGTGTAGCCGTGGTATGACACATTTCTTAGTACTTATATTTATTCTTGAAATTATCTGCAAATTGTCATCATACTGCATATATTGCATACTATAAACTACTAGGTGAACATCAACGACAATTACATTCACCACCACCACCACTATCGCTGAATGATTTTTATAGTTTTCTTTCCACGAAAGTAATAAAGCACCAATATGAAAGCTAAGTTACACTTGGTATCCATACGTTTAGATAAAGACCTACCTGCACAAATCCTGTCGACAATCTGCTGGTGAATGGTGTCCAGTTGATCGAAGGTGTTAACTCTGAATACATGACTCCTGTCAGAGGCTACATCCCTTAGCTCCATGTCATCTACGTCATTTCCAATGCCAATGACAAATGTCTCTACACCATTCCTAAAAGAAGTGAGTTTCATTACTGTATATATACAAAATAACAAATCCCAACATAACCGTTACCAACGAAAACAATCATTTTCCCCACCCCCTCCCAATACATATATATATATATATATATATATATATATATATATATATATATATATATATATATATGCGCGTGTGTGTGTGTGTGATTAATGAGGGAAGCAAACAAACTTGTAATATATACGTCTAACATTGGCACAGTATATAACAGTTATCCTTTTCTTCTTCTTTCATGTGGCTTCTTCCTCGGTGTACTTGTTGTTGCTGCTAAGATACCCAGTAGTGTACTGATTCTTTGAATCATTTTCCATTATCCCAAAGTAAGATTTCCAGAGAGTTTCTTTGTCACATATTAGAAAAGGAAGAAATTATGCGTTTGTTTGACTATTGGTAGCTTAAGCCTGACCATGTAACCAAATGTTAACAAAATCTAACTATATCGAAAACATACACACATAAGCACAAACACATATATAACTGGCATATCTCCGTTATGTATGCTGCTTTAAGCAAATTCATAGTAGATAGCACAAATTACAAATACTCTGATACTTAATAATTTCTGAAAAGTCAATAGCTTAAGTTTCAAGCCATAAAATATCATTATTCGAATTTTGAACAAACATTACGACACTTACTGATGAGACAAATTTAAATAGCGACCGAATCCTGACACGCTCAATGTTTCCTGGGCACAATTTACGATGCGTATGCTCTATACATTGCTAAAGTGTTTTCCTACAGACGAAGACATTCGAGTCACTTCGGATCTTACTACAGTCGACTGAAAATAATCGCGATTTATAGTAGCTTTCGTTTCAATGTTTAAGTTACTTCATCTAATGGACAAGTGCACTTAAATAACTGCGTTTGACTGTTTGGGATCACGTGATTATATAGTACCAGAATTAAAGATACCAATAGTAAACATTCAAACCACTCACATGTGAAGTCTCCTAGCCTCTTCGACAGTTCTTTCATGCTCCAGCGATCGTCCGTCAGTCAAAATGATTGCGAATCTGTGTGATTTAACGGTCAATATATTGTCAGAGAGCTGAGATCTGGTCAAGTCTAACCCTAAATGTAAGTTCGACTCTCCATCCCTAAACGGAACCTTCAGAACATTTTGCATAAATTCCGTTTTTGTGTGATATCGAGTGATTGGAATTTCCAGAGATACGCCGGTTGCGAACGTTGCTAGTCCCATTTGTGTTGTATCCGGTCCGAAGTCGAATTCATTGGCTACAGTATTAACAAACTCCAATTGTTTACGGAAGTTGACAGTGCCCTCACTTCCAGAGGAGTCCAAGAGGAAGAAAATGTCTGCTGCACCTCGGCCGCAAGCTAAAAGTACAGTTAAAGGTATAAGCCTATAGTTATTTGTTATCTAATTAAGTGAAACTAATACTACCTGGCAACAAATTATAAGCATTTATCTTCCCTTAAAGTTTTTGATTGATTTTGTTTCTTTTTAGAAACTTATAAAAAATAGTATTCAATATTATAGTTCAATTGTTTGCGTCGATTCAGCGATAAATTAGCACAAATGATAGTAACTTATGCTGACGGCTTCAGTCAAGTATGAACATAATACAAGAACGTTTGAGCGGACGAAATGAAATATATGCATAATTATATGCATTTGCTTGAAAAATTAAGATTGAATTCATTGTGAGGTTTATTTACATATGGCATATTAATGGCGATGAATAAGTAAACGTATTGTTGTAAAGCTTCTACACTGAATGTTAAATATCACCGTAACATTCGCCAAATTTTGTCTTTTTGTTTGAGGGATATCTATATATAGTTTCTTTTCAACACATATTACAATTGTATTTACGCAGATATGCCAGAATATATATCTATATTTCAATGACTGACCCTTCCTCCCATTCCCATTCAATACAAAGTTAAAAACTTGGCTAGATTCTAACACAGAAAGACAATGATTTCATGTGGACGTCGCTATCAATGATCAACTGAACCTACCCATCGCTCTAGACTGCTTCTACATAGCGGCAGCTGGATATATAGAAGGCAACTTATTTCAGACGTTTTAGCTCAGAAAATAAACATTTAAATATAGCACCCAATGAAACGTATGACACCATTTAAGCTTACACGTGACTTGAAAGAAAACACATTAAATTAAGTCCATACTCACTGTGACATGTAGTATCCGTCAAATCCTGACGAATTGTCTGCAGAAGGTCAAAGCTGGTAACAGTGAAGGTGTGATTTTTATTTGAGGCAATTGCAAGCAATTCCCTGGGATCCACTGCATTACCTATTCCTATTGCCATGACAGTCACATCTCTTCTCTGTTTCAGTAATGTAGCCGCTTGCACAGTTAAAGCTTCTTCATTCGATTTTCCGTCCGTTAGAACAATGACTATCTTATTGACGTTGTTGCGAGCTCCATACTGGGGCATCAAAGAGTGCAAGCGTACGTGATCCAGAGCAAGATGTGTGTATGTCTCGCCGTTTGGATAGTGCGCACGCCCGATTGCACCAAGTACATCAGCTTTACTGGCGTAGGTGTTGAGATTGAATTCATTAGTTACGTCAGTAGAAAACGTTACTAGAGAAACCTGAGTTTGATTTTTACCAATCTCAAACTCTCCGGTGAAGTTTTGTATGAATGCCAGCTGCTTCTGGAAATTGGGAAGTCCCTCGCTGCCTGAGCCGTCTACCACAAATACAATATCTGCAGGTTTATACGGGCATGCTGAAACAATTGAAAAATATATAGAAATATAACTCTATAACGATGTACCATGTCATCGCGCTTTTTCGTCATGTACGACGCAGAATTCCTGCTATTCGTAGAATTTGTCATTGGAACAAAAGCAGAAGAAGAAGAACAAAAAACACAGAACAAACATATTGACATAAAACGCGTGTTGCTAATTCATTTGTGTAACATTTAAGTGTAGAGAAAATGTATTTGTGGAATTATTCCATAATTTATATCTTCCTTAAAATAAAGTGTCCCATATCTTGAAGGAGCACATTTCTCTGTACTAAAGACAACTTAAATATTGCGATATATCTTATCTTTATGACTTGCTACTATGGCACGAACCCAATTTAAAATTCTTTAGATCATGGGTCAAAAGGAATTATATCTACTGGATAATAAATATGACCCCTAATGATTAGTTGATTAATGTGACTGACACGTGTCCATTTTCGGCAACTCATAAACCCAATCACAGGTTAGACGTAAAGAGCGTGTAGATGAGACCCGTACTCTTAATTTCGACCACGGTTAAGTTTATTTACATATCGGCAAGCAACATCTGATAAAATATTCTGTTTCTCAGCATGTACTTTGACGAATATTGTCCAACATTCAGCAGCGCGAAATGAAAGCACTGTAAACATGTTTCACAGTGGAGTAGAACCTTTTTGACAATGCGAAATGAAAGCACTGTGAAAAGGTTTCACAGTGAAGTCGTAAATTTTTGACAATGGGAAATGAAAGCACTGTGAAAAGGTTTCACAGTGAAGTCGTAAATTTTTGACAATGGGAAATGAACCTGCTATAAAGTACCATGGTAATGGAAAGGGAATAATAGCAAATAATAAATTTGAACTGTCACTGTAAAGATGAGTCAGTTTTAAGAATGTTAATTCTTTAGGCATTAATTTCGAAGAATAGAAAAGAGAATGCTTAGAATAAACGGTGTTTCAGACTTACTTCTGTACTGATCTATTGTATGAAACATACAAGTAATCTCAATTGTCTTGAACAATTATATGCCACCAAACATGATCCTCGCTTCTTTGAAAACAAAACTGTCAAGAAAATGCTCATACAAGGTAATGTGTGCAGTAAGTCTTGTACGTATTAATTTGACAACAACAAATAAGGTGTTTCATTGCATGATGCAATACGAAAAGTATGATTTTACCTCAAACGCCCTATACTTGTTTTGAGTCAATCTTTGTTCTTTGGGCATGTGGCATGCAACATACATTTATATTTTTCTTGTGTAGTATTATTTTATATGCAGTATAACTTTAATTGTTTAAAGAGTTGAACAAGCAGATTGCCTGGATGATAACATTGCTTCTGACCTTACAATATATCGTAGTCAAGATGGATGTGAAGCAATAAGTTCGTAGTTCACATGCTTTCCGATCGGATAAACGAGGAATCATCACGTATCTAGTATACGTTTGAATGTACTACTGCATGGAAATGGTCATGAACAAATCTTAAATATGGTAAAAAGCGTGTTGGACACGAGGCCCAACGTAATTCACTTTATGAATACAACTTAGTTTACCTAGATAAATATAATGCTTTCTAAGTGTTGAACAGTTTCTATCATTGATCCAATTTCCTATTTTCGCTATAAACATCAAATCTCTCTTCTTATTTGGTGGAAAAAGTTTCAAAACAGACACAACTGATTTTACAACAACATAATAAATGAATACAAAATATTTAATGGAAAAATGTCTCGAGTTGGCATGGCTATACTGGCTCTGCCCATTGGCTGCTTAAGGACACATATGGATATTATATATAATCTAATATTACGTTAATTGGATTTATCTCTCATATTTTCTTTAACTAAAATGTAACAGGTCGAAAATTCTTTGACAATTTTTAGTGTAGATGGACTTGCTTTTAAGCAAGAATCTCTATAACGCAAATTAAGTTTAAGTCCAAAGAAGTAAAACTAAACTGAAACAAAAATAGAATGATGGCACTCCTCTATGACCGCCACCACACCACACATCACATCAATACCCCTGATGCACACTAGCACACGAAGCTTTATTTTTGTGTATACAATTCACCTAGGTCACGTGGTTTCTACATAGTCTTGCAATGGAGTCTACAAAATTGAAAAATTATCAAAACAAGAAAATTATTTCACGGCTTAAAAATCTTATCAGGTTATAAGTAGGTATATTAAAATGTCAACCCAATGTCAAATGTTGCTTTTAAGGTCTTCACCCTAAACATGAATTTCGTCCAGTATAAGTACATTTGCAATATTAAGACAATGAATTTCTTTCCACACATATTGTCGAAGAAAAAAACTATGTCGCTACTGGATGATGACGATTACTAGCAGTATCTAAATATGACTTGTATATTGGAATGAGTCGTATCCCACGCACACATATATATTGCATTGTGATGGCCTATATCAGAGTCATTCGAAACAACATGGGGAATAAAAACCTTGGCAATAATAAATGCTAAAATGGTACTAATATATTCTTTGCATATACATCCTGATCTACGTATGTCTAAATTCAGGTGCCATAAATATCATTCGTCTTCGTCACGCGAGTCTTGCGGATAGACGAACGGATAATACCAAATCAATATGATGTTGCGGCGTGCCATTGAGACATCTTTTAATGCTGCTGTGGTCGAAACTATTCACCCGTAACGTCAGTTCGCAGAGTGAGTGATTTAACACATTTTCAGAGATGTATTTCCATTGTTATATTTATGATGTTCACTCATAACATTTTCCCATCTTGACAGTAACTGCGTCGTTGTTGTTTAGATATACTTGTTATTAGTTTCATAATTCTTTTAAATACCTTAATCCCCATAACAGGCAGGGGAGTTTCAAATGTATTATATCTATGGGTAATTCCCCACTGCAAATACCATTAACATTATACTTACCAAATTATATTTGACAGGGATAAACACTTTTTTTTACATTGTTTAGCTGCTTAGAGTAAATATGAAACCAAGCTTCGATTTTTTGCAAAGATGTGCATATAAATTTGTGTCGATCATTCCATGATATTTGAATGAATCTCAAAATACCCCCAAACAAAATATTAGATGTTGTCTTGTTCAGATTGGACAACCGAAGAACCAATAGGTAAAATGATGATTAAACGTGTTGAACAGCCAGACAATGTTCTCAAATGCTAACCGCATGTCATAAATTCTTTGAAATAATTGAATTTCTCTTTAATAAAGCACAAAATCTATTCTGAGATTCTTTGATGACGCAGCTAATTATGTTATGATGTGTATGTTTTAACATTCATTAAAAAAATTGATATTTTACACATCAACACCAATCGACCCAACAAATCGAAGTTTCGGTTACATACTTTTGCACAAGTAACCGTCTTAAATTACGTACTTTTTTGTTATAATGCATCAGATATTAACATTGTAACAAGTAGGCAACAGGGGCAAATAATCTAAAGCGCCGCAAACCTCGATTGAAGTCACACCGTATCTAAACTTGACGGCTCACCATTTGTTCTCCATCAAATATTCACACAAAATGAGAGACATACAATCGTTCCGCTGTACTCACCTCTTGTCAGGGCATTAGTGCCATGGTAACTGATAACCGTCAAAAGGACAGCGAGGTGCAACATTATGTAAGATCTAGCATTACACCATGAGCGAGCTGGATTTATGTTTGGTTCTTTCTCCTTATATACTACCGCTCACATGTCCTTGCAGGTACGATAAGATACCAGTGTTCTGAATTAAATACAGCATGATCTTTCATGTTGAATATGTCATACTGAGTTCAACATGTGCAATCAAGTCAATCCTCTTCTGCCTTAAAGACTCAGTTCTTACAATAACTCCTTTTACTTTTTCCCATGAATCACAAACTGCTATAAATTAATCATATCTTTCACTTTTAAAACTAAAAATTGCTATTATTTATTTTTCACTAGGAAAAATGGGAACAAAATTGGGTGGATCAAAAGATATGATAAAAATACAACCACGGGATAGGGTATGGTTCATTTAGTATATGGGCACGCTAGTTATGTTTTGTGTCTAACTTTGTACCTATTATATACAATGGTAACCAAGCTAACATATGGGAAAAGTTCGATGACAGAAAATCTAGTAATTGAAAACTGTCGGAAATTTGTATAATCTCCTAGAAAATAAGCGTTCTGTGTAACCTAGCTTGTTAAGGGAGTTTTAACAATTTTAGTCATATCGTTACGATATCTACAGTGTGTCATTGCATATCTTGCAATGGGTACCATGTCACATCCATGTAGCATCATGTCCCAACCAGTCATATTATTTTCACAACAGGCCGACCAATTCTAACACTAAGCGATTAATGCTGAGCGACAAGCGATGCAGCTGTTAGTACCATTGTTATGTCATTGATTTGTCTCAGCCGGGTTATGAACCCGCGACCTTCCGCATCCGAGGCAGCATGTTTCGGTATGATTTTAATTGCTATCATGCAGTTAGTATCGGTATGCATTTATACTCCTACGTCTTTCAATGGGAAATACTTTAAATTTGTATTATTGTTGCACAGTTTCCAATGATTTACTCTTAATTCCGTTATTTGCAAAAATTACTGCTTCTACGAAACTATTAAAAACAATCATCTTCAATATTCTATTTCCTGAAGTAATTTTATCTAGATTACCAGCAACGACCAGTGCAATAAAACTCATGAAGACATTTTCTTTTTGACACTTCGAGTCTTACAATCCGTTTCTTTAGCCAGGGGCACCGAGTGGCCCAGTGCTCTAAAGCGCTCTCCGTTAAGGGTCACTGCCATCTCACCTCTGTATGCGTGGGTTCTAGTCTCAGATTCGGTCAATGTTGGTATGTGAGAAAGTTTGCCAGTAGCTTCTCGTGAGTCGGTTGTTTTTCCTGGGGGTTTTCCCGGGTTCTTTCTCCACTATTAATACTGGCCGTCATGTTTGGCCTATCGTGTGCTGAAAAATGGCGTTAGACCCCACAACAACCACAACAATAACCGTTTCTTTAACCAAGTATATTGCATATCATATTTCACTTTATCAGATATATTACAATACACCCTTGTTTCACTTTCAATGTTTTATTTATGTTCGAAATTTGCGGTCCAAAAGTGGAAGCTGAAAAAAGCAAAAGCGACGACGAAAGCAACTGTAGGAAAGAACCAATGAAAGTAACTTGAGAACAGCAAAAACCTACATGGAGTTGAACCTTAAAATGATCGCATGACATCAAAACAGCCGACGACAAATGCTTGAATTAAAAAGGAAAACATACTTGGATCGAATTTGGAGGCATACACCTCCGAGATAAATATTTTTTAATTGTTTATGAAGGGTAAAAAGCAATTAATCATTTCAAGACCCAATAATTTTACAGTATTATCAATATGTTTTCCATGTTTGTTACTGTATGTATCTTAGAAAAATCTGCAGATCTAAGATATATGATAATGTTTAAAAGATAAGTTATTTCTATAATCAGTTTTGAAATGACTTATATAATATCATACTATTTATTGAATTTGCTGCATGAAACCTATAAATTTGCAGTTTTCTTACCATTCTGCACCTGTTAGATTTTCCTTGACAAATTTTCAATAAGAGTAGATAAAAAAGCACGTGACTAGATATAAAATACTTTAAGACCAAAATTAAAAATTGGCACTGTGATTTAGTCCCAAAGTGCGGCTTCTCGACTGGCAATGTCCTATCATATTACCTCTAGATCTGTGAAAGAAAGAAGTGAATTTGAACAGTATGCCATAAAATATATATTCGACAACTGTACTGTACGAAAATTACCAAATAAAAGCAAAGCAGATGACGATGTTTCAATCACGTCATTGCTGAATCTCACTCTAATCGGTCCACGATAGCGCAACTTGAATGTTTCTAGGCTTCCAAAAAAAACATATGATGTCAATCCAGACGCCTTCATTCTCAAACTACCAAAAGAATCTTGATGCGTTTCATAGTGAACGAGATACCCAGTTCAAGTGATTTTCTTTATTGCACCCGTTATATTACAACTCATGTGTCGCTATCGGCACTGATAACACCAAGATCGGCCTGAACGAGATATGAATTGATTCTACATCTGGAAGCTATCTCGACAGATTACAATATGTTGATAAAAAGCGCAATTCATTAATAAGTTCAAATAATTTTTTTTATGGGGGTGGGTGGGGTGGATTCTTAAACAGCTTCCAGAAAGTTTAAACCAATGTTAAGTTATTGTATTTTATCAGAAAAAGCGATATTTTAAAAAAGTAATACAGGACATTGCTTTGCTCCGACGCTCTTTATATACTGCAAATATGTATTGGCTCCTGTTTAAATGTGGAATTAAGTCGGGAACTAAGTCTTTTTTAATTAAAGTGTTTCTCCAGAGAAAGAATATTATGTTTCGGAGCAGCCAGCATAAAACCAGATAGATAGCTAGATAGATATATAGATAAATAGATAGACATAGAGACAGACAGACATACAGACAGATAGATAGATAGATAGATAGATAGATAGATAGATAGATAGATAGATAATCTAGTGTCTTTTATTCAGCAAAAGGATCTGACAATGATAAAACAGTTACTTAATTTATAACATAAACTGTCAACCTTTCTCTAACATTTTTCTTTTCATCCACCATTCTTTTACGACGCTCACATATAGTTTCTTACATTTAACCTTGATGATTCGAATATTTAACAGATAATGAAACATCTTTCTGCAACAACGATCATTCAAACATCCAATTGCACGTGGAATCAGATTTGCTTAAAACCGTGAGATAACATTTGCAATTAAAACACACCTAACTAACTTATGATTAGAATACAATGACCCGTTCATACAAGAAATCAGGTATGTATATGTGCTATGTATACTGTGTGCTTAACTGTCTAAAATGATTGTTAATTGTAATTTAAGCTAATGGTCACGTGTACACAACATATTTATATAGCCAACGTTTGTCCATGATTGTGAGTTGCACTTTAAGGTAATATTTCTAAACATAATTACATGACATTTTGACCGTAGAAGGTTCTACAATTCCGATTGTTTACGAATTTGATTGGAAAATGACCCACATTCTGGTCAACGTTTTGTGTCTTAAGTTTCTCTATAAAGTTTACGTTGTAAACAAAGTATTTAGTCCTATTTTAATATCTGTCTAGCGTAAGCACTTTTAGATTTGTTCAGATCTAAGTAGGCGGAAAATGAGTTTTTAAATCTTTGTTTGGAATTACTAAAGTGTTCATTGACGGGATTAACTCTATTCGGGAATTAATGCGAATTGATTCAAGAACATTCTGAAATATTTCATTGTGATGCGTCAAGTTTCTTCTGTACATCAACACACTCGAGACTGGGGGCCCCGAGTGGCCGAATGGTCTAAAGCGCTCTCCGTTACGCATAACTGCCATCTCACCTCTGCCTGCGTAGTTTCAAGTCTCGGATTCAGTCAACGTGGGTATGGGAGAAAGCTTGCCAGTATCTTCTTGTGGGTGGGTGGTTTTTACCGGGGTTTATCCCGGCTTCTTCCTTCACCATTAATACTGGCCGCCATGTATAGCCTATCTTGTGCTGAAAATGGTGTTAAACCCCACAACAACAACAATCGAGATTGACATTCATTCAGAACATTATATTTTTTACTTTAGGTTTATAGTTTGGACGTATTTGGGATTTAATTAACAATACTACCAGTTTCTCATAAATGTGCAATTTATTACAAAATGAATTAAAGTATTTGTTGATTGTACTAAACTTGCTGGTTTTTCTTCTGTATGTTACTTAGTTTAAGATCTTATAATCACAACACTATACCACTCCTTATTACTCATTCTTATCCCCAAAGACCACGAGGATACATTGCAAAAGAGGGGTCACAAATGCGTTTCAATTGTAAATAGTGTGCCGGTTTCTCCGTATACACCAATTGTGGTATAATTGGTCATATTGCGTCACAAATTCAGTTTTCCTTCCTTCTCTAACTGCCAATGTAATTCGAAAGAACCATACTTAGAGCGCCTTTACCACTAAATTTCAAAATAAATTATTGTACAAAAATCATGTTGTGGACACCTGATTGAAAAGAAAAGTAAATATGCAGCATGAAATTTGTTTCCCGCATGAAATCTTGTTGTGAATTATGCTGACTTCTTCCTTATACAAATAAGATTTTGGTACATTTATTTTATACAAAATAGATATTGACATTGATAATGAACCATATATTATACATTTCTGTGAAACTTTAAGAAATGCACTCAGTCCCAAGATATCCCCATAGGATAGATCAGAATGATGAAAGGAAACAAAGAGATGCAAATGTTATTGCGCGCGAAGTGATTTATCGACCACATTCTTATCATTGGCGCAATAATTAGTGGCTGGCATGTAATATTTACGTGCTTATATGTTGCGTATTTCATAAATTATTACATTTATTTTAGCTAGTTCTGTTTTTCAATTTCCATAAAATTAGAAGACTATACCTACAGGAACTAAAATGAATGGTTAACGAGCTTCAATAACTTGAATACGGTCATACATGATCTGCATATCAAGACATGCTGCCAGACGATTTCTTATCAATATTTCTAGCATGAGGCACAGATCCCTCGACATATAAGCAAAGTTCAGAATCTGGTAGCATTTATAAGGCCAATATTAGGTCTAGTAAATCAATCTGCATTGTCTCATCATATGCTGGCGGATTATGATGAGACAATGCATTCCTCCACCATTAATACTGGCCGCCATGCATAGCCTATCGTGTGCTGAAAAATGGCGTTAAACCCAGCAACAACAACAACAATCAGGGGACTTGACACATGGCCACAAGTTAGAGTACATTGCATTTACCATAGATACCAATTTTATTTGATTCCATTGGAGGCAAGACATTTCCAAAATGTAAAGTATTCGGTTTTGTCAACGCTTTAAAAAATACATATACAATCCAAACAATAAACCTTGTCCCATTTTGATATTTACGACTGGCAGTATGGCAAAAATGTTATCAGTAGACGATTATCCCAACCTAAACCAAATTTGTTCTTCGTAAGTAGCGCAATTAATTTCAGTCCATTCGTATAAACGTTCGACTACAAAAACATTAATAAATGATATACAGACGAAATTATTAGGATCATCTAAAGAGCCTTTCTTGTTTAGTGGTCATATAATACCTTTTCCCCACGATCTAGAAAACATATCAATATTAAAAAGTTTATAAAAACTGCTTCTATCAATGGTGTGTCAAGCATCATAGTACACTTGAAATAGACAATCCTTATCCTATCTTGACCGCGAGCATTTTCAGATATGAGTCTAAGTACACTGTGTACAGCTTCCTCTTCATCTTTACGTTCATTTAGTACATCACAATCTGCATGATGTTTATGCATCACAGGGACCTTTTATGACTATTATAAATGACTTTTCTGGATGTCACGAGTTCTCTAAATAATTATACCACTCTGAGCCAGATGTAAGACTTGCTAAAATAAGCTATGTTATCACAGGATCTAAGTATTTTCCAAAACGTTTTTTAAATTATCTATCACAGAAACAAGAAAGTTACTTTGGTTATCTTGATACTTTCTTTACTTTGCAATTATATTTGAATTTATGTTTTGCTCGCTTATACAGCTCAACAGTCACTGGATATTTAATTACTTTAAAACTGAGTCACGCTAATTTTTGTCATCTTTGCTATGTTCACACTCAGAATCCTTCCAAACAG
Source organism: Sinohyriopsis cumingii (assembly GCA_028554795.2). NCBI lineage: Eukaryota > Metazoa > Mollusca > Bivalvia > Unionida > Unionidae > Sinohyriopsis > Sinohyriopsis cumingii. The sequence goes on along the minus strand of CM068837.1, from coordinate 111,654,971 downwards.
GTTGAGATTATTTTTTTTATAGAAGCATCTGTGTTGAACTTTGAAACATATGCAGTCGTATAAAACGAATTGTTTAACACACTTACAGACTATTCAATATTTTCGTTAATCAATGTACATAAATCTGAATACACTGTTAGAAACCTCTCACTAGCATCTGATAAATACATATCCTTAAACACATCTTTTAGAATATATATTAACTGTTCAGAAAAAATATCTTCCATATAAAGCTCCCGGGAGACCCAGTGGCCTACATTGGTCGCCTTGACCGATCACTGCCATCTCAACACTGAGTGGGTTCGAATCTCAGGCCCAGCTAACGATCGTATCTGAGAAAGCTTGATGGTAACCTCCTGTCATTCGGTACTTCTTACCAAGTTTACCCGGGTTATACCTCCACCGGTTATAATGCGCGCCATGTATAGCCTATCTTGCGCTGAAACATTGTTTTAAATCCAAAACAACAATGCTTTTTATAAACATTGTTTGTATTGTCCTCTGAAATATTATAAGGAAAATGTTGGGTGCATTTTAATGGGAAATGTACACTATCGTACTTCAACATGGAAGTATGTTGTCAAATGGTAATGACCTGATGAAGGAACGATGCAGTCTACAATGCTTGCACCTTCGTCAGTCATTCGTGTTTAATTGCCATCAAAGCCACTTAGCAACCTTCTATTAAAAGCGTGTACTCCAAATGTGCAACACATCTGTACAAATGATTTGCCGAAATTGTTCTTTCTCTCTCACACTCATTTCATTTTCTAGGTATAAAAAAAATCGCTTTCATACAGGACAGTACCACACTCAAATTCTAAGTTATCATCCTGTATATAGACTAACAAATCTTTAAATCATGCATTGAAATGAAACGAAAAGCAGCATAGCATCTGGAGAAAGTGATCTTAATCCTCGCTAGATATGATTTGTAAAACACAATGCCTTCTCTTCTATTCACTTGTGTCATGTACAGTAAATCCTTCTGGAGAAATATATAAACAACATAGTATTATATTTTTAGCAATATTAAAAACCTTGCACTCAAAATATAAAATCACAGAATTGTCGATTTTAGTAAATATTCATCTCGAACCACCTGATTTCAGTAATTTTCTTTATCAAAAAATAGAGACACCATCTTTGTTTTTAACCCTAATATAACTCTTTATTCTTGAACTATATAAATATGTATATCCATTTAAGGAGCTATGAAAGTACTACTCTACTATGATTCATAGAGTCCAGTTCAGAATAAATATGATGAAAACTACATGACCGCTTATATGTAAAGACCTTCACTGTTTTCATGGTAAAGTATCAATGTGTAATGTGTTTTGGTGCATCACAGAGTCCCTTGTCCGTCTTAAATGGACCTCAACCGATTTCTGATGAATTTTCTTCCATCTTACAGTCCATTACCCTGCTCCTGGTCCCATCGTCAAATGGGAACGTTATGTCTATGTTTCGTGAGTGAACTGGTCTACCTCTGACACCATAAACATGCCGCCGACCTCGTACTTGCTCCTGCCAGGTGCAAAGCCACATGCACGTTGTTTATCAACATCAAAACAGGTCACTATTATACTCGTCACAAATATATTTCGTGTCATCAATCACTAGCTGTCATATTTTAGAAATGAAAAACAGTTTACTTGAACTTCATTTAAATATGGAATGAATGCCTTCCCGGTAGAACGCAGCTCTGTGTAAAGTACACTGACAAGCCTGTGAGTCCTACCTCTCCCAAATTATTTACGGGCTTTTTGCAGCACGTTCATTGTGTCCTTATATCTATTAAGCTTGCTAATTATAGAATGGTCACGCTTGTTGTCTCTGGACGGCAATCTGTAAACAAGCCCTGTGGTAACATCCTCCGCTTGCGACAAATTAAGTTTGTCCTGGATAAAGGACCTACCCTTGGCCTAGAATATGTCCCAACTTTTGTTCGCGAGGCCCTGAGTTCCATAGAAAAACAAATTATTTCAGCTAGAATGTGTTTCAAGTTTGTCCACCTGGCTCTCCGTTGTCTTAATATTATATTTTAGAGTTGGATTTTCACATTTCAGACTCTCGCTATAATTTATTAGAGAGCATCATTGTCAGCCTTGAAAGTAGTTAATGGGGGGATGTTTAGGGACAATATAAATCCCAGTCAAAAAGGTCGTGTGCACGAATAGGGACAATGGGAATTTAACATGGACAAACCCTGAGAGCTGTTAGGGATAATAGGAATATATATCCTGTGTATGCGAGAAAGCTGGTTAGTAGCTTGCCGCTGGGTTACTTGCTCTTTCTGGAACTTTTCCGGATTCTTCATTCACCACACAAACTGGCTTACATATATGGCCGATTACGTGCTGAAAATGGCATCACTGACGAGAAAATTTACCACCATCGACCTTTACTGACCAACAAACATCTTTACTGACCAAACCTTTTGTAGATCAATCAGCGAAACAAATAAAGGAAGGGGTGGTTTTATAATCATCAATAAGACGTATAATTACGATCCAGCAATCACATTTACCATCCTGTACACACGTAGCAAACGAAAGGTGTAGTATTGTGATTGTCACTTAAACAAATTTGTGATTTTACCATCCAACGTTTGCGTTTGCAAATAAAATAGATGAAGGAAAGTAGGGGATAAATAGTGGCTATTAACACACTTATTTACCATTCAACACACACGCAAACGCATAAACACACACGCATATACACAACGCCAAACGGACGAAGAAAAGAGTAGTGGTGTAATAGTCACTAATATCCAGAATAGCAGTCCCAACACCCACAATTACAAATGAAACAGGTGAGGGAAATGTGACGGGCGATGGTTAGAGACCATTACCTAACTTCCCTGTACCTCGTCCGTTTTGGTTGTCAGCATCAACATTGAGAAAAACCATGATGTTGAAGTGTTTGCGTGAAAAAAAATTCTGTTTGTGAAACCGGCTTTTTGTTTTACCAATCATTTAGAAACCTTCTTACTCAAGTTTATATTTTGCAATATTTTTATTATATTACTTTATTTGGAAGTATGAGTTTTCGCTTACCTCTGAGCGGCCATCAAGATTTGCAGGAAAGTTATAATACCCTACATTTTATTTTCAATGTTCTTGTCTTTTTGTTAAGGAAAACTAAGCATTTCTTTAAGGTCAAAATTTATATTTCAAGAATGAATAACTCCAATGTGGGTAATTCTAAAATTAAAGAGTGGCTTTTCAACACGTGTATCAGATCTGCCTTGCAAAAAACAGAAACAAAAACCAATAAAAAATACAGCCAAATTGCAAATAGCTTTTGTTGGTAATCAATAATTTTGAACAATTATAAGAATACTGAGTTCTAAACTGTTAAAGGCATAAATAAAACATTTAGCAATTCAGTAATTCAACATAGACAGGAAATAAAAACAAAACATAAATAACGTCCGTTTTTTTCACCGTATCTTGGATATATCAAGAACATCAGTTTCTTTCTGACCGGATAAAAGAAAAAGGTATTTTGCATAAAGGACAGTAGTTCACAAAATTCGTAAGTCGCATAAAGCATTTGAAATGTAGCAGTTCAGATAGAGCAATTACCTTTCTGCATTTGTGAATAATAATTTGTTGTAAGTAAATTTGCATAAAGCATTGAGTAATTCGCATATCGCATAAAGCATGCAGTATTTAATAATTTTTACTTGATTTATCGGCTTTCCACACTTCATCTATATCGTGAGTCAGCTGTAATTCTGTCTTCAACGTGACTAGCAGGAACAAATATGGGGGTTTAGCTTACTTATCCGTAAGGAATGCGTGTTTGGCTCACTTGTCCGTAAGGAAGGGACTTCTGTCGCACCTATCCATGAGAAAAGGGGTTCTGGGTCACTTTTTATGGGGTGTCAAAGGGGGTTCTGACTCACATCATTATTGCTGTCACTGTGTTTGTTTATGTCTTTGTGTCCATGAGCGAGAGTGTGATGCCATCGTTGAATAATCGCTTATCATCAACGAGGCATACTCCTTTTTTGTTCATGATTGTGGTGGAGATCTGATGTGGTTGTGATCTGAAACTTCTCATTGAGTACTACTTGAGATGACCGTGTAGTGATTGTGTATTGTGGGTGGCTACATGAGCAGTGACATGTTTTATTTACTCATTTGGCTTTTTTCATGAGGATGTCATCATCACGTGAGATTCAGTACATTTTGTATCGAAGTGCTATGAATTCCTTGATGGGTATTCCACAAGTTTCATCTATAAATTTCCTAGCAATTTGAATTGTCGATGTAGTGAATAGGATGGTATGATGGAGAATGGCTGAGGTCGAATAGCTCCCGATGCAGATGCATGTTTGCGTAGATGCCTTCGGTGTGAATTGCATACACGAGTGAGTCAGTATCGGTCATGAACAGCGTGGCTTTGTCTCCGTACTTATGTTTGATGAAGTCGTAGTGAAATTTCAGCATAATCATTTTGGATACACCGAGGACTGCTGATCCTACGTAGATAGATTTGTCAATCTTGAGGCTAGTTTTCTGGATATGATGGCTACGAATTTCATTGTCAAAGATTGCTAACAAAGGCGCATTAGCTACGAGATTATCTCGTGGTCGCTGGTTATTAACCACTTCATATTCTTGCAACGTCTAATATTTCCATGATTTATCCGAAAACGCTATTGTTCATGAGTGTGTAAAAGTCATTCTCGAAGTTTGTGGTTTCTTTAGCGCGTTGTATCTTGTTGATATCGACTGAGATTGTTTGAACTTGAGTACTTAATGCACTTTTTCGAGAACGAGTCCGTGCTGGATAGCTTGTTCGAGAAGTCGATAATGCATTTTGTAGAGTATTTATTGTTGAGATATGTGTACAAGTCTTTTTACTTAGCGTCTCCGAGTCCGAACTGCTTTTGTCGTAGCTGTTCCTATAAGAGCATGGAGTTGTCGACGAAACTTTGTCGAGCACAGAAGGATAGTCGTTGTGACGCTCGTGGAGGTGCTCTTGATACGTCATATCTGCTTCGACGAAATAGCCATAGCTACCGAGGTATCCTGCCTGTCTTTCCTGGAGGAATTGTTCTTCGCTGATCTAGTGAAAATCTCCCTCAGGAAAGGGATGTGACATGGCCAGCCAATAAAGATTGTTTGCTAACAGGTAGAGGATATATACAGGTGGTTTGATCGGATCATAGTGTTTCATGTTTTTATGGTTAGCAACAGCTTGTTTTTTTTTTTTTACTGATGACGGAACATGAACTTGCCTGGATCAAGAATGATTTCTAAGGTCATGCCAGTGTGTTTATGCATAGCATCTCATGAGAGTAATGGTGAGGAGAAATATCAAAGTGGATCGAGCTGGTAATGAGTGAGGCACGTGCGTCTGAAATCTTTGAAGACATCCACGAGGAAGAGCACGTACGTTTTGAGATAAACATCGTGATAATCTCCTAGAGTTTTGTAGCTAAATTTGTTCCATATCTTACTCGCGTACTGATATTCCTCATTGGTGACTCCTGTCAAACTGAGATGAGAATTAATGTCTTTTTTTAAGGAGTATTGAGGTTTCGTCGAAGCACGAGAAGGAATTGATGTACTCGTAGGGATAAATTCCTTTTTGCTTGAGAAGATCTACCTGACGACCAAATTCTTTGTTGAGATGGATAAACTTGGGACAGTTTGTAACGAGTTCTTCCAGTGACGTAAACATAAACTAGAATGACTTAATCAAAGGGAAAGGCCCGATGGTGATCGACATGTACTTTTCGAAATTGTTGTGGATGCACTGGATCTTAGTTTCCATTTCGACAAGAATCTGCTTGATGTGTGGATGATTGAGGTCTGCCACAATGAAATGTCCATCACATCCATGTAGATTATGACCAATGACCGGAAGGAAGCCTGGGTCTTTGAAGTGTAAGTTACAGTTGACACTAACAGCTCCTCGATAGTGTCCGGTGATGTGACAGAGGTTTCTCACGTTTTGCTCATGTGGCTTGAAGTACTCTTCGCATATATGGCACTGCTGAGTTGCTTTGTGCTGTTTTAGCTGTTGTGGAAGGATAAGTTGCTGTTTTGGAGATCATCACCGGATAGACCACGAAATGCTTATCTCCTGCATTTTTGTCGTCGAGTCCGAACACACTGATGAAAAGTCCCTCATTAAGCGATTATAGTTTACGAACGTCTTTGACTGCTTCTGGAAACGTTATGCCGGTGGTTTTAAGATTATCAAAATACGGCTTGTACTTGGAGACTCGATCGGCATTGTCCTCTGCAGGATGTAGCGCAGAAAATGTAGCCACCACAAGACATTATTGATCTTTGTTCTTGACGTTAATGCAGGCTTTTGTGGCCAAGACGGATTTGGGAAGAGGCGCATACGTACTTCCAGGCAACGTGTGAATTTGGAAGTTTGAAACGAGATTGAATTGACTCCGGCAAAGATCTAAACAGATACTCACTTTTGATAATCTTCGATGCGACGCTGGATAAACAACCAGGCGATGTCGACGATGCTGCTAAAATCATCACTGCGATACACGATCAAGGATTTGGATCTGATCCACACGTCGATGTTCTTGTGTTCATGGACGAAATTAATGAACGAAAGGCGACTCAGAGCCTGATGGCTGTGTGGATACGCAGTTCTGTTTGCAAATGAAGGAAGCAGAAATACGTAAATATTTTTCTAGTATCCTTTTACTGTATCTGAGCTGAGTTTCTATGCTGACAGCCCATATATGCAATCCACCATCTCTCATCACTACTCCCCATCCCTCTCATCCATTTTCACTTCACAGTTCGCCGTCATTGTTCTTCAAAGAATGGAAGACTAAAATTAACTATGTAGAGATACCTTCCGGCTATAGATCAAACCTCTTTTCGCAGTCAAGTTGACCATAACATAAAAGTAAATATTCCACAAAAACGCCTATGCGGAAGGGTAGGGTCTTAAGTTAAATTCTCGTGTGAAGTTTACTCCCCTGTTCATTTATATATATATAAATGTTAGTTACCGATCTTAATGTAAAACATTTATCTCAATTGTTATAGACTGTCGACAGCTATGTGTTTCGATTAAACTTTAGGAAATGTACTTATGACCCATACATCGCAGATTTGTTCAGAAGGAAGGGTCAACAACTGACTCCATTGTCATTGCGTGCGAAACTCGTTATTGGCCGCATCTTTATCATCAGCGTAAGGATGAACAGCGGACATGTGACTACACAGGTTTACGAGACCTAAGAACGGTCTTGTGAATGGAAGTAAATTCTGACCTTTGCTGATATGCCGATGATCTATATTGGTTGATTATGTTGGAAGCTTTCTGATAAGAACAGGTCTGGCAGTAAGTCTCGACCCACAGGTACAATAGGAAACCATATCTCTACTGCTAGAAGTTTCTCCTACACACCATAAAAGTACTATTATTTTAGTTCATATAGGTACATCATCCTATATGTATTGAAAAGGAAAGCATCATGTATCCAATTAAATTGAAGAATGAATTAAATACGATATATACAGCCAAGCTTGTTTTACCTAGGTGGTAAAGTATGTTTCATATATATATATATATATATATATATATATATATATATATATATATATATATATAAATTAAAGGTTAATTGTCATCGATTAAAAGCTGTGTATGGACCATTAAGTACTATTCCATACAATTCAGTATGGGTACGTTATGTAAGTCATCTTGGGTATGACTTGTTTGCTGTTTATTGTGTACATCTTTAAAATCGAAGAACCAGTTATAAGACGAGAACACCATGTTTGTTGCAGACCCTTGAGCATTCAGAATTTAGAGTGGAAATTTCTTTCATGTGACAAGTCTTTCCTTAAACGACATGGCCGACTATCCTATTGTTGAAACTGTAAATGTATGGATTTCGAATAATATATTCTAATAATTGTTAAAGCTACATTAAAAATCCTACACACACACTCTTTCTCTCTCTCTCTCTCTCTCTCTCTCTCTTCCCCCCCCCCCCGAAAATGGTTATCACAGCGGCAAACACATAAAGAACGACCATATACAAATCTGCTTTTCTTGTATTTCTTCTTATATGTTTAAAAACCTATGATCACATAACATGATCCCATTCCCAAGGTTAGAAGTCACTCAAGGACTCCAGAGTCGGTCATGGTTACAGATCGACACAAGCAGATTTTCATCCACTCGTTGCACACGCCTATTACTGTCCGGCCACGTGTACAATTAGATCTTCGGCCCAACCACACTGCTTCTACTAGAAATGATCTACCAAGAGCATTGTTGCCAAACAACAACAACCAGACTACTAAACACTTTCTAACAAATCACGCCTCTTCACGATTCCGGCACCTCGGAGTTAGGATACCACCCTTATGTTCAGGACGATTAAGGGTGTTAATTCGAAATATTTCGTATTCTCAGGTAAGGTATTATCTAGCTGAATCAATATAATTATTATGCATATTTAATATCAACAGTCAAAAAAGGACAAAAAACATAAATTAACATCCATCTAGCATACACTTTATTTCCTTAACGTTCGTGATATTACTTAATGATCCGCATGACAATAAATTTTAAAAAATTGCATTGGTTTCCCAAAGAACTGGTAATGCTACACGTGTTTCTTTTGATTAGAATTTTCTCTCCTGAAATAAAATAACCTCTTACGTTATTTTGTCGTGTGTATATCTGCCTCACTGTCCGCCCACCTATTTGTTCTAATTAGTCTCCTTCACAGTCCTTCATATATTGACTACATTCCCATGTGAGCGTCTCTCTCTCTCTCTCTCTGGAAGTATATTCAGGGGTCTATGATTCAGTCCGGCATGTTGCGTGTTGGTTTATGCTCTTTTATGTTACTTCGTTTAAGACCATAGAGTCCTTTATAAAGAAATAACGGATTCATGATTTTTTTTTCAAAAGAAGAACTAACCCGTGTTTCATATCCTTGTCCTGCAATTACGTTTAACATTGTTTAACGGATTGGATTTAGTTAACTCAGGTCAAATACGTTTAAAAGATTATATTTAGTTAACTAGGGTCAACTAAGGTTAATGGATTAGATTTATTTAATTCGGGTCATAATAGGCACTGTGGAAAATGTGTTTTCACATTCCGTATTTTGTAGTGGACATTTTAAATTTTACTTCTTTTTTACTCATGTTTCTTTCGGAATATTTTATGGCTTGCATGTGCTTATTTTGCATATCTAAGTTTCATAATTATAATTTTATTACTTTCACTACTTCTGTATATCCTCCATTCTCTTTTTCTTCTGGCATAGTAAATAATGTATAACATTATTATGTTTTTTATCTTAAAAGTAATTTAAGCACTATCCGTAGAAGTGATAACTTTCAAGTAAATTAATTTGAAGAGAGAGAGAGATTTGGGGGAGGGGGTCTTTAGCGAAGGCAACCAGGAACTAAATGTGTTCGAGGGTCAATAACTAGAAAATAACCTGAATCTAATTGTCAATAATCAAAATATTACTTATGAGCTATTTTGATAAAATCAACAAAATCAGTGCAAAACTCAACAACTAATACAACAGGAATGGACATTCAGTCTACACCCTCGAGAATTATTAGTATTATTTTAAATCCTGTACACTATCCGGCTTCTAAATTATATTGACACATTTCCTTTATTATCTCTTTTATAACCTAGGGGCTTAATCTATGTAACAAGAGAGAGCGACGACTAACAATTTTTTTATAATTGCAAATATTAACTTATATCCCTAAAATACAAAGTGAAAGAATTAAAGCTAAATTATCTATTCCAATAGATCCAAAGTAAGCCAAATATATTCCCGAAGGTATTGTGAATGATAGTAATAATGTATTTATATGTCAACAGTACAGAAGATGTCACTGTTTTTAACTACGGACATCTTTATGTAAATTCAAGGTAAAATCTAAACTGATCCAAATATCTTTATATGAATTCACTGTAAAACCAAAACTGATATTCGTTCTTGCATAGAATGGTAAATATCCATTTTTTATTTGAATAAACTGACAATGCTCTAGCATAGGTATAAATATCAGAATATCTTTGAATACATATTTTCACACAATTGCAAATCAAATTAATTATTATCAATGTAATTAAAAAAGCAAGATCCTCAATGTATCTCGTACAAGATTGATATCAACTTTAAGAATGAGTGATGTCGCGTTTTAGTTTGCTGATAAAGAAAACGCAAAAATTAATTCCGTTTCTGGAATGTTATGCCAGACTTTCAATGAATCGTAATTATTTCAAAATGCTAACATCAGTAAACAAAATCAGATTTTCCCTTTTAACCAATCAGAAAATAGGACAGTCCTACCTTTCGATCAATATAAATGTAATCGTTAGATGACGTGATGTTATTTGGCCTCCATTCACTTCAAGTATGACCCAGTTGGACCACGTGATGTTTACTACAGTCATGGACCTTGGAATTTGTACGTGACATCGATGTAAACATTATTCATTCCTAAACGAACACAACTCATTCATTAAATGACTCTTACAAACCAATTTTATCAAATAATATACATTTTATAGATACAAATAACACCTTCATACATAACTTTATCGTTATGTAGTTTCGTTTGTTAATTTAGTAGATGACGTCGATTTGTTTGTGTTGCCATGTATGGTCTGCATCCTTTGTCCACAGCCTGCAATTTGGTCCAAATATTTTGGTTCTATGTGCGATAAACACAATAGCATTCCCTTTCTTTTTGCGATGCTACTTTCTTGGACTAATGGCAGTACAAAACAGACATGTAGTTTGCCAGTTTTAAGACCTTTCTTCAATTGTTTCTTCTTTCATTCTTCTATTATAATATATTCGTTGTTGATTAACCCTGCTGTATGTTGTTCCTTCCCATTTAATGGTGCCTGTTTATCTCGAAACGTTAGAGAACTGTTTTGAACTTGTGCCGTTCTCAATTTTGTCCCAGGTTGCGGTGGGGTGCTCCCATTATTATCTATAATTATTACAGAAGACCCACCTGGCTCATTTTTGTTAGAAATTGAAGTAGTGATAGAGACGCAAAGCTCCGAGCGCCCCATTCAGCGATGCCGACAGTTAAATTACTGAATACACAAAAGGTGAAATTCAAATAAACAACACATTTAATACCATTCAATTACAGATAATCCTTCCTCAATTGAAATTCAATATTCAAAACCCTATCACTCGTCTTTCACTCGACCAAGTGACGGCCTATTTCATCATCTGACTTAGTGTGATAGATTTTCCTCCTGTCCTGTGTTTCTACTCATCTCATGATCTGTAGTATTTCTTGACTAGTACCCAGTACACCTTCAGTCCAACAACCACGTCCTTCACCCTTCCACTTCCTCCACGTCCGTTCTCTCCTTTTCTTGTCTCCCAAAGACTCGATACCAACTGCACCAGGGTATTTCCCTTCTCTGTCTCCTACAGTTCATCCGGTCCCTAAAAGCTTCCTGTCTGAACACACACAAATACATTAGTATTTTCCTCTAGCTATCTAGCCTCACACTAAGCAAAATTCTATCATCAGATAAGCCATTACCTTCTTTGGTCACGCATTCGTGCACATCGAAATACCCATACTTTCTGGTATGGTATACACGGCATCAACTGCTTATCATGCATATATCAATATATTTCATCACATCGGTATATGGAATCGGTTCACAATTAATACTTCCAGTTCAGTACCCAAGAATGTAGTTCTAGTCTAATTTTAGAACATTTTTTCCTCTCTCAGTTAGGTGGTGATAGAAGAATTTTATTTATGCATTTTTGGTAGGGATTTAAAGGAAACTTATTCTTGATAATATGAGCTCAGGGTGTTGTTGTCTGTGTGTATTTCGGCGACAGTGCACAGTAAGTAATAAGGCCTTGGTGATGATCCGGAAGTGAAATCTGTGTTCTGTTTACATGCTGCTATGTTGACAGTCCAGCATCTAAAAGAAGAGCAGGTCAACCTTTGACGAGAACTTCACCGTGAAGTCATCTTTGAATGTATTTTAGATTAACATATGATTTGTATTGATTGTCACACAGTGGAAAGGTCAGTACTGAGAAACAAATGTAGAGAACATATAGTAAAATTAATTGTGTTCTATGTCCATATATATATATATATATATATATATATATATATATATATATATATATATATATATATATATATATAGATTCTCAATCTTATTATACAGAACAACATCACGTAGTCAGAGGCATTTCTGTACATTACACTTCTACAAAGTGTACACAGATATCCACATATCCATGCGCTGATATATCATTACACATTATTCTCCTACAAAGTATACAAAAATAGTCAAATACTCATATTAACTAATGCTGCACACTGCAACCATTATACAAAGTTATAATTCAACATTTGCAAATCTAGAATATCACATGAATAAATGCACGAGGTTACTACGAATTAACCAAATAGCGAATTGCAATATTAATTCTTTACATAAATATTGTTCATATCTCAAAATACGTATGTAGATCAAATACTACACATGAATCAAATCCTACAAATGGTAAGTATACGTACAAACGATTCTAGTAATGAAGTATACATACTGCACATAATTAAAGTACAATTACCTTGCCGTAATAGATTGCGACAATCGAGCAAATAAATCACTGACCTTTCCGAAACTCCTTTGTAATTCCCAGAATAACAATGTTTCCCTCCAATTTCGAATGACGTCGGATTAGCTTAGAACTTCCTTATGTAATTCCCGCAAGATGGTTTAGCGACTACTGACGTTTAGTTTCAAGACACTAGATTTAAACTTGCGATTCCAATGGTGGCCACGCCTTGCTCAATTCCGAGAGGATGTCGATTCACCCATGGTCTACATAATTATCAGACGTTGCCCCCTCCCCGGCAGTCTGTCAAGGGTGGATTTACGACCCCCACTTGATTTCATTTGAGCCAACACCGGCAATTCCTGCCAGTTACCTGCGAATCGCATTCAAAAGAATAAGGCGCCAGTAACAAGTTCCTATGGCCATATTATATACAACTGGCTACCTCTCCGTCATTTTGATGTCGGCTTACACTCGCAACATTTATAAAGTGAATAATTAGCTTCAGGGTCTTGCATATACATGTTGCAATCTGGCTATTGTTCCTTACTTATAACGTGACACACACACACATACATACATACATATATACATACATACATACATACATAAACACACACACATACATACATACATACAGCCATGCATGCATACAGCATGCATACATACATACATACATACATACATACATACATACATACATACATTGATACATACATACACACACACACATACATACATACATACATACATACATACATACATACATACATACATACGAGATAAGAGAAATAAAGAAACTAACATAAGCATGTAATAACTTATACAATAGACTATTCCGGTTCCCTTGAGTATGTTTACAGACTGGTTACCAAGCAAGCAGCTCCAGATAAACTACCTGAAAAACTTCTTAAAATAAAGGTAAATCGAAATATTTACAGGCCGCATGATCAATTCAAACTAGTGAAATTTAAAATAATTTAGGTAAGAGATAAAACGTTCCCCCAGATAGTCTTTAAAAATTACAGAGGAAACGATGACGTCAGCAGGAAGATGATTGTGTTGTGATGTGATGTGATTTCGATTTTTAACGTAGCTTTAACAATTTTTCAGTCGATGTCTGAAATGTGGCAGTGTATAGTGATGTCTGGCACTGGAGCATCATGCCGTAGACATGTAACATGATGTCCCACCCAGTCACATTATCCTGACACCCTGCCGACCAGTCCTACAACTAACCTCTTAATGCTGAGCGCCAAGCGAGACAGCTGTTAGTACCAATTGTGTAAGTCTTTAGTATGACAGTTAAGATCTGATTTTATTCAGATTTAGGAATGTGGTCACCGTAGCTACGCAGAAAGCTACCATGGGCAGCTGTGTGCGTGGATAAAAATGAGCCATCGCCTCTGCTTCCAGTGCCAATCGAATTTACAGAAAACGAAACAAATTAGTAGTATTTCATATAACTACATCATGTCGTATATTCCACTCGATGTTACTCTGTCTCCACAGCAAAAAGGAAGTATCGCTGTGGCTGCCACCCATAAAAGACCCATCTCCATCCGATTAAAATCGTCAGCTCTCGACTCATGCTGATCCAGCGTCAGGTCAACATTATCAACGGAGCAGCTGTCCAGGCAAGGAGGACTTATCAGTCCTATGCTCGCCTGTCTCGTTGAAACCGTTTTGCCACGATTGCTTAGTATCGGTGAAGAAATCCAGTTGCAAGGAACTGTGCGCTAAGAGAAGGGGGGTGGGTGTAAATTTGGATTTTTAATGTAGCTTTAACAGTTTTCAGTCATATCGCTACCATGTCTGCCGTGCGACAGTTTATAGTGATGTCTAGCACTGGAGCATCATGCTGCAGACATGTAGCATGATGTCCCACCCAGCCACATTATCCTGACACCAGGCCGACCAGTCCTAACACTAACCTCTTAATGCTGAGCGCCAAGCGAGGCAGCTGTTAGCACCATTTTTGTAAGTCTTTGGTATGACTGAGCCGGGGATCGAACCCACGACCTCACTCATCCTAGGCGGACGCTCTAACCACTAGGCCACCGAAGCGGTAATTCAGTGCGAAAAAGAAAAGTAGAGAGACTTTGAGTTATAGAGATAATTAGTAAGAACGACAGATATAGAAAAGAAAACTTACTATATTTAGATGGGAGATTTGACAAAGAAACACTATATAAAATAACTGACTATATTATATACACAATGAAAGCCTGTGACCAGATCATAGTGATAGGGAAATAAAATAAAAGAAATACAAATTAAAATTTCAGTCATATCGCTACCATGTCTGCCGTGCGACAGTTTATAGTGATGTTTAGCACTGGGACATCATGCCGCAGACATGTAGCATGATGTCCCACCCAGATACATTGTGCTGACACCAGCCCGACCAGTCCTAACACTAACCTCGTAATGATGAGCACCAAGAGAGACAGCTGTTAGTACCATTTTTGTAAGCCTTTGCTATGACTCCGCCAGGGATCAAACCCACGACCTCCCGCATCCGAGGCTGAAGCTCTAACCACTAAGCCACCGGACAGATTATCGCAGAAAGGGATTCCCGAGATGAGAAAAAGTGGTTTCAAGTAACGTTGATTTCGACTATCTCTTAGCTTCTCCAAATGTCCGATGCGTCTTTTCCAATGATCAACTTTCTGAAAAGAGTAGATAAAACGAAAGCTGCATCGTCAATCTTCGAAATTATTACAATGGACACGGTACCCACTGGATCTCCATTGTCAACAATCCTCATTCCGACGATGTAGAGTATTTTGATTATTTGGTTTACTCTTCCTGATGTAGTCACATGCTATCTCTGAACTGCTCCTAAAGGAGCGGTCAGTAACTTCGTACAATTTCAAAACGTCAATGATAGTAACTGGGGTGGGGGGTGGGGTGGTAATGCGTTGATTTCATACAGAACAGACGTCGAGGAAATCCTCTGTGATGACAATATTAGATCTTAAATATACGCACTGCATTATCAACTCGTGATGGCTTAAGTCTAAAGCCAAGACGGAGAGTGTGGACCCCATTCAAGTGGCCACCAAAAATAAACGACTCATGATCCAATCCAGGTGTGCTGTGTGCGGATCACAAAATTCACATTATATCAAGACGCATGAGACCCCTAAAATATTAGTATCTTGTATTAAACATGCATCATTGCAGACATTGTGACCTCGATACGAGCTGCGAGGACCTTCGCGTGGAATGAATTATGTGTGTGGGTGAGTGTAAAGGATGCGGACAAAGAAAAATTCTTGGGGAAGCTATGGATGTCCATACTTTCGTCGGAACACTTCCTAGATCTCGAGACGAATGGAAGTTGTCACTACATAAATATACAGGAATATCGAAATCCCTTATCTCAACAACTATATGAAAACTATCAGCCCCTTCCAGGTCAGGAACCCTGCAACGTTGTCGATGCCACTGCGATGTACCACAATACATGTTACATAGATCATTCCGACGATAAAGCTGGATGCAATCGAGTCATGCTAATGAACTTAAAAATAATTCAAACCTAAATTTTTCAGAAAACGTGTCGACCGAAGTCTCATCCGATGTACCATCGGGGTCAAACATAAGCTGGGCGTGTGTGTACAAATCACACCTGATATGTCTAAAATTGGGATTCCAGGCAAGTCAACTGATCTCGCAGAAGAAATTTATAAGCCTGTACAAAAGAGAATTGCACTCCGCAGAGTCGTCGCCGTAAACATGAACGAAATATGGTCAGTTGCTCTCGTCGATATGAGAGATCACTGCGCGTATAGCGATAGTTTCCACTATCTCGTGACGGTTATCGATGTCTTTAGTACATATGCTTTGGCCATTCCTCTCAAAAACAAAAAGGAGCTTTTCTACTGGCACTGGGTCATATCACAGGAGAACGAAAACGACATAAACTCTGGGCAGATCATGCGAGCGAATTTTATAACAAGACCGTCCCAGACTGGCTTAAAAAAAATAACATAGCTTTGATCAGCACTTATAAATCTCTCAAGGCCGCGGTCATCGAACGATTTAGCCGGACTTTCAAAAATCGCACGTGGAAGATATTCACCATAGCTAATTCCAACCGATCCTAAGATTTTCTTCCATACCTCGTGGAGCACTAAAAGCATCGAAACATTCGAATTACTGCAGCAGAATCCTCCTCGAAGGATCAGAAATAACAGGTCACAGAGGCCTTTCTTAAAATCCAAATTCAAACCAGAGAATCGCGTCAGAATTAGCGGACAAAAATCCACCATAGAACGAAAGGATACACAATCAACTGGACCGAGGAAGTCCTCGTCGTCAATGGTTTTCAGTAAACCATTCCCATTACCTGCACACGCAAAGATTATTCAGGAGAACCCATCCAAGGGTCTTTTTACGAGCAGGAATTACAAACAGAAAAGACAGCCAGAACATCTTCCGAGCTATCACTCAGACCTAATTTATCCATGTGCTAGAGAAACTAATTGATTGTATTATTGCATATAATTCTGCCAGTGTTCATGTATTTGCCAATACATATCACTGTAGGACATATTCCGGCCTTCTTTTATTCAAGTAACTATTAAGCCAGTAGACCTCCACTGTCGAAAGATCAACTCGCCACGGAAACGTCGCGAAAAAGTCTGCACACCGAGACACTTCATTGGTCGATTTTGTTCTTGCTGTTACGATTACTGCTAATAATGATGACGAAAATGTGTGTGTGTGTGTGTGTGTGTGTGATTTTGGATTTGTAACGTAGCTTTAAAAAGTTTTCAGTCATATGACTACGATCTCTGCAATGTGGTAGTTTATAGTGATGTCTATCACTGTGACATCATTTCGCAGACATGTAGCATGATGTTCCATCCAGTCACATTATCCTGACACCAGACCGACCAGTCCTCACACTAACCTCATAATGATGAGCGTCAAGCGAGGCAGTTGTTAGTACCATTATTATAAGTCTTTGGTATGACTCGGCCAGGGATCGAACCCAAGAACTCCTGCATCCGAGGCGGACGTTCTAACCTCTAATCAAAAATCCAAATCATACCCACACACAGCCTCACTCGCAATCCAGAGGTATCTGATTCAATACCGTCTCAGGCAAGCCCGGGTCTTCTGTCTATCTACCACCATGGGAAAGACACTTAACTCCCATGTCCTCGGCTCGATAAATCCAATAATGTCTTTAAAATGCGGTTTAAATCCACGGAAAAAACAAAACAATGCAAAACGCGTGGATACACAGGCGGTGTAGCTCACGTCTTCATACCTTGCTTGTTTCTTTGTGAGTATCCTTTCAGTGTTTCTTTAAATGTACACTCCAGTGCTTTTATTTGAAAAAAGCCCTATTTGACAAACATTAGAAGACAATTTTTCTAAAATTAGAAAATATACAGTTTATCCAATATTATAAAAGTATTTCCTAATAAAAAGAAATTAGTTTTCTTAAAAATAGTATTAATTAATTATCTGACATGAGATATTAATTTTCTAATAAAATCAGATTATTAAATAATTTTTGTAAATGCCAGAACACTATCTTTCCTAACATTAAAAAAGAAAACTTATATTTGAACACAACATAAATATGAAGTACTAAGTCGAAATTACAGATAGCAACATCGCAATTATGAAATCCAAATTAGCAGCATCATAATTATGAAATACAAATTAGCAACATCGCAATTATGAAATACATATTAATAACATCACAATTACGAAATACAAATTAGCAACACCACAATTATGAAATAAAAATTAGCAACATCGGAAATGTGAAATACAAATTAGTAATGTCGCACTAGTGAAATAATCACAGCAAAACAAATCTTGTATAGAACGTATAAATATTTAGGTGAACTACTAATCTGTTTTCCTATATAGTATATGTTCTGCAACAAAATATCCATTTCTTTCTTCTTCTTTCTAGACCCATATCTTCTAAGCAGACAAGTACAGGCAAGGTGGAAACCTTTGTCTGTTAACTACAGAAAGTTTGCAAAAAGAGTAGTTTGAATGGACATTATCTCAATCAAGAGCGTAAGTCTGAAAGTGTAAACATTTTTCCTTTCTTTCAACGATAAGAAACTATGCCACAACTAAAATGTAAAAATGGCGAATAGACCAAGTATTGCCTTGAACTGATCTAGTGATCTAATACAGTCAGCACCTTAGTTTACGGAACAAATATTTTTCCGGCTGTGGGTTTGAGACTAGGTTTGAGACATTTCAAGTCAATCAAAGACAATGCTTGAAAAGAAAGGTTCTGTGACATTTGTTGGCACAAAATATTGGACTCAAACTCAAGTTGTCACCCGCTATGATCATTTACGCATTAAGTTTCTGACGATGATAATGAAGAAAGAATAAAACACGAACA
This sequence comes from Sinohyriopsis cumingii, assembly GCA_028554795.2. Taxonomy (NCBI): domain Eukaryota; kingdom Metazoa; phylum Mollusca; class Bivalvia; order Unionida; family Unionidae; genus Sinohyriopsis; species Sinohyriopsis cumingii. The sequence goes on along the minus strand of CM068837.1, from coordinate 111,635,955 downwards.
AAATATCCAGATTTCCATATATTTTTGTGCTTAATCGCCACCTTATATATTTTGTGAATAAATATTAAGTACCGTTGTTTCAATAGAAAACTGGGAGCAGAGGTAGCTCAGTCGGCAGAACGTCAAACTACGGTTTCTTCGGTTTCACGCCTGGATTTCACCGTTTCTTTGGCAAGGCACGCGACGCCATCAGCGCTGATAAGACTCTGATTGACCCGAGCGAGATATGGATTGATCCGCCATCTGGAAACTCTCTCGGCGGGTTAAAAAAAATAATTAGTTTGCCTGGATAGTATGGAATCAGAACGTCCGCACCTACCTTTGAAACCATTATCTAATTACAGGCTTTAATTTTTAAACAAAGGACATACAAGAGTAATAAAATCAAACGGGAAGTTTCCATATGAGGAACTTTCTTGCACAATGTACAGTCAAATGCGTGTATAAAGACCATGTAAAATTAGTATTGACAAGCAAATAGACTTTTTATCAGGAAATATATACTGTTTATTTATTAATAGTTCCCGTGAGACGAGGTCTTTACACGCAGCTGGTCGCTACATACAATGTGGTTGTTAAAACAGGTTGACAACAGTTTCCCCCGAGAAAGGAGAGAATTGTCTCAGAAGAACTGCACATAACCAGATGATGACATATTGTCCTGCAACAATATACCATCAGTGGCTAGAATGCACCAAATTTCAATAAGCTGAAATGGCGTGCGCAAAAATGCGATACAATATTTTCAATTATAAACGGACTCAATGATTTATGAGGAGTCAATGAGATTTAGGTCAAAACTTTGTATGTCTTTCCATGCGCCACCTTTCTACTTTCATTTATCACCAAAAATTGCAAATGAAGGAAGCAGAAATACGATCATTTTTTTACTAGTATCACTTTTGTGTATCTGAGCTTAGTTTTTCTACAGGCAGCCCATATATGCAATTCACCATTTCTCATCACTACTCCCCATCCCCCTCATCCATTTTCACATCACTCTTTCGCCGCCATTGTCCTCCAAAACATGGAAGAATAAAATTAACTCAGTAGAGAACCCCTCTGGCTACAGATCAAAACTCTTTTCGCAGTCAAGTTGACCATAAAATAAAAGTGAATGTTCCGCAAAAACACCTAAGCGTAAGATTAGGGTCTTAAGTGGAATTCTCGTGTGAAGTTTACTCCCTTGTTCATTTGTATATATATAAATGTTAGTTATCGATCTTAATGCAAAACATTTATCGAAATTGTTATAGGCTGTAGACAGCTATGTGTTTCGATTAAATTTTAGGAAATGCACTTATGATTCATACATCGCAGATTTGTTCAGAAGGAAGGATCAACAACTGACTCAAATGTCATTGCGTGCGAAACTCGTTATTGACCGTATCCTTATCTTCAGTGTAAGAATGAACAGCGGACATGTGACTACACAGGTTTACGAGAACTAAAAACGGTCTTGTGAATGAAGTAAATTCTGACCTTTGTTGATATGCCGAAGATCTATATTGGTTGATTATGTTGAAAGTTTTCTGATAAGAACAGGTCTGGCTGTAAGTCTCGACCTTCAGGTACAATAGGAAACCATTTCTCTACTGCTAGTAGTTCATCCTACACACCATAAAATTACTATTATTTAAGTTCATGAAGGCACATATCACCCTAATTCTGCCAGTGCTCATGTATTTGCCAATACATATCACTGTAGGACATATTCCGGCCTTCTTTTATTCGAGTAACTATTAAGCCAGTAGACCTCCACTGTCGAAAGGTCAACTCGCCACGGAAACATCTCGAAAAAGTCTGCGCACCGAGACACTTCATTGGTCGATTTTGTACTTGCTGTTATGATTACTGCTAATAATGATGACACGACAGTGCAGGGTCGACATACTTATGGCGCTAACCCATTCCTTTGTTCCTGACTTACATAGTCGCGTGCAGGCAAACGTGACAACCTCCCCCCCCCCCCCGCTTGAGAATAAAATCGGGATTTTATTCCCACAAAATTACTTCAAATGCAAATGCGCGTTACTACACGTAATAAAATAGCAAAATTATAGCGACACTACACTCTGACTACGGACACGAATATACACACAACAAACGGTTATCTACAGAGCGATCTATGACATTTCAGCGCTCCTACTCATGAAATCAACGCATACATTCTCGGTTCCTTTCACGTATCTAATCTGCATCTGGTACTGCTGTACGAACAGCGACCATCACATCAAGCGTCCATTAGACAATTTCGCCTGCGCGAGATAGGCGAGAGGTTGGTGGTCAGTTTCCGATATGAACTTGCGCCCGTACAAGTACCGCTCGAACCGTGATATTCCAAACACGATTCCGAGGCATTCCCTCTCCGATACAGAGTAGTTCTCGGCAGCAGACAATTTCCGACTGCCGTACGCGACATATACCGATTCCCGTGCGACGACGCGGCTTTTATCGGTCCGATCAAGTCCATCGCGACGCATCAAAATGGTTCATCGATAAGGAGGTTACTCCTCAAGGGGACGGGTCGGTGATCCTTTTTCGGTGCCATTCTCTGACACTTGTCACAGGAGAGACAGAATCGCTTGACATCTTCCTGGACCCCTGGCCAGTAGAATTCTTTGATAAGACGGTCACGCGTCTTGGCAATTCCCATGTGTCCTCCCATGACACTTTCGTGCGCAAGTTTTAAAACTTCGCCTCGCTTCTCTTTCGGCACGGCTTGTTTAAAGTGTTCGCGGCCTTTCCTGGCGTGGCGATACAAGACCCCCTTCTTGTAAGCAAACTTCACCGCGCCATTCGGAGTTTCTTCTCCGTTCCTTCTGCAGCTTATTTGTGCAACTGCGTCAGATTTGCGTCCTCCTGCTGCAGCTTCCTCAATTCGGCCAGAAGAACTTTACTTACCGGTGTCGACGTAACTTCTATCGGCATCGCCTTCGTCTATCGACTCTTGGACCTGGTTTCCACAGCACTCACCGGCATCGGTGTGCAGGTTTCGGGGTTCGGTTTTGGCAGCACATAACGACATCCCAGTATGACGTCATGTGAGAATAAAGCCAAGCACGCAGCTTCAATTTTTCCCTTCATGTACGGTGAATCGAGGTCGATGACAGCCACTGGCAATGAGTCACGCGCGCTGTTCGCGTACTGTACTTCAATTACCTTCCCTGTGTAATCCTCAGGCTTCACGTATTTCTTGTCGACAAGGGGGGGGGGGGGGAACGCTACAACCAGTGTCATACAAGATGGTGGCACCTTCTCCGTTGACAATAGCAGACGCAATGTTTGCTGGTTTAAAGCTTGCCACCGGCTCGCACTTCTTTCTAGCTACGGCATTCACCTGGGTCTGCCTGCCCCTGGGACAGTCCTGGCAAAATGTCCCAAGCGTTTGCAGTTGTAATACGTCAGCGGCCCTCGCCGACCTGCAAGGCCCGTTCTCGCGGGTGAGGCCTGTCCTGGTCTATGGGTAGCATCCTTGCCTAAGGATCCCCCTCCGACCTTCCCGTCGCCCTGACGGTTACAAACAGCCGGCTCTCCCTCACCCACCCGCGCGTGATTCAGTGGGTCGGGGTCGGTCCGCACCCCCGGAACCTCCACTCTTCGAGTGAGCCTGCTCGTATCTCTCCGCCATGCTTAAGATCTCTTCGAGCGTCCGGTGCTCTCTCTCTCTGCTAGAGAGACTGTCATCTCGCGACGGTAAGTACTCAGAACATGCTCCTTGAGTATGACCTCGCGTAGCCCGGCGTACGATCGTTCGACGTCGGTCATCTTCATCCACTTCTCAAATAACCCACGAAAACGGGTGTGGAATTGAGAGTTGGTTTCCGTTGTCTTTTTCGTCGAATCCCGAAAATGTTTACGGTACGTTTCGGCAGTCAGCCGATAATGGCAAAGGAGGGCCTTCTTAAGCGCGTCGTAGTCGTCAGCATCATCTGCAGCTAAGCTGTGGTAAACTTCCCGAGCTGCACCTTGCAAAAAGGCTGAGACGTTAGTCGTCCAATGCTGCGAGTGAATTTTATAAGCGTCCGCGAGTTTCTCAAATTGCACGAGGAAATCGTCAATGGACTCTTCTTTGTCATTGAACCCCGGCATACTTATCCCATTCGGTGATCGATAAATGGTTGTACGCTCCCTCCAGGAATCGTACTGGGGTCGTCCCTATCGGTGTCCCTAGCCGCTAACCTTACTTTCTCCATTTCGAGAGTGTGAGCCAGTCTGGCCAGATCTTTCTGTGTTTCTCTGTCCGCTGCTATCTTGGCCAGCTCCAGCTCTCTGTCCGCTGATATCTTGGCCAACTCTGTGTCCACTGCTATCTTGGCCAGCTCTCTGTCCGGTGCTTTTCCTGCCTTCCTTTCCTTAATGCTTTCCTCTAAAAACGCTGCCAGGCGATCTCCCTCGTACCCGAGATCTTCCGAGCCTATGGCCCGGTACTCCATAATCATCTGTTTTTCTGTAGCCATTTTATGATATACTTACAGTAAGTGATACCTTGTCTCGACACACTAACAATTGACAGATGTTACCCGTTTCTACCAAATATGTACTTGTTAACACCACTAACTTCGCTGAGGTAAGATAATTTGCTCGATATTTGCTTCAAAATGACTGCAAGCAATTAAAATCTATCATGCATGCAAATATAAACAAATATCATACACAATATGAAAAATCATAAAAATTCAAAATACACAGGATGGAAAATATCTCACAACTATCTCACACTGTTCACTAATACTTCCTAACAAATAAAACTTTAGGTCGTAAAGATAATATTTTTGTCTAATTCATATCCTGACGAAGCGCCCACTGTGAAGTTTTATGTGACCCACTGTTATGCGTTGGGGTGGGATGCTCCCAATATTTATTTGAATTACTGTGGAATTCCCACCGTGGCTCGTTTTTGTAGGAAGGGAAATTAGTGATAGAGAGAGGTAAAGCTCCGAGCCCCCAGTCTGCAATACCGACAATTAAATTATTAAGAATACAAAGGTGAAATTCAAAAGAATAACAATTTAATACAAATTAAACTATATTAATTTCTCAACCAATCTTCTTCCTCTCGACCATGTAACAACCTATTTCATCACGTGATTATATTGTGAGATGGCATTCCCCTGTTCTTGGTTTCTACTCATCTGTGTTTACTCCGCCAATTCCTTTCCTCCTACCGGCGTTCTCCGCACTACGTTCTTCCTGTACGCTTCCCCTTCTTGTTCCTTTTTCTAATCCTCCTTCTCTCTCTCTCTAGCAACTAGGCTTGTTCTCTGCCTACTGCCTTGCTCTATCCTGTCTCCCTCGGGATTTAGTTCTGTCCCCAAAAACTTCCTTTACGAAGCTTTCTGTCCTTTAGAATGCACTAAGTGTTTTCCCGCCAAATCACGAGTGGCTCCCGGAGTGAGTATATTTCTGCTGGACCAGGACGATGGCTTTCAATCACTAATTCACTCCCAGCCCAAATGGCTGTTAAATTCTAGTTCGAATTGATGGCCTCACCCTTTCTCAGTTCTGATTGGATATCAATTCTACCCTAGTCTGTCCAGCTTAACAGACGAGCCTCAGGCTTCTGTCAACCCGATGAGATTTACATCATCGAAGGTCCTTTGTTCTAGAACAAAGCTTCTAACGTCTACATGTTAGTTTTGACACCTAACGACGAGAACTCTTGTACAAACACGAGTCGCCACGACAGTGCAGGGTCGACATACTCATGGCGCTAACCCATTCCTTTGTACCTGACTTACGTAATCGCGGGCAGGCAAACGTGACACTCGTCCACCTGTTTTAGCAATGCCTCTACAAATATGTAGCGCCGACGTGCATGAGAAACTTGTACAGTATGGCAGCAGCGAAAAAGGTACAGCTTGACAGCAAGAGAAAAGGTACAGCATGACAGCAATAAAGAATAGCATAACACGACAATAAGAGAAAATGGCACAAGACGACAATAAGAGTCAATAGTAGAACACGATAGTAAGAGAAAATAGTACAACACGACAGCAAGAGAAAACAGTACAATAAGACAGTAAGTCTGACTTGAGCAATTACGCATTAAAGTCCAAAACTTGTTATTATATACATCAATGATTTGCCAAATGTTTTTAATAAGTCATGTGATCACCCACTTATAAGTAATCATGAATTAAATTGCCTTGTGTATGAAAATTATGTATTCCTTTCCACTTGTCAAACACAGACCAAACAGGGCCCCATGACCTAATGTAAGAACACAATTGTTGCCATTATTTTATCTCTAAGTGTATGTGGGATCTCCCTAATCTCTCCCACCACGCTAACAGGGGAGATGAAAAAAACAAAGGGGGTGGAGGGACAGAGTGGCCATAGTTCAATATTATCAAACACTTAAATATCTATATTTCTTTCTGCCCCACTCTGTTAGGGCTCTGTTGAAATAAAAATCCTAAAACAATGTCCCCTCTAGTTGTATTAAGCAATAATCTATTTTTTTTAGCTTAATCTGTTGCTTATCTCTGTATGAAAATTGTTCTGAGAAACTCTTTTTTCAGTCTGTTGTCAGAAAAAAGCATACATATATCTGGTTTATCCAGCTTCAACAAATTGGGAAAGTATTCTTTATTTTTATTCAGTACTATTTCATCAGCTCCTATGTATTGTTTCTTCGAGATCTCTGCTCATTTAAAGTGTTAGCAGTTATATACAAATTTGACACTGTGCAGAGTATGTTTTTATGAATGTGTAACTAATTTGTGGGAGTTACCCATCTTCAAAATAAAACAACTGCTTACTATTTATTAAGTGACATAATTATGTTTCCAGCATACGCGCCCCCAAAAGAAAAAAAAAACGAAAAATATTCCCTTTCCAAAACAGATAAAATTAATAAAGTTCATTAGATTCATCTTTCTAGTTTATCCTAAGATGGTGTATGCAATTGTCACTTTTGTAATGATTTGACTGATTCTCTCTTTCTCAAGCCTTTCATCATGCAAAAGCATATGAATTAATTTAAAAAAACCCACAAATATTCATAGTACATCTACACCTTTTAGAGGAGTAATCAATGTCTGAGTTACACTATACTAAAACAAAACTGAGATAGATATGTTAACTGATGCATGAATGGACAGCAGCAAAACATGACTGTCCTATTATACTGGTGATGGGAAATAATGACTTTGATAACACCAGAGTGTTAACTTTGATAGGTTTGGTACAAAATAATCACTCCATTAGTCCAGAAGTTAAAGCATCTGCCTCAGATGTAGGAGGTCGTGGGTTCAAACCCTGGTCTAGTCACACCAAAGACTAAAAAAATGGTACTAACTGCTGCCTCACTAGGTGTTCAACATTATGAGGTTAGTGGTTAGGACTTACCAGGATAATGTGACTGGGTTGGATATGTGACTGGGTTGGATATCATGATACATGTCTGCAGCATGATGCCCCAGTGCAAGACGTCATTATATATTGTCATACTGCAGACATTGTAGCGATATGACTGAGAAATTCTTAAAGCTATGCTACAAATCCAAAAACATGCAATTGCACACACACACACACACAACAGACAATACAACACTTTTATGTGTTTGGTATATTTCATATTCATGAAGATACAAGCTTTATGGAATGCTGATGCATAAGAAACATGTATATATTTCATGTTAATATATATCATTTAATTCTAAGACAAAGTGCACTGAAATTACGCATTTTCTCTTGAATGAATATATATATATATATATATAGAGAGAGAGAGAGAGAGAGAGAGAGAGAGAGAGAGAGAGAAAAGATGGTCAACAAATACCATGAACCAAATGCCAGTTTTATTATTATTATTATTATTATTATTATTATCAACAGATTTAAGAAAAATTCATGTACACATTGAGATGTAAAATGTTTGTTCACACAAGATTAATGCATTCTGCAAACTTTAAATAAAATCATCCCTGGCAAAAATGATCCCTGATCTTTGCATATTGCACACCTTGACAAAGCTGCAATTACTATATCTTACATATGACTATGAGAAAGCAGACACACTCTATGCTCAGCATTCTCATATAATAAGGCTTATGAACAAGTCCTCACACCGCAATATATATTTTAGGGATGAATGGATATCCGGGCTGGCCATCTGGTCTACACCAAGTTTTGCCCTACCAAGAAATACCTGGCCATTTTTAAAGATAAATAATTTGATCTAGCAGGGTTGCCCCACCCACCCACCACCCAAGTCTTTCTGGGTGTTAGTAATAAAATACCCTCCTCCTCAAAAATGTGTTATGGTTGACAAAAATGGGGGTGGAGATTGTGGGTGGGGAAACTGGACAAAATAGTAGTGGAGAAACATGATTTTGCTTTGTACCTGCACTCAGCATCTCTTATAATGTTCCTACCCATCCTATCCCTAATATATATATATATATATATATATATATATATATATATATATATATATATATATATATATATATATATATATATATATATATATATATATATTAATTGCTATGCAGGTAACGGCACTCTTTCATCAAGTTTTCATGTATCAGTGTTCTAATTCACTTGGCAATGTGTTTCAAAAGACATTATTAGCATAAATGTCAATGAACAAGTCCTCACACCACAATATATATTTTAGGGATGGATGGATATCCAGGCTGGCCATCTAGTCCACACAAAGTTTTGCCCTACCTGGAAATACCTGACCATTTTTAAAGATAAATACTTTGATATTGCAGGGTTGCCACACCCACCCACTGCCCAAGTCTTTCTGGGTGTTGCCAACTGAATTGCCCTGCAGGTAACAGCACTCTTTCATCAAGTTTTCATGTATCAGTGTTCTAATTCACATGGCAATGTGTTTCAAAAGACATTAATAGCATAAATGTCTTTAGGTCAATTTTCATCACCTTCTGGATTCATCTGCATTACAATAATCACAAAAAAGCATTGATACTGATTGGACAGACTTCATGGTGTTGCTAGTTACTTAATATACTGGTCTGGTCTGCGCCCCATCCCACTCCACCCTTTTTACAAAATTGTTACTAACTAGAAAAAGAATTAATTTACTGCTAGAACGGGAAATTTCCCCATTTCATATTTGTTTCATTTGCTATTCTGTGATGGACCAAGTACTTTATCCACATGTTTTTTCTTTAAGGGGGTGGGACTGCATCTGCAGCAATGTCTATACTCAAGCAAGAAGTCATTTTCCACCAATATATTTATAATTACAAGATTGAAGGGTGATGTATGGGTTAGTTAACAAATGAATAGGTATTCTAGTTGTTGGTTTGGAATGTGTCCATAATTCTAAATCACAATCTTTGACCAAACAAGAGTATTCCTTTAAACAACAGAATGCAACTTCAGTAAAAGTGGGAAAATTGGTTTGATTGATGGATGAGCTGTGGTAATGTAAAATTTCAAAGTGATGAGATGCCAGAATGTGTTCCATAAACAATGTCAGTTTCATTAGTTGTTTGGGACTCACTTCCTGTACCAGCATCAGTTTAACTTAAAGTTTTAAATATATATATTATATTGAAGTTTACGATAGAAGTTTGGTTTCATGACAAGATCTGAGAAAACACAAAACTTCTTTGTAGTTTTGCTTGTACAAAATTTGATGAAAGAGATCACTCAGTGCCATACAATAGTCTGGATAAATGAGACTACAAATGGAATCGACCCAGATATGCCAACAAGTAATGTATTGACACATATTAGGGTCTACCAGGGCCTCTTATGTGTACTGATTAGTTTAATTTGCTGTTTTATGACACAACATCACTTTAAAGGGTATATAATGAGGCAAGCAGAGTATGCCATGTCCAAGGACACACCACATTATCCAATACTATGGGCTAAACTAATGGCAGGAACTGAACTTACACCTGATTGGTTACAAGTCCAGTACCATAAAAATTAAACCATAAGAACCACTGCATTATTTATTAATAAATATGATACTTGGTCAGCATGAAAAATAAAGGCCATAGATGGTAAGGGCTCAAGGTGCATGGGAACAAACTCCAAAGACAAAGGGAAATTACTCTGCAGATTGCACAATCCCAATGGATTTCCATTTAGAAATACATGTTATAACGACAAACTGACACCTATATACCAGCCAACTTTCCCTGGGTCCCACATTGTAAAGAAACATATTATATAAAATATATTTATATGGAATGACACAAACATTATCAAACAGGTTATTGGTTCTTCAAGACGTATCCAACAATTAACAATTATTTTCAGCACAATAGAACAAAATAAACATTAATCTGACATTCATATTTTAAAAATACAAAATATCAATAAAATTATTTTCACAAAATTATCTAAAACAATATACTGCATTGGAAATCCTGAATAGACTGTAAAAGCAGTGAAAGTGGCTCAAATGCGGAACACAGCACTTTGGCAATTTGTTGATTTATTTTTCTTGACTCTCTGGCTATGGTTACTGTGATTCCATTCAAAGGTAGCCATTTTCCCAGAAATTCTCTGATGGTACACACCCATTAACAATAAAAACTAATGCCCAACTTTATTTTAAATTAAATTGAAATTTAAATGAAATATAAATTAATTCAAAAACGATAACTACAAACATCAAATATTAACAACATGATTAAGATCAGTAAGTTTGAGCAGGTAAATTAAATTCCATCTCAGATGTATAATTTATAACAGCATTTTGATTTAAGAAAGTTTTAATGTGGTTTAAGAAAGTTTTAATGTAGTTAAGAGTTGTACAGTTTATACAGTCAAATCTAGGTTATCAGGCTATATATACAGCTTGGCATCTCATGCAACTAGATGTCTCATTTATGGGGTTTGTCTCATTAACTCTTTAACTCATTAACTCATTATACACCCTTTAAAGTGATGTTGTGTCATAAAATGACAGAGTTACATATGTACAGATGAGAAAGGTAATGGGACTATTGCTTTTCACATGATGTCATGAATGGGAATATTGCTTTCACATGATGTCATGAATGGGACTATTGCTTTTCCATGATATAAGAAATGAAGATAATTTTGACAAATGGTTTAAAATTAAATCCATTTATTGAATAATTAGGTTCATTAACTCTTTTTGCAAAGGATTCTGCTTGTGTATAATTTTCTTTTCAGGGTCTTTGAACAGAGAAACTGTGAGGAAAGCAAAGTTAAGAGAACATGGATATGCAGGGTCCATCACGCCTGTAAATGACCAAATTTTTTAAAATAAAAAATCAAACTGATTCAAGATCTCAGCAATACAAGCTGTTATCTCCTCTATAGATTGTCTAAAGATGTGAAACTAATCTACAAGGACCATAAGGTCAAACCCATAAAAAGGCACATCTAGATTCAATAAACAATATTCATAATAACCTAATCAGAATGGTTGCTGAGTAATGCTGATTACAATCAAAAATCCTATGAAGTTGATAAAGCTGACCAATAAGGGCCATAACTCTGTCTGAATAGTTGAAAAATCTGTCCAAATGTACAAATGATATACTGGTTACAAATAACCCCCATGTGAAGAGATACTGTTATGTATCAAGGGCCATAACTAAAACCCAAATTGAGTTAATGAGACAAACCCCATAAATGAGACATCTAGTTGCATGAGACACCAAGCTGTCAGAATTAATTATTCCTGAGCTACAAGGTTACAAGGATATCTTCATGGACATTAAAAACTGATGTTAAAAACAGACAATAACTCCATTAAGACCAACTCAAAAGATTCAACCTTCAAAAGGCACATGTACATGTAATAGACAATTCACCCATGAAATGGCATCCAGTTATGTACATGGTTTGCTGAGCTATGCAGTTACAAAAAGAAATAATAAAATGACAGAGTTACATATGTACAGATGAGAAAGGTAATTACTACAGGGCCTCTGCATCTTGATATCATCTTAATCTATGAATCAGGTCTCTTTAATCTCATTACTGTGTCTCCTAAATCATCTTTCTATCAGTCTCCTCAACAATGTAACTGTCTAGTCTCCATATTTGCTGTACCATCTAGTCTCCCTATTTGGTTTATCATCTAGTCTCCTTATTTGCTTTATCATCGAGTCTCCTTATTTGCTTTATCATCTATCATTTATCACCTTAATCACTTCAACATATAGTCTTCCTAATCTATTTATCATCTTGTCTCCCCAATATAATTACTGCCTACACAAATCTCCTAAATCACATCACTATCAGTCTCCTCAACAAAGTAACTGTCTTGTCTCCTTATTTTCTTTGCCATATAGTCTTTTTAATCTTTTTATAATCTTCTCTACATAATGTCATTACTGTTCATATAAGTGTCCTAAATCTCTTATGATCAAGCCTCCCTAATCACTTTATTATCTAGATTTCTTGGTTTCTTTATCATCTATTAGCTTTTGTTGTTGTTGATGTTGTGGTGTTTAATGCCATTTTACAGCAGACAATAGGCTATGCATGGTGGTCAGTATTAATGGTGGAGGAAGAACCCAGGAAAACCCCGGGAAGAACCACCGACCCATGATAAGCTACTGGCAAGCTTTCTCATATACCCACTTTGGCCGAATCATAGACTCAAACCCATGCAGACAGAGGTGAGATGGCAGTGATCTGTAACAGAGAGTGCTTTAGACCACTCGGCCACTCAGGTCCCCTATCATCTATTTGCCTTGCCTAAAGTGAAGTTGAGTCTACAAATTAAATGTACAGAATTCGTTACATAACATGTTAAGAGATGTTAGTAGACGATGGAATAAAATGAAATACGACAAACACATGTTTAAGTTTCCTGAAAAAAGGCATGTAGTCATGATATCCCTATACAACAAATCTGCATGAAAGAAAAATATCAATGCAATTAATAAGTGTCATTCTGATGAACAAATAAAACTAAACTCAGATTTTTTAAATTCTTGAACAACTTTCATCATTAAGTATGAACTAGGCCCATTCTAGATAAGTGTGTTGCAATGGTGCTAATTAGCTTTAACTCTGTCAACAGGCCATATACAGATAATCCTGTACTGAAAAACAAAGTTAAAGAATCTGCCTTCAGGGGCCATAACTGGTCTCAGTGGTAATGTGAAATGCTTAAACTCCAATTCATTCAAGGCAACTGCAGATTAAATCTCGCTGAAATCAATCAATCCTTGGTGAAGTAATTCTATATAAACCAAGTTCAGGAGGACAGTCAATAAGGGGATAAAACTCTTCCAATGGTACTGTATAATGCTGGACATGAATTCCTTTTTATCACTTATCAATATAACACTGCATGCTAGATCTGACTGCAATCCAACATACCCTAGAAAAGTTCAAGATGTACACAATCTAGTCAGGAGAGAGGAAGGGAGCTAAACTCCTGTATATTTGTTGTGGAATGCTAAATATTTAACTAATTCAGGTTGGTTGTGATACAAGAATCCATGTTAAATATCTGCTGCAGAAACAAAGATACACAAGCAATCGACAGGGATGCATAATTCCTGTTAGTAATTTCAGGCAATGCTGGTAATTAAAATCATTCAAGGTCTCATAAATGTAGAGCAGCATACCAGGTTTTTATGCAGTTCATCACTCTGTAGCTAAGTTATGCTGTGGAACCAGGAGGTCAAGATGACAGGCAGTCCAGGGACATAACTCCTGTTGTTGTTGTTATAGGGTTGAATGCCAAGTTTTAGCACAAGATAGGCTATACATGGCAGCCAGTATTAATGGTGGAGGAAGAACCCAGGAAAATCCTAGAAAGAACCACCGATCCACGAGAAGTTACCGGCAAGCTTTCTCACATATCCACATTGGCCGAGCCCGAGACTCGAACCTACGCAGAGGTGAGATGGCAGTGATCCATGACAGAGAACACTTTAAACCACTCTTGGCCCCATAACTCCTGTAAATTAAGTCATGGAATGAAATGGTGTCACAGAATGTAGAAAATCAAACTCATTCAAGGTCTGATAAAAAAAAGGTGACCAAATCTCAAATGTGGTTGAAGTCCTACAGACTTTGGTAAAGATAAGACATGGAAACAAAGTCTGGAGAATATGCAAATAGGGGGCATAACTCATGTAAATGACATTGTGGAATGCTGGAAATCAAACATTTTAAAGGTCTCTTCAATGTAAAGCTGAATGCCAAATTTTGGATGAAATACAAAAAACCTGGTAAAGTTATGATGCAGAAACCAATCTTATAGATGGGCAATAAATGAGCATAACTCCTGTAGATGACAACTTAGAAAGCTGGAAACTGAGTTAATTCAAAATCTCATCAATATAGAGCTTCACAGCAATCTGATTGAAGTCCAATAATCCTTGTTAAAATCATGCTGCTGAAATGAAAGTTAGGATGATAGGTAATCAGTAGCCATGAATTCCTATAAATTATTACAAAAATTGGAAATTTAATTATTTTGTCATCTCATTATTATAATGCTGCTTGCCAAACTTTGTTAAAATCCAATTATTCCCATTAAAATTCTCTAACAGAAACTAACTTATTTACCAACAGATGGCCAAACAGATGGTCTATAGTGGCAATTTTATTATGTCTTTTGACAGACCTTTATATATAGTTTTCAATGTTGTGCTCTGTTTGTCAAACAGGATGCATATTACCTTAATGCTTAGAAGGATGGAGTTTTTTTATTTTAAAATTTGCACAATTTTAATTCAAAATAGCATCATTTTTTTCATTCGATTTGAAAATTTTAAATATCAATAAAAAATGACACATTAATGGTATATTTTTTAAAGAAAAGGTTTAATTTTACAACAAATTATATATTTATGAGACATGATTTTTTATTTTTGGGGCTTTGTTAATTTATGAATTCTGTGTCAATAAATAATATGGACTGGTTCATCTTTGGTTCGTTATAAACCGGTCCCACTGTTTTAGAAAACAATACCCTAAATATTAACTGAAATGGAGTTGATAGCATATTTATCGCTTTTGACTTTTCTTGTATTCTCATGGAAAAGTGAGACATCTTCTTGCGGTATGTTCCAAGGCTGCTCTGTACCTTTGCCAAAAATTAGGTAGAAAATTGCACCAAATATGTTGATCCCTGCTGCTATGTAAAATATAACCTGCCAACTTTCTCTGGATTGCTGGAAAATAAGCCATTTTAAATAACACTTTAATATCCAAATTGGACCAAATATAAATTACTTTAACACATTTGTAACACAAACTAAACACTACACAATTTAACTATCTTGCTCAATTTTATCAATCATGTACTCATGCATATGCGCATTGTGAGTGGGTATGTGTATTGTGCACGGTCATGTGCATTGTCAGTGGGAATGTTTATTGTGAGTGGATATGAGTAAAGTGCATGGCTATGAGTATTGTGCATGGCTATGTGTATTGTGAGTGGGTATGTGTATAGTAAGTACATGGTCATGTGTATTGTGCATGGCTGTGAGTATTGCATGTGTATTGTGCATAGCTATATGTATTGTGAGTGGGTATATTTATAGTGTATGGTTAAGTGTATTGTGAGTGGGTATTTGTATTGTGCATGGCTATGTGTATTATTGTGTATGGTGCTGGCTACGTGTATTGTACATGGCTATGTGTATTATTGTGTATGGTGCTGGCTATGTGTATTGTACATGGCTATGTGTATTATCGTGTATGGTGTATGATTTCAGCCCTTTTCTCATCACCATTTTGCTCAATGTACCTCACTAACTCTGTTTAGAAGATTTTGTCAGAGAGAAAGCAGTAATGAAATTATACACAATACATACCACACATCATCAATTCCAATGAAATTATGCACAATACATACCACACATCATCAATTCCAATGAAATTATGCACAATACATACCACACACAATCAATTCCGATGAAAATATACACAATACATACCACACACAATCAATTCCGATGAAAATATACACAATACATACCACATACCATCAATTCTGATGAAATTATATGCAATACACACACCATCAATTCCAATGAAAGTATACACAATACATACCATGCACCATCAATTCCAATGAAAATTATGCACAATACATACCACACACCATCAATTCCAATGAAATTATGCACAATACATACCACACACCATCAATTCCAATGAAATTATACACAATACATACCACACACAATCAATTCCGATGAAAATATACACAATACATACCACACACAATCAATTCCGATGAAAATATACACAATACATACCACATACCATCAATTCTGATGAAATTATATGCAATACACACACCATCAATTCCAATGAAAGTATACACAATACATACCATGCACCATCAATTCCAATGAAAATTATGCACAATACATACCACACACCATCAATTCCAATGAAATTATACACAATACATACCACAATCAATTCCGATGAAAATATACACAATACATACCACATACCATCAATTCTGATGAAATTATATGCAATACACACACCATCAATTCCAATGAAAGTATACACAATACATACCATGCGCCATCAATTCCAATGAAAATTATGCACAATACATACCACACACCATTAATTCCAATGAAAGTATGCACAATATATACCAAACACCATTAATTCCAATGACAGTATGCACAATACATACCAGACACCATCAATTTTGATGAAATTATATGCAATACATACACCATCAATACCAATGAAAGTATACACAATGCATACCACACACCATCAATTCCAATGAAAGTATACGCAATACATACCATGTACCATCAATTCCAATGAAATTATGCACAATACATACCACACACCGTCAATTGCAATGAAAGTATACACAATACATACCATGCACCATCAATTCCAATGAAAATTATGCACAATACATACCACACACCATCAATTCCAATGAAAGTATGCACAATATATACCAAACACCATTAATTCCAATGACAGTATGCACAATACATACCAGACACCATCAATTTTGATGAAATTATATGCAATACACACACCATCAATACCAATGAAAGTATACACAATGCATACCACACACCATCAATTCCAATGAAAGCATATGCAATACATACCATGTACCATCAATACCAATGAAATTATGCACAATACATACCACACACCGTCAATTCCAATGAAAGTATACACAATACATACCATGCACCATCAATTCCAATGAAATTATGCACAATACATACCACACACCATCAATTCCAATGAAAGTATACACAATGCATACCATGCACCAACAATCCCAATGAAATCATGCAATCATGCACAATACATACTACACCCCATCAATTCCAATGAAATCATACAAAATACATACCACACACCATCAATTCCAATGAAAGTATACACAATACATACCACGCACCAACAATCCCAATGAAATCATGCAATCATGCACAATACATATCACACCCCATCAATTCCAATGAAATCATACAAAATACATAAAACAGATCATCAATTCCAATGAAATCATACAAAATACATACCACACACCATCAATTCCAATGAAAGTATACACATTACATACCACACACCATCAATTCCAATGAAAGTTTACACAATACATACCACACACCATCAATTTCAATGGAATTATACACAATACATACCACACACCATCAATTCCAATGAAATATAATTTATATTTAAATATTTAGAATATTTATATTCAAATAAACTCCATTTAATACTTTAAAAATGTTGCATGTTGTATTGTTTTTTTTGCAAGTAAAATGACATTTACATTCCCACCAAAGTTCTCTTCATCAGTAAGTGCATTTACACTTCCTATATTCAGGCAGCATCTGGTATCATCCGAGTTCATGCCAAGGTTAACTCTGTGTGTGTTTGTGTGTGTGTGTGTTTGATTTTTAACATAGCTCTAACAATTTTTCAGTCATATCACTATGATGTTTTCAGTGTGGCAGTTTATAGTGATGTCTGGCACTGGGGTATCATGCCACAAACATGTAGCATGACGTCCCACCCAGTCGCATTATCCTGACATCTTGCTGACTAGTCCTAACACTAACCTGTTAATGTCGAGCACCTAGCAAAGCACCTGTCAGTACCACTTTTATAAGTCTTCGGTATGACTCAATCAGGGTTGAACCTACAACCTCCTGCATCTGAGGTGGATGTTCTAACCACTAGGCCACTAGAGCAGTCTAGGTTAATTGTTACTTTCAATGCAAAGACATGACGATTCTGCAGGTGAGTACAAAGGTGTCACTGGTTAAGAAACTGACATCTGTAGCACATGGCATTACACTGTACCATTTATTTTAACATAGATAAACATTGTTAAATGAAACAAAGATATATTGATAATATATACAAATCAGCACATGTCCAAAAACTAATTAAAATTACATTGATTAATAAACAGGGTTACTTGTTGAGTTAGATGCAGGGAAAAAGGAGTGATATAATGTGGGCTCTATAATGAAGAGGATTTAATTATGGAACACGTATGGTAATTTTAAAGATAAAATCTTGTGTCTGCATACAAAATGAGCATTTTATTGTAAAAAAGGCACTAAATGACTTATAATAATGTATACTAGACCAATATGATTGAATGTAATCTAAGATGTGAAATGCTGCAAATATCTTCATTACTTCATCCAAATGCACCTCTCCATGAAGGATGTTGGCATGTACTATTTTAATATGACTTGAAAGACGTATAAAAGGCAAATTTTATTGAAGTAATTTCACTTACTGTATTGACAATTACTGTATTGATAATTACTGTATAATTACTGTAATGATAATTACTGTATTGATAATTACTGTATTGACAATTATGTGTACCTTTCTTTTTACACACTAGCATTGGAGAAAAAATCTCAAATAAATTAAATATATACATAAATGGCAAGCAAAAACATGATGCACAGAATAACATTCATTAAAGATCTTCATTTGTTTTGATGTTGTTTTTGTAGGCATGCATTAATATGCTCAACCTCTTTAGAGTTTAAAATTCCTTTCTAAAAAATTTAATATTTTCAATTATAAAACAAAATCTATTTACCAAATGTTTTTGTAAATAGATATTGTGACTTTTAAGAAACAACTTTGTAAGGAAAAATTGGTGGGTACAAAAATTACTTTAATTATGGAAGATATTACTTATGGTTTTTATGTTAAGTGATTTGTGAGAGCACCCAAGCAGAAAGCACATGTAAAAAATTATATTAATACAGGAAAATAAGCACTTGCCATACAGAATTAAATATTTCATTATATCCAAGCTATCTCTTAGATTATATTTTTGTTTAAAAGTTTGAACTTTATTTAGAGAAATTTTATTTTATGAATTTATGACAACATACAGCTGCATGAACATAAATCAATGACCAAAGTGGGTACTGCACATGACCAAAGAATACATTCTCACATTCCTACGTGTTTATGATCATGATTTTGAGATTGGTAAACTGGAGCAGGCTAGATCTCTCCTGTCTCACATGTGACCTTTATCCTGACCCAGGACTATTTAGATTGTCTTTCACAATAACCAAGATAACCATTGATTGCAATATTTACTTAGTAAAGTGAGCAGTGGCTGAAGTTAAGTGTCAATCAAACAAGCCACTACACACTTTTTAGTAGAGACAAGGATGAGTCAAAAAAGATGCTCTAAACTTAAAATTTGAAAAATTCTTATTATCATAATTATCTGTAAGGGGTAAATCAATTCTAGCTCAAAGCTGAATCAAGGACTATTTCACTACTATTTGTCTGTCTCAACAAATTTTATAGTTAATAATGGATGCTATTTTTCACCTGTTCGCATTTGCATCACTGCTGAACATCACTGCTGATGCTTTCAGCAGTACACAATTCATGTGATTGGAATTGCCATCACTGAAATGAGATTTCATCTGCATTATACACCTGCTCAGGACTGAGGTGCTCATCAAAATTTGTCCACATACTTATCAGATCCTTCATGGTCTGCAGACCGTTTTTCTCCACACACTTTATGCATGGAAATTCCATGACACTTCTTGAACCTTTGAAGCCATCCTTTGCTATAGTTAGATCTATGTTCAACTCTAAGTTTTTTATGAAACTACTGAGCCTGGTCCATTTCCATCTTGCCAGAAAAGTCCACTCCATCACTCTGACATCGTCAAAAACCATTCCATCATCACTCGGTCATGCTCAGTACTCTTACCACCTTTCACTGTTTTTCTAATGTTCATTCACTTCTTGGAATCACTGTCTGAATATAATTTATTTCAACATTTTGTCCCTCTGCTTCTTTATATCATAACCAGTTGATGAAGCAATACCATGTTGTTCTACTTTATCTTGTATTGATATTGACTGGTGCTTATGCTTGACACCACCAATGACACTTTAATTTTTCTTAGAAGCCATAGCGAAGGTTAAATATAAGTAAAATAAGCAAAGAACAGCACAAAATACAAGTACCATCACCAACAGCTACAGTATAAACAATCTAGGTGAGTGTGCGCCCAGTGAACTAATTTGATAGTGTTGAGAATTTCAAGTGCCCTCATGTAATTTTGTCCAGACTAAAAGAGGTGACAGACTATCCGTTGCCGGAAAATCAGTGATATACCTGTATCAGCAGTTCAGCAGAACACAATTCATGTGCTTGGCATTGCCATCACTGCACAAGCTATCAGTAGTACACAATTCATGTGCTTGGCAAAACTATCAGCAGTACACAATTCATGTGCTTGACATTGCCATCACTGCACAAGCTATCAGCAGTACACAATTCATGTGCTTTGCATTGCCATCACTGCACAAGCTATCAGCAGTACACAAAACTACATGTGCTTGGCATTGCCATCACTGCACAAGCTATCAGCAGTACACAATCCATGTGCGTGGCATTGCCATCAGTGCACAAGCTATCAGCAGCACACAATTCATGTGCTTGGCATTGCTATCACTGCAGCCATTTGAACTGTTCTTTAAAAGTTAAAATGTGTCAAAATGCCATTTAAAGTTTAAACATAAATTTTTAATCTAAACCTAACTTTTACCACTAAATCTTATGATTAGAAAAGTTTCAATGGGTGTTTTGCTGTCTGAGAGTTATATCAGTATTCATAATATGCATTTTTAATTTGACCCTCATTGTTCATTCAGAATCATGAGATAAAGAATGCTTCATTATTATTTAGTGAAGGATAGGAAAATTCCACCACTGTCATTAAAGCCTTGGCACAGCCTTCTGTCTGACGCAAAATACCGACCTTCTTGTACAATTTTCCTATCCTACACCGATTCATATGAAGGAGTCTATCACTGAGGAAATGACAGACTCCGTCTTATCCAGACACACATTTTGTGGGGGAATTAACAAGTTATTGTAACTGTTTCTAACATATTACTTACATTATGGTTGGTCAATATTCCGACAATTTGTGGTGCAACAAATCCAGGTATTGTAGCCATAGAGTTTGACATACCCATCAAGATACCTGAAATATGAAAACAAATACAAATTTGGGAAAAGAACCAGAAAACAGTCACACCTTAGTGGTGTTTGCTTAATCATGCTATCTGTAACAATGTTACCATCAAAGAGTTTAACAATGTGTAATAAATTGAAAAACTGACGTAATGAACTGATAATTTAATTTGGGTATCTTCTAATAAATACAAATATGTTTACCATATGTCATTTATCTCAACTTCATGAGATTTTTTTGCCTCATCATGCTAACGAGGTTTTTGTCAAAAACGTTTAACAAAATTTCATTTATCTTCATTGAGTGTTTTTAACGCTTTCTTGCTAACAAGCTTAAAATAATTTCAAACAAACTGTAGAAAACTTCTAAAAAGGAAGCTATCTTATTCTCTTCTTTCCATGAATTAGGACTGTTCATTTATCACTTTGTAACCTTGTTCACATGCTGACCCATGCATATTATTGTTTGCTTTACATGATTCTCTTGGGTTGGTGGTTCTTTCCGGGGTTTTCCCAGGTTCTTCCTCCACCATTAATACTGGATCCCATGTATAGCCTATCGTGTGCTGAAAAATGGTGTTAAACCCCACAACAATAACAACAACTTTACATGATAAACCACATTATGAACCATAAGTCTGAAATTCCAAATATAAAATGACTGATTATTTTAGCTCAAAATATATGTTTGGATTTTGCTCACAAACATTTATTTCTATGATAAAACCCATATTGGACACATGGCTATGATAAAACACATATTGGACACATGGCTATGATAAAACCCATACTGGATACATGGCTATGATAAAACACATACTGGACACATGGCTATGATAAAACCCATACTGGATACATGGCTATGATAAAACACATACTGGACACATGGCTATGATAAAACCCATACTGGATACATGGCTATGATACAACCCATATTGGATACATGGCTATAATAAAACCCATATTGGATACATGGCTATGATAAAACCCATATTGATACATGGCTATGATAAAACCCATATTCGATACACGACTATGGTAAACTCCATATTGGATACATGGTAGAGGTGTGCAGTATTACTGGTGTACTGGTTTAGGGGATGCTCACCAGTTATTATGTACTTTTGAGAGAGTGACATATGTAAGCTGAAGTTGTTTGCATTTGAAACATCCACAGTGGTGAGAATGTTGGCTTATCTCTGTGCTACTCTAATGTAATGTGGCTGACTTTGTACTTTTGGAAATTGTAAATGATCTAAGCACACTGCTAACTAAAATGACTGCTCCCTTGTGTTAAAAAATCAGCCTGAATTAGTCTAAAGTACACTATCCATAGCAGCTATTAAAATAGGGAAAATGAATTTTGCCATACTAGACAATACCAGCTTCTGAAAGTGTAATGAATGAACTACCAAATAAATAAAATGTAAGAAAAGTTCTCTTCTTTTTTTTAAACAATTTCTCTCTGAAGTTCAGGAAGTGAAAATGTCAAAGTAGAGCTAGCACTTTTTTGAAAGGTGCACATCTGGAGTATGGCCAAGCTGTATACTCTATAACCCATATTACACCCATCAATCATACACCAAAATAAAGGGAATTAAAGGTTCTTTGAACTATACCTAAGATATACAAGGTCTTTTTATTAAAAAAACAGTATAACCAGTGAGGAAAGCTGGGAAATTATTTTTGTATAAAATTCTAACCCTATGCAAAATACAAAACTGTAGAGTGTCACGTTAAAACGGCATTTTTTTCAGTGGTACATACCATGGTATGTTTTCACTGTACTGGTATGCTGGTAGTTTATATCAATAACGAATGGATGGAAATTCCTGTTATGATTTGAATGATACTAACACTGTGTTTTCATTATACAGAACCAAATCATTGTGAAAAGTTTATTTTTATATTTTTTTACATAAATGTTGTACCCGTCACAAATTAATGGTGAATATTACAAATATACTTATGTTTATTATCCATCAATCACATGTATAACACATATCATGTATGCCAATGCAAACTCATTATATCAGATTTGTAAACTATGTAGAACTGTAAATAAAGATTATTTAATGCCACTGAATTTAATTTGTTTTTTTCAGCATTATTTACAACAAAATATTTTTTTCATATGCTTACGCATATTATATAGTTTTGTTGTCATTAACATTATATTTTCACAAATGAAGTTTCTCACAAACTCTGCAATATTATTTTTGCTACTGCATAAGGTTTTGATTTACAGTAAATTGTTATCTTCTTACCTGCAAAGTTTGGTGAAAGGTCAATGTGATTGACCTGGAAACCTCCCATGGTAAATCCGAGCACTCCAAGTGACATTGTTAACATTATTAACAAGGGCACATGATCACATCCAGCAAACTGCAGACAGACCAGAATTACTGCTGTACCAACCAAACCTAAAATAACACCATGTTGTGGAAATATATATCTTAAAAGCATGTAGCGGGGCTGTGAATATTTGATTTAAAGTAAGATTAACATGAATGTCTACTGCATTCCTGTGCAAAATTAATGTTGACATTATTAACTGTATGAACACTAAGAGTTCATTAATTGTATGAACACGAAGAGCCAACAAAATTAATATTGACATCATTAATTGTATGAACACTAAGAGTTCATTAATTGTATGAACATGAAGTCAGCAAAATTAATGTTTACCTCATTAATTGTATGAATACTAAGAGTCAGCAAAATTAATGTTGACCTCATTAATTGTATGAACACTAAGAGTCAGCAAAAATAATGTTGACATTAATTGTATGAACACTAAGAGTCAGCAAAATTAATGCTGACATTAACTTATGAACACTAAGAATCAGCAAAATTAATGTTGACCTCATTAACTGTATGAACACTAAGAGTCAGCAAAAATAATGTTGACATTAATTGTATGAACACTAAGTGTCAGCAAAATTAATGCTGACCTCATTAATTGTATGGACACTAAGAGTCAGCAACATTAATGTTGACCTCATAAATTGTATGAACACTAAGAGTCAGCAAAAATAATGTTGACATCATTAATTGTATGAACACTAAGTGTCAGCAAAATTAATGTTGACCTCATTAATTGTATGAACACTAAGAGTTCATTAATTGTATGAACACGAAGTCAGCAAAATTAATGTTTACCTCATTAACTGTATGAACACTAAGAGTCAGCAAAATTAATGTTGACCTCATTAACTGTATGAACACTAAGAGTCAGCAAAATTAATGTTGACCTCATAAATTGTATGAACACTAAGAGTTAGCAAAATTAATGTTGACATCATTACTTGTATGAACACTAAGTGTCAGCAAAATTAATGTTGACCTCATTAATTGTATGAACACTAAGAGTCAGCAAAATTAATGTTTACATCATTAATTGTATGAACACTAAGTGTCAGCAAAATTAATGCTGACCTCATTAATTGTATGGACACTAAGAGTCAGAACATTAATATTGACATCATTAATTGTTTGAACAATAAGAGTCAGCAAAATTAATGTTGAAGCATGCAGAAAGTTAGAATTAAGTGTTTGTTTATATACACAAGAGTATGGGAAATGAAAACTAAACTGGAAAAGAAAATAAGTAACAGACAGATGACCACCATTAATATGCAGTTGCAAATGATAGGCAATGTGCCAAGAAAATAGGGGCCATAACTATGTTAAATTTTGTTGGAAGTTGTGAAAATATAATTTGCCCTAGGGCCTCTTCATGTAAAACATTATACCAAATTTTGTTTCAATTCACTTAGTTCTTTACAAGTTAATGAACAGAAAATAATGTCTGATAGTCTTATCATAATGTGACTGGACATGCTAACATGGGAAACACTATAATCCCCATTTGTAAATATAGCATAATTAAAATATAACACAATTCCATGCTGTGTGCCAATAAATTACAGTACAAGTCAGGAAAATGGTAAGAAATATTTGTTCTAATTCTGGTGCATATGTGGTATTGTTTGTCCATGTACAAAAAGTAATGTGGTTTGAATAGAACCCTTCATGTGCATTGTTTGATACAAGGAGAATCCCATTTGAGGGTCAAATTTTGTGGGTAGGAACTAGGTTTTGCCAAGTTCTGGCCCACAAATTCAGATTCAGAGGTTGGGATTTCCCTGTCCTATACCAACACATATGATGGATTTTTATTTATGTTATTTCTCAACAGGAAATATAAATGGGAAATAAATGTTGTGACATACTATCAGTTTTTAAATACCAAAAGAAATACAAAATTCTTTTCAAAATTTGTTGTATCATTTGAGACATGTTAAACATTTAGTTATAACAAAATCTGTTGAAACTAGGAGTGACTTTTTGATACATTTATCCATGCTTATGTTAAACAGAATGAAAGTTTTCAATCTGTATTATGTCATAAACATCCCCTACAATTTAAATAAGAGTTTTCATTTGGAATAATCATGCCCCCACATGACTTTCTCACATGAGTATACTCTATCATGCGTGAAGAGGAATGAGTGGTTTGCTATCTGATGTAAGAGGAACGAAGGGTGTTTGCTATCTGATATAAGAGGAATGAGGTGTGTTTGCTATCTGATATAAGAGGATGGAAGGGGTGTTTGCTATCTGATATAAGTTCACATGTTCTCTTGACCGCACTTTGTGATCATGCACATGACTGTATTGGGACTTCTGTTTTTAAACAAAGTGAGGGAGTTGGGTTTGTATCAGTGGAAGATGCAAATTTACTGTCACATGTGGCAAAAAAATGTTTCTGCTCAGCCAATCATCTCTGTTTTCAGTTGCCAACCCTAGCACTTTTTCCCCCATTGTACAAAAAATAAAAAATATTTTTTAAAAAAAAAAAACATTACCAAAATTTATATGTGCTGAGCTGCTTTAGCCCAGTACTTGAAGTGCTTAGTACATTATATATACTAATCATTATAATATATATATATATAATATAAAATGTTTTACAAAATCCTAACTAAAGACTAAGATTTTAAAATCAGTGTAACAGGAAACATACAATGGGGGGGCGCAAAATAACAATTTTGCTGTACAAGAATGTGACCAAACCGTTTCACGTTTTTTCTAATAACAAAATCAACACTACTATTCACATCATGTCAATAAAGGGATTCAGTGTTTGATACTGTTCATAATGTGTCAACAAAAGAATTAAGTGTTTCCTACAGTTCAGAGGGTGTCAATACAAAAATCAGCATTTTCTATTGTTCATAGGATGTCAGTAAAATAATGCTATGATTTCTACTGTTCATAGGGTGCCAATAAAAGAATGGGGAAATTACAACACAAGAACAAAGAACTTGCTAAGGGCTGTTCCATTAAAACATACATGGGACCCAGGGAAGGCACTTTTTAAAGATGGGTACCCACCCATAGATGCAATTTAGAATTTTCGTATAATTTTATTATGAACTCTGTGAAACCAAAGTACCCTGGCATATATTTTTAAAAAACTGCCTTAATTGGGTACCAGGTATGTTTAATGGAACTGCCCTAAGGAATTTGTGTCAAGTTAAAAAAGATGACCAGTGGTCCTGTGGAAATTATGAATATGAAATGACTAACCCTACATCTATGGTAAATGTAATCATCAAAAGATCAATAAAAAACACATGAACAAATATGATATCACTTATTGGACAGAATGACAGTGCTATGCATTCAAACTTCACAATGTGATCTCTGCATATTTTGTAACTATTATTTTATTTAAGTCACAGGGAAAAACAAATACCCAAGAGTCCTGTTTCTTTTTGTTGTAAATATTATGAACATCAACTCTTCAACAATTCAGTTCTTTCAAAGTGTTACTGGCAGAACCTGTCCCATTTATATGTAATCCATCATATCCTAACATTATATTTCACCTGTTTTTCTGAGATTTGCAAATCCTATTTCTTAATCCAAAATTTATAACGAAAAGGTTTGATAAAAGTAGTTATCCCCAACTGAAATTTCTCTATGCTATGAAAGGAATGAACAATTTTCCAATGTTCTACTCTTTCTCTCTTACTCGTTAGCTGGCTCATTATCTGTAATGATTGCATAATGATCTCATTCCTTTGCTCAACACTTGAAAGGATAAGTGTTGAATTAATCTCTTGAAATATGCTTGGGAAAGAATTAGAATGGGCAAGACCTATCTAAAAAATCTCTTTGTACATCTTGGTCTGGCACAGAATAATTGACAGAACTCTATTTTCTGTCTTTCTTCATTTCTTGTTTTGGTTACAATATGTGACAATATACTGCACAAAATCACATTTGCTTTAAATGACCATTCAGTCCTATCTACATTTAGTGGCTGCCTAGCTTCATTGTAAAATGAAATCACGCATAACAGCAAACAATATCTTTGTCAAGGGAGGTAATGCAGTAAGAAATTTAGGACAAACTTACTCTTAATTAACTTCAACTGTAAATTTCAGTCATTCCCTTGGAGTAAATTTTACTTGAGAAACAGATTTTTCACTGGTACATGTTCTAAAAAAACTATGAAACTTTCCCATTTTGAAGATTTGTCTCCATATCTGATCTTTAAGTGTACGATAAGAGAAAAACACATCGTTTTATGCATACAAATGATTCTATTAGTCTATAATGAAACAACTACTCTACTACCCTGAGAAAAAAAATCACTGATCAACTAGCCTGACCAATAAACTGAGATCTGTCAAATTTATCAGACTAGAAATGTGTCAATACAACATGGATGCCCCAGCCAATATGATGCAGGGCAATTTCTGTGTAAAATAGGAACCATAATTCCATTACATTTGCCACCTGATTGTGAAAACCAAATTCAACCTAGTTCTTCTCAATGATGAGACTTATACCAAATGTGGTTTCATTCCATGCTACTCTTAAAAATTTAGTGTGTGAAACAAGTTTCACTTTATTTCAGTTTCTTAACAGTATACTCACCAAATGTATTTAGTATTTTCCTGACTGTCACAGTTTGCAAGAGTGATCTACTTCGGAAACAGTCAGCTATCTGCCCTGACACGTTCTGACATACCCAACAAGCAAAGTATGGAAGGGCAGACAAAAGTCCATTCTGAAAAAGGAATGGCACACCATTTGAATTGTAACTATTTGTACACGTATACTTTCAGAAGAAACCTCTTTTTACCTCATGGCACATAGCTATTTACCACTCATTCAACTTCAAGGAAAAAATATTATGAATTCCATAGTTTTTATTGGGTACAAATATTTCTGAGTTTCAACACTGATACCAAACCAAAAATTTTAATGAACCAATAATCCCTCCTAGGGAACAACTGGAACCATTCAACAATCTATAAATTTAAGCACCAATAAAAAAAAATGTCTTCATAACTATGAAAATTGGTAACTTGGAAATAAATCATAGTATAACATATTGGTACAAAGACTTATTTGTAACTAACAAAATGAAACTTTCAGTACATCCTTGTTAAATATAGCAGGGAAATTGTTTTGACTAAGGATCTCACATAGGTAATGATTTAATATTGAATTTATGAAACAAGTTGAATACTGTCCAGCCTTTGCAAGCCTTGGTGAGCAAACAATGTGTGTTATTGAGTTTCGTAAATTTAATATTAACTCTTGATCCATTTTTGAATTTATTATCACTTTCTTTATATATTAATGCAAATAGTTTAGAGAGGAAGTCTTCTGAAGAAGAAATAATCTCATTCAATCTGACTCAGCCTATCTGCCTTTCAGTCACTGCATGTAAAATATAGTCCCAGACAATAGTAGAATTAATACTTTGCAGTTTTATAATCAGTAACTTTAAAAGTCGATTTTTGTATCTTAGAAATTATACTTCAAAGAACAACTGTCCTTCAGAATCAATCAAACATTTGATATAGACAACATCAATTTTCAAAAGCTGACAAGCCATAGCCATTTACATGTAGTATATATTGATTTTGATGAGAATGCTTACAATTTTTCAAGGAAAGTGGGTCCATTCCACGATTAAGCATTCCAGTTGTTGGATATTCATGTGAAGGAATGATTTGTAGATGCAGAAATTCCAGATTTAATGTATTTGTGACTGGATATTTGCATTATTTGATTTAGAACAGCAGACAAAGACCAACTGTATTTAGTGACATAACTGCATCACTTGATAAGAAACATTAGCTTCACATAAAGACAAACTTCTGCTGAGGTTCCAATCATACTAAAGCAAAACTCTAAAAGTCTTTCAAGAAACTTATCTGAAAGAAATAACTGTTAAATGTTACTATTATACATGAAATAAATTAGTATTATTCATGAAATAAATTATTATTATTCATGAAATAAATTAGCATTATTCATGAAATGAATTAGCATTATTCATGGGGTTTAATGCCATTTTTCAGCACACGATAGGCTATGCGTGGCTGCCAGTATTAATGGTGGAGAAAGAACCCTGGAAAACCCCGGGAAGAACCACCAACCCACGAGAAGCTACTGGCAAGCTTTCTCACATACCCACATTGGCCGAATCCTAGACTCATATTATTCAAGAAAGAAATCAGTATTATTCATGAAATAAATTACTGTTATTTATGAAATAAATTACTATTATTTATGTCATAAATTATTATTATTCATGAAAAAGATTAGTATTATTCATGAAATATATCCTTATTCATGAAATAAATAAGTATTATTCATGAAATAAATTACTTCTATTTATGTCATAAATTAGTATTATTCATGAAAAACAGTAGTAGTATTCATGAAATAAATTGGCATTATTCATGAAAGAAATTAGTATTATTCATGAAATAAATTACTATTAGTTATGAAATAAATTACTATTATTCATGAAAAAATAGTATTATTCATGAAATAAATTAGTATTATTCATGAAATAAATTAGTATCATTCACGAAATAAATTACTATTATTCATGAAATAAATTAGTATTATTTATGAAATAAATTACTATTATTCATGAAATAAATTACTATTATTCATTAAATAAAGAGATGTACCTTAAATATTAACAATAAGTACAATTTTGTGTATTAAAATTCTATTAAATTAAATCCATTTACTCTGAATGCTACAACCAGGATAAATATGAGAATTCTATTAATATATTTCCCTCACTTCTATTCACCGACATATAACCTTTTGTATGGTACTAAATAGCCTAACAGTGATTATGTGCTGTAAAAATACAATTAATCAATCAATCAATCACTTCTATGAAACCTACTGTCTGTATGTTAAACTTGAGGACATTCTTCATGTAAGACGGAAGACAGGTCAGCATTGTATAGAAGCCCCAGTTGTTGGAGAAATGGGCAATGTTGATTGCCCACACTGCTGGTGTCAACAAAATTTCCTTCCATGGCGTAGGTAAATTCTGCAATTCAAATTTGTGTCTTAATTAAATATCCAAAAAGATGTTAATTAGTAGAAAATCATTATAAAGGATTAATTAGTGAAAACATTATATGTATGGTGCACTTAAAGCTTGTTTGCAGATTTTTATTTTTTTTTTTATTTTTTTAAATCAATTGCAGGTGAAATATATCCTCCAAACCCATTAGTGATGTACCTGTATGGACCAAAGAACTGTAAGAAAATCAAAACTTCCATATACAAGATCATACTTACTCTTTTAAAGTCATTCAGATCTAACATGTATAGACATGTAAACAATAAAAAGATGCTAAAACATATATATTTCTAATCTGACTGAAAAATGTTACCAGAGATCAAAATTTTGTAAAATCTGAACATGAGTACTATTTTTTCTTACTTACCTCAATATTGGGCACGCCTGACTTAAGACAGGTGCTAAAACATCTACATGACTATAGGTACAGGACACTGACTTGAGTCAGTTAAGTGCTTAGACAGTTACATGACTATAGGTACAGGACTGACTTGAGTCAGTTAAGTGCTTAGACAGCTACATGACTATAGGTACAGGACTGACTTGAGTCAGTTAAGTGCTTAGACAGCTACATGACTATAGGTACAGGACTGACCTGAGTCAGTTAAATGCTTAGACAGCTACATGACTATAGGTACAGGACTGACCTGAGTCAGTTAAATGCTTAGACAGCTACATGACTATAGGTACAGGACTGACCTGAGTCAGTTAAATGCTTAGACAGCTACATGACTATAGGTACAGGACTGACTTGAGTCAGTTAAGTGCTTAGACAGCTACATGACTATAGGTACAGGACTGACCTGAGTCAGTTAAATGCTTAGACAGCTACATGACTATAGGTACAGGACTGACTTGAGTCAGTTAAGTGCTTAGACAGCTACATGACTATAGGTACAGGACTGACCTGAGTCAGTTAAATGCTTAGACAGCTACATGACTATAGGTACAGGACTGACCTGAGTCAGTTAAATGCTTAGACAGCTACATGAATATAGGTACAGGACTGACCTGAGTCAGTTAAATGCTTAGACAGCTACATGAATATAGGTACAGGACACTGACTTGAGTCAGTTAAGTGCCTAGACAGCTACATGACTATATGTACAGGACACTGAATTGAGTCGGTTAAATGCTTAGACAGCTACATGACTATAGGTACATGACTGACTTGAGTCAGTTAAGTGCTTAGACAACTACATGACTATAGGTATATGACTGACTTGAGTCAGTTAAGTGCTTAGACAGCTACATGACTATAGGTACAGGACTGACTTGAGTTAATTAAGTGCTTAGACTGCTACATGACTATAGGTACAGGACTGACCTGAGTCAGTTAAATGCTTAGACAGCTACATGACTATAAGTCCAGGAATGACTTAAGTCAGGGGCTTGGACAGTTGATAATGGGTTCTGGATTAACCTGAGTTGGGTGCTTGGACAGTTACCTTCATACGAGATCAGGACTGACTTGAGTTAGTTATGTGATTAGACAGCTTTCTGTCAATGGGTCATGGACTGACTTGAATCAAGTTATTCCATGTATCTGAGTGACATATGACTACAGGAAATTATTAAAGATATGTGAAAAATATGCATTTGAGAATATCATATATAACATAGAAGAACTGGTACATATATCCTTTTAGTTGATTTCTTTCCAATTACCATTTATTCTCTTTGTGCTAGTTAATGGCCTTCCTCTTGTACATGTCTATATGAATTTGGGTAAACATTTAAAATCCAATCAGTCAGACAATGAAGATATGATGAGACATTACAGATTATTTAACTGAATTCAGTAATTTGAACAAAATAAATTCAGCCTAAATTGATCACAACATAATACAACTTAAAGTGCTAGGTGTTAAAGCACAACTAGTAGAATTCTTACAGTCACAAGATAATATTGTTCTCTTTTTGACCCCAGGTCACAAATTGGAATTTTCTAAAAACAACCATTACCAAGTGGAAAATAACTTTCTAGCATGATTTAATAAGCCCTTTGTATTAAAAACTTAATAGCCTACAAAATTCACTTTGGATTCTCTAAAACCTAGACCGAAATGAAAATGCTTACCTGAATAATACATCAGTTAATTGGCTCATACACATACATAATAATAAAGCTATTATTAGTTGTTTACATCAATTAAATAAAAAAGGAAGTCAATCAGGTCAAAAACGTAAATGAGCTCAATTCTGGACAAGGTCAAGTCTAGTAAACAATGTTACATTACAAAAACACGTAATGGAATATTTAAAAAATTAAACTAACAGAAAAACAATTAAATTAAATATGCATAACAGTTGTGTATTTTAATACCAAATTCCAGTACATTTTATAACAAAAACTAATTTTCAAGGAGGTTTCCAAGATATTTTCATTGAATTCAAATTCCAGTTGGATTATACAACCTCTTAAAATTCAGGATGGCTCAGGAAGCCTGTGGTTGTTTAGAAGACCTTTTTACTTCTAGTTTGTGCCAGTTCATTGTTTAAATCCTAAAAATGGCTTGGGAGTAGATGAGACTCACTTGAAAGCAACACCAGTGCCCCTTTGTTCAACAGCATTAATCCATTTATGGCCTTAAGCTGTATAAAATTAGCAGAGTAAATAAGTACATATTTAAAGCTCACTTATATCAAAACAAAATACCACTACATTTTTTTACAATTATTTTTAGACCATGATTACAGAGACTTCTTTATTGTATTTTTGAGATGTTATTTAACTTAAGTGCAGAGGTACCAATGATCAGAAACCAAGATGTACATCACTAAGCACAAATTAAAACCTTCTATGTACATGCAGTGATGCAACGTTGTTGTTGTGGGTTTAATGCCATTTGTCAGTACACGATGGGCCATGCATGACAACAAGTATAACTGGTGGAGGAAAAACCCCAAGAAAACTTCAGTAAGAACCACTGACCCATATGAAGCTACTAGCAAGCTTTCTCGCATACCCACGTAGGGCCAGCCCAGAGTTCTAACCCATATGACCAGTGGTGAGATGGCAGTGATTGGTAAAGGCAATCCCTTTAGGACACGTGAGGACCCATATATGATGTAAATGCATGATCAAGAAAAATGCAAGAGATGTACAAAATACTTATTTTCATTGTTTTAATAAAGACAGATACAATTTATGATACAGATCATTCAATCAAATCTTATAAATATGATAAATATATGATGAGATAGAAATATTTCCTTAAAAAAATGTAACCTTAAATTTCATCTGTGTTGAAAATGGGTGGATCAAATTTTGTCCAACCTTTGAAATAAACTCTATCTTAACATCTTTCCCAAGAAATATATATATAAAATTAAAGGCGGAGTCTACTTAGTTCCCTTACTGCCATCTAAATTAATACACATCAGGAAGCCAACAAATGACCTTTCAACATAAGATATAGACAATACTAACTTTCAACAAATAAAAATGCCTAACAGAAATTTAAATTAGATTTAAAAAATAAACTGACAATTTATCACAAAGTAAACAAGCAAATCCTTTATCAGCAAATTTATATCTGAAGAAATATCAATTTAAAAACAGCTTGCTCCCAACCAGAGGTATACTGGATAACATTATCCACCACAGATCTTTATTATAGCAGCAGGCTGGAATGTCATAGCAACCCATAGCCCAAAATACAAGATGCCTCACTAAAAGGGGAGTGAGTTGTACAGAGATAAGACACATCAAATACCAAGCTTACTTTTTTGACCCCTACAGATTCCTCTATATAAGCTCTTTCCTCTGATGAAATACGGGGGTGATCCGCTGGAGTGTCATGTACAAGAAGGTACCAAGCAATAAACCACAAACAACCTAGGACTCCTGAAATTAAATTTATAAAAAGTTATAAATTCTTGTACACATTTTCATAAATTGCATACTCACAAAATGCAAGATAACTGTGGTACGACTCGAGACTTCAAGCTTGTTGTAAGTACTGTTTTCTTATTACATACAGCAAAATACAGTGCAGCCCCATTATAGCACACTCCGTTATAACACAAATTCGGATATAACATGGTCATTGCATGGCTCTTGAAATTTTATATGCATCTTTCTTATACATGAAAAAATAGTTTATTTTTTCAAAAAGTACAGAAAATAACGTGCAACAAGTTTATTCTGGGATCACACAGGGATTCCCCAATGTCACAAACTGCAATTTTATTTCCTTATTGGCAGTAAAATGTATCATCTGGTGATTTTTTTAAATTTATTGGCAACATTGTTGGCTGTTTAAACTTGTAAATATAATCATTGGTTTGGAGTGGATAAATTCAGAAGCATCTGCATGGGTTCCAGTCTTGGATTTGGCTAATGTGGGTAGGTGAGAAAGCTTGACAGTAGCTTTTTGTGGGTCGGTGGTTCTTTCTGGGGTTTTCCCTGGTTCTTCCTCCACCATTAATACTGGCCGCCATGTATAGCCTATCATGTGCTGAAAAATGGCATTAAACCATACAACAACAACAACATAAATTCAAAGGCTCCATTGAAGGAAGTCACAAACTTGATATAAAATGCACTAATATTTATCAATTGTTACATAAACAAATCCTTTGTCCATACTGACAAAGTGTTTTAACAGTGCATTGTTAGATCATAATCAACTTATGTTGACAACTAGGATGAGTACTGAATGTTGTGAGATATCCGCTTTTCTTGCTGTTGACATTTCTGGTAATGGAGATCAACCGGACGAGGCATTATCTCATAATCTATCTTTCACTGGATTTTTGGCTGCTTGCTAGTAATTAATATAATTACAGCGACTGTAATGGGATGGTAAGGATAATTCCTCTTCTTTTCACTCAGAATTAAATCCTTGAGAACACTCACATTTTCTGTAGCAATCCCTGTCATCAGACCAGAACATTTGCGTCTCTATTGTCCGTCGACCCTTTGTTAAGTTTCGGACGCACGTGTGGAAGGCAGCATCACTCCGCTACCACAAATGTAAAAAACAAACAAAAACAACAACATCTTAATTGTTGTTCTATTCAATAGGCAAGGAGGAACAGTAGCTACAATCAACCAAATGACGGCCTATTCCTTTTTTTTTTTAAATGAACCCAGATAAAATAGTTTACAGAAATTTCAAAGAAGAAGAGCATGAAAGTGTACATCAATTTTAGGACTGATAACAATTTTAAATTTTACTCATGGATTTGTACCATTTTAAGAAACTATGGCTATTTTAACATAGTTTATTACAAGAGTTGCCTCCCCTATAGTTTTTGGGTAATATGGTTTGAAGACAATAGTTGCCTCCCCTGGCAAACAGGCTTAAACTGATTGTGTTATTTAGCATTTATCCTTTCATCAAACTGGAATCTTTTGACTTGTAGTCAATGATGGATATTGCCAAGATACATAATTAGTGCCATCCTGAGTTAACAGTGTCTATTACTACATTTCAGTATTCAATGTCTATTATTACATTTCAACATTCAGTGTCTATTACTACATTTCAATGTCCACAGTGTATATTTCTACCACATTTCAGTGTCCATTATTACATTTCATCATTCAGTGTCTATTACTACATTTCAATGTCCACAGTGTATATTTCTACCACATTTCAGTGTCTATTACTACATTTCAGCATTCAGTGCCTATTACTACATTTTAGCATTTAGAGTCTGCTACTACATTTAAGAATTCACAGTGCCTATTAATACATTTCAGCATTCATGGCATCTGATTTCATGAAGATACAATTAAAACACCATATGGCAGTATGGCTAGATTGAAAAACATGAATAAATTGTTTGGGTTTTTTTCTTCATGAGGTACCAGTTGTTGTAGACTGTGAACCATTGCCTGTTACCTACAAATTTACGTAAACTTATTTAATTCCCACATGCAATGGCATCTGAGAAAATGACCTAAACGAAACCCATAACCTAAAGAAACAAACGTTTAATGCAAAAGAAAAATCCAGACTGCTAAAAGATATTCTATCGTTCAAATTTAAATAGTTATTGCTAACATGGCTGTAAAACTTCCCATGATGAAATCTCATGGTAAGTAATGTGACTCCAAAGGCAATAGTACCATATAAAATCATTAAAACACAAAGGTCAACTAAAATCACTGCACTGTCAAACATAAGTCAATTGCCTCATTGTCACTAAAGGTGTAGTAATCCTCATGATACATCTAAACATCAAATTATGTGACTCTGTGAGTAATAATGTCTGAGAAAATGACCTAACTTCAAATCTCTAGAGAAAATGAGCTAAATACATTGGTTAACCAAAATTACTGGACCATGAAATAAGGGTCAGTAATAATTTTCAAAAATATAGTACTCAAGTTTATGCATCAAACTACCAACTTATTTTACTCTGCGAGTAACAGTGTATGAGAAAATTACCTAAATTAGTGGGAAACTGAAATAAATGCAAGGGATAACATTAATTACTGAACCATGAAATACAAGTCACAATGACTTAGTTTTCATTAGCTGGTTTATAATAGTTCTCTTTATGACGAATTTACATACTATTTTGTGTGACTTCATAGGCAACAGTGTCAAAGAATGACTTGATTGCAAACCTTAACATGAGTGTTGATGCCAGGCACTGATGGATAGACAGCTGAATATAGCATCATCATTCCACAGACAGGAACTGCTTTGCATGATTTATTCATGTTTTTACCATACAACATGATATAGAGAAATGATTCATTGTGATGTCAGCATTACGAATTACTAGAGATGCTGAACATATATAGGATGAAATGTCAATATTAGTCTGCTTTTTAATAATGAAAAGGCAATCAGAAAATACACTTACTATATTTACTACAAACCCTTCCAGACCCCATATGGTATCTTATAATATCTACAATTCATTAACCCTACAATAATAATAATATACAATGTCACATTATCCATGCTAATTGACTTTGTACTAACCATAAATTTGTACTATCCAAGTTAGTATTAATATTGCTTTATTACATCAATATAGTGCAGAAATAAAACCTTTGTAGAAGCAAACCAATATGAGAAATTCAAATATTTGAATATTATGAAATTATCTTAAATGTATGACCTGACATAAATAGGCATAACTATCATCCATCTTCAGGGTACAGACACTGCCTCAATAATAAGTGATACTGTACATGGCTACCAGTCTCCCAATTTTACTGTAAAGACATGACCTCAATACTAAGTGATACAGCAGATGGTTACCACAGTCTCCCAAGTTTACTGTATATACATGGCAACAATAATAAATGATACAGCTGATGGTCACCACAGTCTCCCAATTTTACTGTACAGACATGACCTCAATAATAAGTGATACAGCAGATGGGCACCACAGTCTCCCAATTTTACAGTACAGACATGACCTCAATAATAAGTGATAAAGCAGATGGGCACCACAGTCTCCCAATTTTACTGTACAGACATGACCTCATTAATAAGTGATACAGCAGATGGGTACCACATTCTATCAATTTTACCGTACAGGCATGGCAACAATAATAAGTGATACATCATATGCATACCACTGTCTTCCTAGCTTCACAGCACAGAGATGACACCAATAATAAGTGATACAGCAGATGCATACCACTGTCTTCCTAGCTTCACAGTACAGAGATGACACCAATAATAAGTGATACAGCAGATGCATACCACTGTCTTCCTAGCTTCACAGTACAGAGATGACACCAATAATAAGTGATACAGCAGATGCATACCACTGTCTTCCTAGCTTTACAGTACAGATATGACACCAATAAGTGATACAGCAGATGCATACCACTGTCTTCCTAGCTTCACAGTACAGAGATGACACCAATAATAAGTGATACAGCAGATGCATACCACTGTCTTCCTAGCTTTACAGTACAGATATGACACCAATAAGTGATACAGCAGATGCATACCACTGTCTTCCTAGCTTCACAGTACAGATATGACACCAATAAGTGATACAGCAGATGCATACCACTGTCTTCCTAGCTTCACAGTACAGAGATGACACCAATAATAAGTGATACAGCAGATGCATACCACTGTCTTCCTAGCTTTACAGTACAGATATGACACCAATAAGTGATACAGCAGATGCATACCACTGTCTTCCTAGCTTTACAATACAGATATGACACCAATAATATGTGATACAGCAGATGCATACCACTGTCTTCCTAGCTTCACAGTACAGAGATGACACCAATAATAAGTGATACAGCAGATGCATACCACTGTCTTCCTAGCTTCACAGTACAGAGATGACACCAATAATAAGTGATACAGCAGATGCATACCACTGTCTTCCTAGCTTCACAGTACAGAGATGACACCAATAATAAGTGATACAGCAGATGCATACCACTGTCTTCCTAGCTTTACAGTACAGATATGACACCAATAAGTGATACAGCAGATGCATACCACTGTCTTCCTAGCTTCACAGTACAGAGATGACACCAATAATAAGTGATACAGCAGATGCATACCACTGTCTTCCTAGCTTCACAGTACAGAGATGACACCAATAATAAGTGATACAGCAGATGCATACCACTGTCTTCCTAGCTTTACAGTACAGATATGACACCAATAAGTGATACAGCAGATGCATACCACTGTCTTCCTAGCTTCACAGTACAGAGATGACACCAATAATAAGTGATACAGCAGATGCATACCACTGTCTTCCTAGCTTCACAGTACAGAGATGACACCAATAATAAGTGATACAGCAGATGCATACCACTGTCTTCCTAGCTTCACAGTACAGAGATGACACCAATAATAAGTGATACATCATATGCATACCACTGTCTTCCTAGCTTTACAGTACAGATATGACACCAATAAGTGATACAGCAGATGCATACCACTGTCTTCCTAGCTTCACAGTACAGAGATGACACCAATAATAAGTGATACAGCAGATGCATACCACTGTCTTCCTAGCTTTACAGTACAGATATGACACCAATAAGTGATACAGCAGATGCATACCACTGTCTTCCTAGCTTTACAATACAGATATGACACCAATAATATGTGATACAGCAGATGCATACCACTGTCTTCCTAGCTTCACAGTACAGTGTTATGTATATTTTGATTTAATGTGTTTATTTGTTAGTTCAAATGTTTTTTAAAATTCCATTACATGATATTGTAGTGTAACTTTACTTACTGGATTTGACATTTTCCAGAAAATCAGTTCAGTTCTATTTGACATGTTTTCATAAACAACTAATAATACAAAACTTTGTATCTAATGCAGACCTTGATTCAGAAATCATAAGAGTTGAAGTAAACAACATTTTAAATTTTTTAAAAATTCTTTCCCGGAGTAAATATCATTGGTTTTAGTCAAGGCCATAGTGGGAGTATGTGATATTAGGCAAGCAAAAAGCTTTTATGCTGTTCTAGAAGGATAACCATGTGACCCTCATACAGGAATCTGTTTTGCATCTTAAATTAGTATATAACCATTCTATATAGAGAATTTGGGCAGTCAGGCTTAAAACCATTGACAATTAAAGGTATTTTGTTGTGACCAGTTTGAGGTGAATTTGTAATTTTTCTTCAAATTATTTTTCCCTGGAAATACTTGTGCTCGAAATTAATTCTTGGACTAGGACAATATTATCAAAATTTTCACAGAATTCAAACATTGGAATATTATATTCTGTGATTCAACAAAGAACTGTTGAGACATCAGTATGACACTGACCATAACATATTGAAATAGCAGATGGGTATCATTAGCTTGCAGCTTCACGGTACAAACATGACCTCAATAATATGTAATACTGCAGATATGTATCACTGTCTTCCAGCTTCACAAAATTCCCGTGAGTCTAAAAACTGCTGTTACATCAGTTGGTGCATTGTGACACTAATAACAAGTAGTACAGCTGATGTGCATCACAGTTCCACTTTGCAGCATGATTATAACTCTTTTAGCAAGTGATACAGTAGATGGATAAAACAGTCTTCCACCTCTACAGTACAGTCATGACTCCAAGAACAATAATTGTCTTCTGGCTCTACAGTACAGTCATGACCCCAAGTACACTCTTTTCCAGTGTTCTACAGTACAATCATGACTCCAAGAACAATAATTGTCTTCCAGCTCTACAATACAGTCATGACCCCAAGAACAATAACTGTCTTCCAGCTCTACAGTACAGACATGACCCCATGAACAATAATTGTCTTCCAGCTCTACAATACAGTCATGACTCCAAGAACAATAACTATCTTCCAGCTCTACAGTACAGTCATGACCCCAATAACAATAACTATCTTCCAGCTCTACAGTACAGTCATGACTCCAAGAACAATAATTGTCTTCCAGCTCTACAGTACATTCATGACTCCAATAGCAATAACTATCTTCCAGCTCTACAGTACAGTCATGACTCCAAGAACAATAACTATCTTCCAGCTCTACAGTACAGTCATGACCCCAAGAACAATAACTATCTTCCAGGTATACAGTACAGTCATGACTTCAAGAACAATAACTATCTCCCAGCTCTACAGTACAGTCATGACCCCAAGAACAATAAATATCTTCCAGCTCTACAGTACAGTCATGACTCCAAAAACAATAATTGTCTTCCAGTTCTACAGTACAGTCATGACTCCAAGAACAATAACTGTCTTCCAGCTCTACAATACAGTCATGACCCCAATAACAATAACTGTCTTCCACCTCTAGAATACAGGCTTGACTCCAAGAACAATAATTGTCTTCCAGCTCTACAATACAGTCATGACCCCAAGAACAATAATTGTCTTCCGGCTCTACAGTACTGACATGACCCCAGGAATAATAACTGACTTCCAGCTTTACAGTACAGTCATGACCCCAAGTACACTGTTTTCAAGTGTTCTACAGTTCTACAGTACAGTCATGATTTCAAGAACAATAACTGTCTTCCAGCTCTACAATACAGTCATGACTCCAAGAACAATAACTGTCTTCCAGCTCTACAATACAGTCATGACCCCAAGAACAATAAATATCTTCCAGCTCTACAGTACAGTCATGACTCCAATAACAATAATTGTCTTCCAGCTCTACAGTACAGTCATATCCCCAAGAACAATAATTGTTTTCAAACTCTGCGGTACAGCCATGACTCTAAGAACAATAACTGTCTTCTAGCTCTAAATTAACGTTATGACCCTGATAACATCCTGTGTCTTCTAACTTCAGCCAACACCCTGATAGCAATCGCTGTCTTCAATCTTCATTCATTACAGCCATAACCCTCAAAACAATCATTGTCTTTAAGGTTCACAATACACCCATCAACTGAGACCAATTATTTTCTTCCTGCTTCAAAGTAAAGCTATGAACAAGATAGCAAGCACTACTGTCTTTAAATTTCACAATACATTCCTGAATCTGATAACAATCTCTGTCTTCCAGCTTCACATAATACTCATGACCATGATAACAATCACTGTCTTCCATCCTCAAAGTACAGACATGATGTCAAGAACAACCACTGTCTTCCATCTTCACAGTACAGTCACAACCCTGATAACAATCACTGGTTTTCATCCTCACAGTACAGTCATGACCCTGATAACACTCACTGTCTTCCATTCTCAATGTACAGTCATGACCTTGATAGCAATCACTGTTTTCCATCCTCACAGTACAGTCATGACCTTGATAGCAATCACTGTTTTCCATCCTCACAGTACAGTCATGACCCTGATAACAATCACTGTCTTCCATCCTCACTGTACAGTCATGGCCCTGATAACAATCACTGTCTTCCATCCTCACTGGACAGTCATGACCCTGATAACAATCACTGTCTTCCATCCTTACTGTACAGTCATGACCCTGATAACAATCACTGTCTTCCATCCTCACTGTACAGTCATGGCCCTGATAACAATCACTGTTTTCCATCCTCACAGTACAGTCATGACCCTGATAACAATCACTGTCTTCCATCCTCAATGTACAGTCATGGCCCTGATAACAATCACTGTCTTCCATCCTCACAGTACAGTCATGACCTTGATAGCAATCA
Source organism: Sinohyriopsis cumingii (assembly GCA_028554795.2). NCBI lineage: Eukaryota > Metazoa > Mollusca > Bivalvia > Unionida > Unionidae > Sinohyriopsis > Sinohyriopsis cumingii. The sequence continues at coordinate 111,592,995 of CM068837.1, read as the reverse complement.
CTGTTTTCCATCCTCACAGTACAGTCATGACCTTGATAGCAATCACTGTTTTCCATCCTCACAGTACAGTCATGACCCTGATAACAATCACTGTCTTCCATCCTCACTGTACAGTCATGGCCCTGATAACAATCACTGTCTTCCATCCTCATAATACAGTCATGACCCAAGTTAAGTCATGACCACAATAAAAAAATAAAAGTACTGATTCAGTCAACTACTTTTTTCTTGGGTTTTGCTCTATAAGATGAAGGGAATGTTCCACCTGTGAAAATTGCTTGAATTTGTAAGGGTTCCTTCCTAATGTAATCCTCCTAAAAACATGCATGTAATTATACTTATCTGGCATAACTTTTGCAAGAAAATTAAAGTGCAACCAAATGCATAGCAACAAAAGAATTTCTCTATATGTCAGGTTGTTTTGACTTGTAAAAATACAAAATATTGTTTTGCAAACGAATTAAGTACTTACATGTTACCAGTAATCATCCTTAATTCATTTTAAACTACATTTCTGAAATGCATCAACAGGTGTAACTTGAGACGAAACAGGTCCAAACATACAGACTTTCACATTTTTGTAAAGATAACCTACCAAACACATAAAACACTGATGGCCAGCCTCCAGCAAAGTCAGAATTACACAGAAGGCCTGAAATTGGTTCTGCAAACACAGTTCCAAGCTGGGAACCTGCAGAAAAAACAATCATCTACTGGTTGTAAGAAAACTTTACTGAACATCAACAAAAGACAAAACTACTACAATCTCAATAGTCATCTTTACTAATTAACATCAATAGTCACCTTTACTAATTAACATACACTTTTGCTATTATCATCTCTTCATATTCATCGATTTTCTATTTTTAAAATAACAAACATCAATTCATCACAAAAATTTTCATAAATACAATTTTTCATTACCCTTTATATGTTACATGGTAATACACAGCCATAATGAATAAGTATTAACGATTATCATGTGCATCTAATGCTTTCATGGTAAATCAATAACCTCTATTAGATGGATATAATATGCAGCCATGATCAATAATCAATAACCTTTATCATGTGCATGTAATACACAGCCAACTGGTTAGGATATAATTATTACAGTAATGTAATTAGTATTATTACAGTAATGTAATTAATATTATTACACTACAGTAATTATGATTATTACACTAATGTAATTTGGAGTTGTTTATGATGCTGTCAGTACACAGGCAATAACAGGCTGTATTATATGACTGCTCATTTTGCTGTGATCTGATAGGTTAAATCACAACTATCTCTAATAAAACATTATTATTATATGCTCATTTTTGTCTCTGTTAACTTTACAATGTTGGAATTGAGCAATATTTTGCAATATTGCACACCTTTGTATTGCACTTGTGTGCACATCACATGTGCCCACTAGTGTATTAGGAAATACTATATAAACACATCATGTACTTTACATTTTGGTTGATTAAATTTGCTTCTGAATAAACTAAAGCAGATGTGTCGTGGACTGCCACACACCAGCTGCTTTGCCACATTCCTGTTAACTTTCTTGATACAATATTTCAGATTTAGGCTAGCAATTGATGCCAGATAGGTCATAAAATCGCAGGGTCCATAAAAATAACATGCAAGCGACAAGGCATAAACTGTCTTTCTTGGCTGGTAATAAGAATGGCAAAAGAACACACTTACAGTTTTACATCCTGAATTTCCTCAAAATGTACTTTCTTAATTCTGCAAGTCGAATTACATGAATCATGTCATGGGTTCTAAAGCTTGATTACACATTTCGAAATAGTCCTGTAATTTTTAATATATTCCAAGTGCAATTACATCCTCCTTACTGCACTCAAAATGAAATGAGCATTATATTCCAAAGTGTCTCTTTGTTAATTGCAATTGAAAGACCTCATATGTTTCCCATATTACGGTTCCAAACATTCAATGACAGAACAGAAACACACTTGCAGATGTCAACATACTGCTCCTTGCTGCTGAAATCAGATGTACTTCATGTAGAATTGACACAAATAAATCCTGTCATTATCACAAAATTTAGTAGAACTGACAAAAATACCAAAATCTATTCATTCCAGACTAAATGGAAAAGTTGTGCAATGTGCATTCATTCACAATATCAATCTAAATTTCAATTTTAAGTATACCAAATGATGATTTCTTCTGAAAGTGATGTCAAGCATGTGACTAAGTCCAAATTTAGCTTGGCGTAACTATGTGCGCATTAATAATGTCGTTGTTGTGTACTGATGAATCTGCGCTTGTGTAATTAGTTTGAAATACATCATAAATTCAGTTACTTTTGTTTCTTGTGGTGTATTTTTGTTTCTAAAATTAAGCCTTAGTTAGCATAAGAAAATGAGCATATAATAAAAAGGTTACTGCATTTGTATGGGAAAATATGAACTCATTTTAGGGATGGGTATACTGCACTCCCAAGTCCATGCAGTATGTCCATCTGAAAAACTCATTTATATTTTCCCATACAAATGCAGTAATCTGTAATTACTGACATCACATCTGCATGCAATGGTAATACAAAATTCTAAAGGCTCACCTGATATTTGGTCTGTATACCTGTATCAAATATGAAGTCAACATTTCAAATGTGTCAAGTGGTTATTTTATGTTCAAGTCCAGGGTAAAACAATACCACCAATTAGAGGCAACTGTAGCTTATTAACTGCATGAAACACTGTGAGAATTGTGTTCCAAACATGATCACAATCAATACAAAGCAACAGAAACTTCATACTAAAGTGTATATCAAATGATCCGTAAAGTACTTAAACTGTACATGGGGAACACGACTGGAATGTCTCCTTATATGCTGATATACATAACCAGTTACTTAAGGAACTTACAGGATTTTAAAAACAATTAGCACAAATTTGGAAAGGAGGCAGATTTTAAACCACATGTGTTATGATCACCTTGTTAAATTTTGTGTAAGAGGATTGGGAATATTCTTTTTCATTGACAGAAATGAGTGCCTATCACTGTGGCAGTTGTTTTGCATCCACAGGAAGTACAATGTGATAGACTTGCTTGTTAGTCATCTCCACTCCCACATTCCGATTTATTCTAGATAAGATTTACCTTGCATAAGAAAAATAACACATTTTTTCTGTTTTGAAGATAATGCCATAATACCTTCAAAATTTAAGAGCAAAGATGACATTTGTAATAAGGTGCTCTCAAAGCAGTCATGCAGTGCAAAACAAAGGGTGTGGTGGTCAAGATGAGTCCTGCATTTGATTAAACAGAGCAGTCTAAAATGGCAAAAACAGCTGTTGTTGTTGTTGTTGTTGTAAGGTTTAACGCCATTTTTCAGCACACGATAGGCTATACATGGCGGCCAGTATTAATGGCGGAGGAAGAACCTGGGAAAACCCCGGAGAGAACCACCGACCCACAAGAAGCTACTGGCAAGCTTTCTCACATACCCACATTGGCTGAATCTGAGACTCGAACCCATGCAGACAGAGGTGAGATGGCTGTGATCCTTAACGGACAGCGCTTTAGACCACTCGGCCATTCGGGGCCCCCAAAAACAGCTGAGTTAAAATCATTAACGACTAACATGTAGTCTGTTTGGAGTGTGTGCATAATTAGAATTTTCAATGCAGCTTTAACAATTTTTCAGTCATATCGCTATGATATCTGCAATGTGGCAGTTTATAGTGATATCTAGCGCTGGGGCACCATGCCACAGACATGTATTTGCATATGTACAAGTCACTGTATTCATCAACCTAATAAAGTATGCAAATGCAAATCATGACCTTAGACTTAACAGCAATATCAATTAGATCCAGATTTCCAAACTCAGTTACAAAAGTATGACTATGCTGCACCGTTTTCATCCTGAACCAAAAAATTGAATATTTCAAGAAGTGTTTCAGTAAAAATAATATGTCAGTGCCATCAATTAAGCAACAAGATTTTGAAGATGGTTACTAAAGTACTACGATGAAATGTCACATGAATATATCTTTCCAATCCAGATACAAATGACCCTTGTAGTAAAAACATCATTCCAATAAGACCAACCTTTCAGGGGAGCTAGTGATAACAAGATTTTCAAGATAGCTGTTAAGGCAGCCGTTTTGAAGGTTAGATCAGAAACATTATAATATGAGAGTAACAATATAGTGCAAGAAAGAAGCATTGTTTTTTTGTATGTTGGTATGGCCATCTGTTTAAGATAAGCAGCCATGGTGAGATTTTTCAAACTTTGGGAGGTCACACTGGAAGCTTTTCCACTTTTTCACTTGGGACCAACTACATAATTAATGTGAGGCAAGTCTGAGTGAAAACCTAATGTTGATACTACCAAATCTTCATAATGTTGATACTGCCAAATCTTCATACTGCTGATAATGCCATATCTTCATACTGTTGATAATGCCATGTCTTCATAATATTGATGCTGCCATATTTTCATATTGTTGATAATGCCATATCTTCATACTGTTGATAATGCCATATTTGCATACTGCTGATAATGCCATATATTCATACTGTTGATAATGCCATGTATTCATAATTTTGATATTGCCATATTTTCATACTGCTGATACTGCCATGTCTTCATACTGCTGATAATGCCATATATTCATACCGTTGATAATGCCATGTATTCATAATTTTGATATTGCCATATTTTCATACTGCTGATACTGCCATGTCTTCATACTGTTGATACTGCCATATCTTCATACTGCTGATAATGCCATATATTCATACTGTTGATGATGCCATGTATTCATAATTTTGATATTGCCATATTTTCATACTGCTGATACTGCCATGTCTTCATACTGTTGATACTGCCATGTCTTCATACTGTTGATACTGCCATGTCTTCATACTGTTGATAATGCCATATATTCATGCTGTTGATAATGCCATATCTTCAAGAGGAACATTGATCTACACTGTTCTTATTTAGAAACAGCTACATCTCATAAGAAGTGCTTTAATGGAAAACCCCACGTCAATATGACCAATGGCTCAGGACAAGTAGCAAAAGCAAGACTGCCAACACAGTCACACTACTGGATACCTAAAGGGCACCATTTTCATTTATGATAAACTAGCATTCAAAAGAAACCATTTAGGGAAAACTCTATGTCAGTAAGACTATCCATTCAGAAGGACTAGTGATAAAACTTTTTAAAGATGGATTACATGTCATTAAAAATGTCAGACTGGCACCATTTTCAGTTTCAACCAAGCGGACATCATAACAAATCTTTTATTGAAAACCTAAAGTTGATATGATCATCTGTCTATGAGGAGTAGCAATAACAAGATTTTTAAGATGGCTACTGTGGCAGCCATCATGGATGTCCATGTGGCACCATATACATTTGGCAGCAATTACAAGCTGTTATTAATGTGTGTGTAAGTTTCAGTGCCTCCTCCAAGTAGTTTAGGAGATGAAGTGATAACAAGCATGTGGCATTAAGATGTCTGATGGATGGATGGATAATGGACAACAGGCCAATTCAAAGGCTCTTCTAGCAGAGCTAAACTCTTATGGGTGTTTATTCCAATGTGAACATGACTATCATAAAATCATAAACTATGTACTTTCCAGCTCTTCTATAAACATCTATACATTTTATGATCTACTTATTGTTCGTAACCTCCATCTTCTACAAATTTAATTCAAGGCATTAAAATGTATTTTCATGAAAAACACAAACCTGCATAGGTGAAGGCTGTCAACTTGCTTCTTTCCCAAAGTGGTGCCCACTTACCCCACATGGCATGCATGGCTGGAAATGTCACACCCTGAAATCACATGCACTTGTTATATTTGTCATGTTGAAAAGAACTTTGTTACTACCTGCATCAACAAAATTTGCTCTGTATATCTGTATGCTAAAATTAGGAGATAACAGTCTTGTACTATATATACTCTTTTATAAGTCAAACCCAACTGCAAACAAAAGTGACCCTGATCTACCATCACATAAAATGTCTGCAGAACAGGGTCTATGTTGTTTGTTCTAATGAGTATTCCTGATAGCACTTTATCTGATGGCAGATCTGGATCTCTTTGCAGTTTTCAACTGGACTTGACTTATAATGAAATACATACAGAATTTGAGGACTGTCTCAAATTGATATCTACCTGTGATACTGAAGTGGAGACTGTAAACTTGATGTTTACAACAGTGTTATGCATAATAATATTGTGGGTTTAACTTTTGACCATGATTGCATATTACAAGGGTCATTTATAAACATATTACATAGCTAACTTTTGTCCGTGATTGACAATTATACTTTAAAATAATTATCATTTGTAGACAACATGTTTACTTGGATTTTACTACAGTACCTTGGCTTTTGCCTTGGATTTTCTAGTACCTGAATTTTGTCTTTTCTGTAAGATATAAACAAGTTGTTTACTGATATCTGAGTTCAAGGTCTAGCCTTATTTACAAAATTTTGAATGTTCTACAAGCAATCTTTTGACACACATCCTGGTCATTTCATTTGTGTCATAGTTTTTCATAAAGGGTCAAGGCTAAAAACGAAAAAAAATAATCATTCCTATCTTAATATCAGTCTTTGTTGTTTAATTTTATGTTGTGTTAAAATATAATCTGAGACGAATCATAATTTTAAAGCATTCATTGTAATTACTAAAAATGCTCACTGATGGGATTAATACAATTTCTGGATTATTATGAATTCATTCAAAGACAATCTGGATTACATCATCGTGACATATCAAGCCTATTGGTATATCAAACTATTCAAGGCTATTCTTATTGGAACATCAGCACATTCATGATTGGAATTCATTCAGAACACTAAACTTCTGGACTTGTGAGAGAACATTTTGGATTACATTGGATATAATTCACAATACAGTTAGTTCCTCTTATATTTTCACCCTTGTAACTTATAGAATTAAATTATTTGTTGAATTTTACAAAACTTGTTAGTTTTGCTTTATCTGTTACTTAGTTTAGAACCACAGAGTTGTAACAAAAGTAACATTATCAAGTCCTCAAATACAAGTATACTACCTATGCTCAAACACACTTTGAAAAAAAAATGGTGGAAAATTGTGAAGGAGAGCCATGAGCTTATCACACAAAAATCTCTGACAGATTATGGTAAATTATACTGCTACAGATTTGACAGCAGAACAGTTCAACTGTGCATTGCATTCATGGGCATGTTAGAATCTGATTTCATTTATATTTCACACAATTTTTTTAAAATATCACAGTAAACTCCTGTTTCAAGTTGGCATAAACTAGAAGAATGGTGATGAGTTTGCTCCCATAAATATAACCTTGCCTCTTCTATTACCAATGATGGCAACAAGTTTATAGCAATGAGATACAGGCACATCTTGTAAAAGCAACATGAGTAATGACCATAATATTTTAGTAATATAATAAGTTTCATAGCAATCCACTAACAGATGTAAAAGTAGCCAGATTCACAAAACTCTGGCATACAATGCATAAAGCTTTTAAGTCAAAAAGGGCAATAACTCTAAAAAAAATAAAGGGAGCAAAAGATTTGTCAATATGCACACCTTTAGATGGTGACCACAAAAAGTTTCATAGAAGTCCTTAAAAAAACTGCAAAAATTCAACGAACTGCCTTCACAAGATTCATAGCAAAGAGGACAATAAAGTTGCAGGAACAAAGTCAATTAGTGCATCTTAGTGGGATGACTATAATATATACAACAATATTTACCAATGTTTATCTCAGTTCATCAAAAAAGTGTTAGCTGCAAAACTGGATCATACACTGAATTAAGTTACAAGACAAATGGGGCAATAACTCCAATAAAATAATTGTGGAAGCAAAGTGATGATATACATATTTTATGGTGATGAGCATAATATTTACACACTTGCATGGCAACTGTGCTAGCTGGGCAGATGGACAGACAGACAGATAGATGAACAGAATGTATACAATATATTCCTACATACAGAGGTGTCAGCTTAAACAGACCAGAAAACTGAAAAAATTAAACCAGTTATCAGACTCCCATGGTACCCTCCAATAGCCCATTTCATGCAGACTTCAGTGAACTTCATAATTTGCTCGGAATTTTGATCATGTGGCGGGTGGTCAGCTGACCGTAATAGGTGGTAGGCAAAATATGGCAGACACTTCAGCATCAAGTTCTGTAACTACTTCAACATCGTTTATCGAGTTGAAAAATGCATATTCAACAGCAATGCTGCCGCAGATATTGACTAAATTTAATACTGAAATCATCCTGTCTTATTTTCTGGAAACCGGGGCGGATTTCAAACCCATACGAGAGAGTAGCTTTGAGCTGTTTACATCTGGACATGTAAGTAAGGAAACGGTGTCGAAGTAAACAAATTTAATCCTGACAATCAAAGAGCAAGTTGTTCAAACTATTTCTCTGCACCCGAAACATCACTATAATAAAATGCGTTTGATATGAGTTTATCAGATTTGTTTTTGAAAGTATGTGGATAATTTACATATAAATTTCAATCATTTTAATTTATTTTATTTCTGAAATATTTCTAAATAACAATGGATGACATTTTGTTATGTACATGTGCCCACCAGCGTTTGATTGGCTGGAGTATAAAGTAACTCAGGAGGTTATTCGGATAATTACAGAGCAACTCGGTCAAATTCGGTATGAAATGGGCTATTGCAACCCTTGGACAAAAAATTAAAACTGCTGTAAATAAGTGAAAGTATCCTCAATCTAATTATGAAATTGGACGTTTCTTTCTGAAATAGAGTTGTACTTTTATGATATATATATATATATATATATATATATATATATATATATATATATATATATACGTAGAAATCTTAAAAGTTATTCACTAGTGTAGATACTGGCATATTTAACTCAATTATTCACAAGAATCATGGACCAATACTTTCAAAACTGTCATTCTTGTAACACTACATAATTTTAGCAGCACTGCAATTTTTTTAATGTCAAAGCATTTTGTTTATATTGTGCAAAAATATTTTTGGACAATTAAAATCATTAATCAATATTTGAAATCAACACAATAGCATAGTTGTTAACTTACGTTATTTCGGTTTCCTTGCTCTTCCTTCATGATTCACTCCCACTTTATTGAGTATTCCCACTTTACATAGCATGCACCATTACCAAGAGTTGCACTCAGGATCCAAAACTTTTGTTATCATTTAATAATCCTCCTTAAACGTTTACCAAATATAATAGCTGGTATAAGCAGAGTTGTCTTGCTTTCTTTTTAAAGGTTTACAAATTTCATCAGCAGAACTTTTAATTTCTGTTTTATGTCATTCTCAAAATCTATTAAAATTGGCATATTACAAATAAAGGTAATATCTAAGCAATGGATAAGAATTTGTCATGTACTTCAATTTGAAACTAATTTCAACATGACCTGCAACATACTGTAGCCCCTCTCTTATACAGCCCCCTCAACAAGTTATTCCTTGCATGAAAAATTAGCCCTTCCCTTATAAAGCTCCATCACAAACTCAAGCCTTGCATGACACATTAACCCCTCTCTTTTAAAAACCCCTCTCCACCTCAAACCTTCCTTGACACATTAGCCCCCTCTTATAAAACCCCCTCCCCACCTCAAGCCTTGCATTACACATTAACCCCTCTTATAAACCCCCTCCCCACCTCAAGCCTTGCATGACACATTAACCCCTCTCTTATAAAGCCCCATCACCAACTCAAGTCTTGCATGACACATTAACCCCTCTCTAATAAAACCCCCTCCTACCTCAAGCCTTGCATGACACATTAAACCCTCTCTTATAAAACCCCCTCCCCACCTCAAGCCTTGCATGATACATTACCCCCTCTGGTATTGAGCCCTCCCTCATCTGCAGGTGCAGAATGAGTATAGATTCAGGTGCAGACCTGGGTGCATAATTATATCAATGCAGATTTAGGTGTATGTACATGTGCAGACTTAAGTTTATATTTGGGTGCAGACCTAACTGTATATTTAGGTGCAAACTTAAGTGTATGTGGTGAAGACTTAAGTTTATATTTAGGTGCAAACTTAAGTATATTTAGGTGCAGGCACAATGCATATTTAGGTGTAGACTTAAGTGTAAATTAAAGTACAGACTTGAGTAAATATTTAGGTGCAGACTTATGTGTAAATTAAAGTACAGACTTGAGTAAATATTTAGGTGCAGACTTAAGTGTAAATTAAAGTACAGACTTGAATAAATATTTAGGTGCAGACTTAAATGTATAATTATCACAAGATGACTCCTCTTACAAGGGTTAAAAATTACAGTAGCCAATGGATTTTGAAAAAGCTGAATTAGTGTAAAAAAATGAATTCATTGAATCGAGTCTAATTTTCGTAATGAAACCACATATATTACTGACAGGTGACACTGTACCTCTCCAATACCCTCTAGAACGCGAACAGTTATCAATGCTCCAAGGCTGAGTCTTGCTGCAACTGGAGTTAATAATGTCAGTACAGCTGTAACCAGGACTCCAAAACCAAAGAGCTTCTTGCCACCAAATCGCTCGGCAAGCCAACCTCCTGGGATCTGTGTGACGATATATCCATAGAAGAAGGCCCCTAGAATGATCCCTTGTGTATTCTCATCCCAACTGAATTCTCCTGACTGAAACATTAACAAAATGTACTGAATATTAGATACCAATGTGCTCCACATATAATACAAAATGTATTGCCTACAATAGGCACATATGCATCTACTTGCATACAAGTTACCTGCCACATATACTAGCTTATTAGTTGGATCAAACTGCATATTGTATAGACCCAAATCTGCCATTGCTTAATCTGCTGACAGATTTGGAGTCTATGCAGAGTATAATCAGTAGAACAAACAACATAGACTCTGAACTGGTAGCACATTATGTGACAGCAGATCTAGGTCCAAGTTGTTTTCTGTTGCAAATATGAACATATGATATGTCAACCTAACAGATCTAGTCTAGATCTTTTGTAGTTTGCAGAAAAGTAAATTTTCCACTGCCCAAATGCAGAATTGGATACTTAATGAATTTTCCTTACCATTCAATATTTCCCCAAAGTGAATTTTTCATGTAGAGGCCCTGGGTGGCTGACTGGTCTAAGGCACTAGCCTTTACAGATGACTGACATTTCACCTGTCTGCATGGGTTAAAATCTTAGTTCAGTCAATGTGGTTACCATATGTGAGAAAGCTTGCTGATAGCTTCCTTTCCTGGGGTTTTCCTCCACCAAATATACTGGTTGCAATGTGCGGAAATATGGTGTTAAACCCACAAATCCAAACCTTTTAATGTAAACATAAATACTAGCTGGAGCAGAGCGCATAAATGAAATGGGTATTTACAATTATCAATACTAAAATCTAGCTTCATCTTTTGGCTTATTTACTTTTTAATAAAACATCCATGCTTAGAAATAATTTCCTGTCTGCATGTATCCTCATCTTCATCACCAACATTTGCTTCAGAAGTGCTGGCATTTACCATAAGCAACGCAAACCCTGTGTCAGTTCAATAAAGGTGAAAAATGCAGACTATTGGGTCAATGTGCAAGAACTTCTTTCACCATTGGTTTCAGACTGTAGAAAATTTTAAAGACTGGCAGGATTCTAGGAAAATTAAGACCAGGAAGAATGCAGGTTGATGACATATCTCCACTGATCAAACATAGTGATTATGGTTTATTATTCTCAGACTAATTTACATAAGGATGCTGTAGAAATATCAGAAGTAGGGTAAACAGTTGTACAAAGTACAATATGCACAGAAGTGTTGTGCTATGAATAGAAGTATTGGTGCTATGCATATGTGTTGGTGTTATGCATAGGAGTGTTGGTGCTTTGCATAGGAGTGTTGGTATTATGTATTGGAGTGTTTATGCCATGAATATGAGTGTTGGGGCTATGCACAGAAGTGCTGGTGCTATGCATAGGATCATTGCTGCTATGCACAGTAGTGTTGGTGATATGCAGATTAGTGTTGGTGCTATGCATGGGAGTATTGGTGCAAGACATAGGAGTGTTGGTGCTATGTATAGGAGTGTGGGTACTATGTACACGAAGGTTGGTGCTATGCATAGGAAGGTTGGTGCTATGCATAGAAGGCAAAACAAAATATCTCCAAGCAAATGTTTCATAAAAATTTCTATATCTTGCACAAAAAATTTGACTCGTTTGACATCAAAACATAACACTACCATAAAGTCTATGGAAATATTGACATAAATATACAAACGCAACATTGTATTAGGGGACAAACAAAAAAATATACTGGATACAAGAGACCTGTGTTATAACATCTGCCATTATACAAAGATTCTGGAAACAATTTACCAATGTTAAATAACTTTCACTATAACATGGTTAGAATATAAGTGACTATTGTTATAACAGCATTCATTGTAAAATAGTTCTGGATAAAAGTGACCAATGTTTTAACAGGGTTTTGGATACAAAACAGCTTTATAACTCCCATAACAGTGTTATGGGTACAAGCTACTTGTTTTATAGCAACATTTATTATAACAGGATTCTGGAAACAGTCAGGCAATGTTATAACATCCTTCATTATAAAAGGCTTGTGGATACAAGTTGTTGTTTTTGTAGTAGGGTTTAATGTCATTTTTCAGCACATGATAGGCTATACATGGCGGCCAGTATTAATGGTGGAGGAAGAACCCGGGAAAACCCCGGAAAGAACCATAGACCCATGAGAAGCTACTGGCAAGCTTTCTCACATACCCACATTGGCTGAATCCGAGACTCGAACCTTTGCAGACAGAGGTGAGATGGCAGTGATCTGTAACAGAGAGCGCTTTAGACCACTCAGGGCCCCGTGGATACAAGTAACCAATGTTATAACACATCATTCCAACAGGATTCTAGATATCAAATTGATTCTGTGGAACCCATTTCAGATATCAGATATTTTTTAAAAGTGGAGGTGTTTCTGCATATGATCCATGATGCATTATCTTTAAAGTGAACATGGTTTATATGCAACAATATATAAAAACTGTTACAGTATCAGTCATATGTCCAGAACACAGTTATAATGATGTTATAACACTTGTCAATTATACTACTGTTATTTAACTGTGTACAATGTAACACCAACTGCAAACTACAGAGATCAATGTGTGCCATCATGTCATGCAATGTGGATCTATGTTGTTTTTGCTTGATAATGTATTATGTAAAATAAACATCATGGACAAAAATGTGCCCATAGATGTTAAGTCTATGATGCACATACATTGATGTACCAGTAGCTGTGAGTTTATTCTGTATAAACCTTGATGTACTGGTAGCTTTGGGTCTATGATGTACAGACCTTGATGTACTGGTAGAAGTGAATCTATACTGCATAGACCTTGATGTACCAGCAGGTTAACATCAAGGCAATATAGGTCTAAACTATGTGATTGTCATATCTAAAATGTACAGTATCGACTTCACTTTTCAGACACGTGTTTAAAACGCTGTTTGCTTGAAATGTTATGGAAAATGAACAGCACATATCTTAATATGTCATGAGTTCTGTGTCAATGCTATTTGCTTGAAATTATATGGAAAATGAACACAGATCTTAATGTGCCAGCAGTTGTGTGTCTATGCTGTTTGCTTGAAATTATATGGTAAATGAACAACACAGACCTTGATGTGCCAGCAGTTGTATGTCTATGCTTTTCACAGGTGGGTGTACATCATACATGAGTTGAGACAGTACCTTAGAAGATGTGGAGTTGTTATTCAAACTTCCTGGACAATCGTCACTGCTATTGCTTGCAGAAGAAGAGTTGCTGTTGACAACCATGTCCACCAGGGCTACACTGAGGTTCACTCGCAAGCAGTACACATTGAAGAACCCCAAAAAAGCCAAGAAGGCCAAAACATGTCGCTGACCACAACATTGACCTGAAAAAATAATGTGGCTTGGTTGGTTGACTGTTTTCTAATCACTCTGTTGTGTTCAATGGCACTATGTTTTCTATGTGTCATCTGCAAATACACAAGTATAAGGCAGTAAACAGTCATGAGACCCAAGTGGGCCTGATATAACTCACCTGGATTATATAACTTGTTGATCTTGTTCATAAGACCACATCATTAATATGTATTGATCTTGTTCATTACTAAACTCATTAATATGAATTGATTTTGTTCATAGTACTACATCATTTATATGTATTGATCTTGTTCATAGGACTACCTCATTAATATGTATTGATCTTGTTCATTACTAAACTCATTACTATGTAATGATCTTGTTCATAGGACTATCTTGTTAGTATGTATTGATCTTGTACATAAGACTACATCGTTAATATGTATTGACCTTGTTCATAAGACTACATCGTTAATATGTACTGATCTTGTTCATAAGACTACATAAGACTACATCGTTAATATGTATTGAACTTGTTCATAAGACTACCTCATTAATATGTATTGATCTTGTTCATAGGTCTACCTCATTAATATGTATTGATCTTGCTCATTGGACTACCTCATTAATATGTATTGATCTTGTTCATAGGACTACCTCATTAATATGTATTGATCTTGTTCATAGGACTACCTCATTAATATGTATTGATCTTGTTCATAGGTCTACCTCATTAATATGTATTGATCTTGCTCATAGGACTACCTCATTAATATGTATTGATCTTGTTCATAGGACTACCTCATTAATATGTATTGATCTTGTTCATAGGACTACATCATTAATATGTATTGATCTTGTTCATAGGACTACATCATTAATATGTATTGATCTTGTTCATAGGATTACCTCATTAATATGTATTGATCTTGTTCATAGGACTACCTCATTAATATGTATTTGACCTTGTTCATACAACTACCTCATTAATATGTATTAACCTTGTTCATAGGACTACCTTATTAATATATATTGAACTTGTTCATAGGACTACTTCGTTAATATGTATTGACCTTGTTCATAAGAAACATCATTACCATATATTGACCTTGTTCATACGAATACCTCATATGTAATGACCTTATTTATAATACCACATTAACATGTATTAATCTTGTTCATTACTAAACTCATTCTAGATCTTGATGACATAACCCCATATTTCCTGAAATCAGATGTGGATTGCAGAGGGGTATCTAGTTCAGACAATCAGATGCAAGATCACCTACTAATTAGTACATGTGGATCTCACTCAATGGCAAATTTGTCTGTGATCTTAATGATAAAAGTATATAATCCATATCTGTCTAAAATCCAATCAGAAATACTACATCCAGAAAGATAACAAGCTCAGTCAAACAGATGCAATATTACCTAATTAATATGCATGGATCTCACTTATTATATATAACCTTATCTAAGGTTTTAAATATAAAAGCAATAAAGCATGCAGAACTAAAACAAACTCAATCAAATGCAGGATCACCTGATTAGTACGTGTGCATCTCAATACTGAACTCATCTGAAATTGTAAAAGTATAATCATATAGTCTCATTTTGATCTAACTCAACATATCAGCTGCAAGAGTACCTGATTAGTATGCATAGATCTTGCTAATTATCAAGATCATCTCAGATTTTTATGACATAATATGAAATATGGACTCAAGAGTGGCAACAAGCCAATGTTGTTGGACGAATGCATTATGGACAATACATGACAAATGCAGGCCCATAAAATAAGCTCACATAGCTTGCAAAGCAAAATCATCCTTATTTTGCAATCTGATGAAAGATGAGAAATTATGAATGTAATTTAGGATTAGCGCTCGATTTATCATTGCCTTTTTCTGCTTCCATATCTTTTGCTACCCAGTGTGGAAGTATGGTTGTACCATCTAGGTTCATCGTAAATGCCCTAAAAACAACAGAAAATGGGTAAAATCGGATGGATTGTAGCTAGTAATTTTCCAATCACCCTGTATGTTTGTCTTAGTTTCTATGTAAGCAGGGATCGTCCTGGGCTTCGCCAATGTCGCAAATTGCGATTTTTTTTCCTTATTGGCGACAAAAATATCCCATCTGGCGATTTTTTTGGTGACAGACTTTTTGGTTATTTAATTTGTACATACAATCATGGAGTTGGACTGGATAAATTAAAAGGGAGAATGAATGGAAGCCACAAACTTGACTAAGCAATGCATTGGAATCAATCTGTTACACAAACGATCCTTTGTTCATATTGACAACCCCATCTTTACAGTGCATTGTTACATCATAATCTGCTTATGCTGACATCTGGGCTGAGTACTGTATGCTGTGTTACAGTCAATCATGCTACCGAACTATACCTACAACTGACCGACTTCTAAAGACGCGAATAGAACATATACAATTAATTGAATGGCTAATCCTTCTCTTATTTTTTTTTTTTTTTTTTTACATATACCAATACAATAGTTTTGTTGAACCTTCATAGAAAACTGATAACCTTTGAAGTACCGACTACTGCGTATAAATACAAAGCAAATGGAAAAAATCTCAATCACAATTATATCTGTCGCCAGTGCAGCATTTTACTCATTGATCTTTTCCTTTTGCCATCAATCCCGTGTTACGGCTGCAGAGACTTAAACTCCGCAACAAAAAATAGCAAAAAAAAAAAAACAGTTTTGCATAATTAATAATAATTATTTATTTCTCAAAATACAGGAGTGAAAGAATACCTAAATTGGGTGTGAATTTATGCTTATATATACGGTCCAATATTGCCAGGTGTTGACTCCTGTAAGTTTCATTCGTGGGAATGGAGATCCTATTCTGTTTGTCGAGAAAATTTATACAGCATTCAGTGATCATTCTTGGGATTTAGGAAGCAATTCACTACAAGCTTTGTGAAGTTAGCCATAAGGGGTGGGGGGGCTGCTGAGAGACTACAGGTGTCACCTGTCAGCACTGTAGACAGTGAATGTGGATTCAGTAAGATGAACCTCATAAAAACTGAAATCAGAAATAAACTCTGCATCTCATCTCTCAAGAATTTAATGAGAATCAGCATGTACAGATGTGAAAAATTAGACTTTGAAACTGCATTCAACAAGTGGGCAGCCCTAAAATCGCGACGGATCTTCATGTAACACTTTGTAACATTTTGTTAATGCTTGTTGTAATTAGAGTATTAACTAACCCATCTTTTGTAATTTTCATTGCCTGTTACATTAACAGACTAAATTAACACTTGAAAAAATGTACACTACTTGTTCTGGCGACACTTTTTGAAAATTGGCGACAAAATATTGAGGTTGGCGATTTTTTTGGCGACAGCATTTTGAAAGCCAGGACCATCCCTGTGTAAGGTCATCAAAAACTAATGTTTAATGATGAAACAATGGAGGCTTGATATACATGTGATAAAGATGAAAACCTTCTCCTTCTAAGGCATGGTCTAAATGTGGATGGGCAGTCATAATATACCAATGGACTTCACCCAAGTCCTTTAAACCAATGTCATAGTCGTCAGGTAGGTGGGCTGTCAAAATGGATCTGTGGACTTCAACCAAGTCCTTTAAGCCAATGTCATAGTCGTCAGGTAGGTGGGCTGTCAAAATGGATCAATGGACCTCACCCAAGTCATTTAAACCAATGTCACAGTCGTCAGGTAGGTGGGCTGTCAAAATGGATCAATGGACCTCACCCAAGTCCTTTAAACCAATGTCATAGTTGTCAGGTCGGTGGGCTGTCACAATGGATCAATGGACCTCACCCAAGTCCTTTAAACCAATGTCACAGTCGTCAGGTAGGTGGGCTGTCAAAATGGATCAATGGACCTCACCCAAGTCCTTTAAACCAATGTCATAGTCGTCAGGTAGGTGGGCTGTCAAAATGGATCAATGGACCTCACCCAAGTCCTTGAAACCAATGTCATAGTCGTCAGGTAGGTGGGCTGTCAAAATGGATCAATGGACATTAACTAAGCCCATAAAACCAAAATATATGCAGGTTAAGCTTAATAACAGTCTCCATGGTACCAGCCATTTAACTGGGGTGGCGGCGCTCAACTTCTTTTGAGTCAGAATCGGGTGAGTGGTGTTGGGGGCGGGTTTCTTTTCTTCGCCTAAAGATAATTTCTTTTGTCTACAAACATAATGGATTTTGCAATTTTTTATTTTCATGTCTGTATTTTTGCTAAATGTACCAGTTCTTCCCCCAACCCCCACTGACCGCAAGCATGATGACAGAAGAAATATAAGCCGGTAGATCACAATATTTAGCCAACTGTCTAGCTCATAAAATAACTTAAAAACCTTGAGCTTTTGAAGAAACCATGTCGTCTGTATCAAATCGAATCTTCGAACTATCAGAGACTTTAGTCATTCGTCAGTTATTTAATATCAAAGTTAATAACTGTATTGAAAATTAACGAGCATATAATGATAAACTATGCTTAACCTTGTGTTGTCTGTCCGTCCGTCTTAGACTTTGAACCGTAGTTATCGAGCAAAGGTTGGTGCTCTTCTGCATCACGTGGATTTCTTCCTTCCGACATTCTGAATTATATGTCCCCACTCTTTCACGTTAATTTCAATAAAAAATCTGGATTCATTTTTTACTGTCTCGTTAGCGTACCAACTGCACATGACATATTAAAAGTGCTAAACATGACCCCTGACCCCACTTATCATCTCCATCGTGAAGAACCTCTGTAAGAGTTATCTCAAATGCTTTTATCACTTTATACCCGTTTGTAAATTATCAGCGCTTTACTTTTACATTATTGTCGTCACCATCGTATTGATTGTTAATAATAATAATCATTAGGATATAGCTTAAACAAGTTTTTGACATAATATTGTAATTGTGAAAAAGGGTGTTAAATTTATTATTTTCGAAATCGAGTTGATGCTAGTAGTTAAAGGGGATAGTATAGGGACCATGTGACTGAAATGGTTTGTACCGTATGGAAAAATGAAATTTAGCATGGTTAATTTTAACATTTTACTGTAGGAACAATCCGGATATAACATGTGGAATTTTAATATGGGGGCGGCTATAGAGGGACAAAAAAATAATTTGGACTGCATATTGACAATATGAATGGAACATGTGGGTGACGTCACGGTACTGTTTTTAGGCAAGAAAGCAAATCTTTACGAGGCAATGGAGTGGCCCTGAAAAGGGCTGTTGGTTTTATGTTAACATCATTCCGTTAACAAAGATGGCAATGTATAGGTCTTCTTCTCTTCCTCTAGCTTCTTCTGACTTCTGGACCGTACACGAGGACTCGCTTCAGACAGCATTGTCTCCGCACATAAATTCTTCTTTTCCAAACGCTCCTATCTGTGATCCGGATGATTGCTCATGATTGTAACATTATACATGGGTAACTGACCAACCAGAACCCTCTGTGCATGAGTCATAGTTCTACTGGTAGTATATACAGGCGTCTGCCTCTTTGATACCACTCTGTATTAAGACCTCACAGTAGTCGTTTGTATATATTAAAGTTATTGATAGCTAGCACACAGCGTCTCATCTTATGTCTTAACACAAAAACACAAGATGGAGTCAGAAGTGATCATAATTGGAATAACAATGGATCGTAAATGGATATTTTAAAACAATAACTTTACAATCCACGGAAGATTTTACAGGAATTTAAAACCTTTAAAAAGTGGAAAATTCTGCATACGAACTTAATACCTTCAAAATGGATATTTCCGGCGTGCCAACCCCTACCATGGACTGGGACAATTCCAACCTTACCATATCATCTGCTAAATTCCAACAACACTGTGAATTAATATTTAATGGACCGATGAGTAGAAGAAATGATGCGGTCAAAGCCAACAACATTCTACTTTGGGTAGGAGACAAAGGTAGATATATTTTCAACACATGGACTCTGACGGACGCACAAAAACGGACCCATCAACGCTCTTTACAAAATACAAACATCACGTGCAGCCAGTATTAAATCCTGTCGTTACCAGATTCAAGTTTAACAATGAAATTCAACGCTCCAGGACAATATACCAATGTGTGACTTCATTGAAACTCTTGGCCAAGGATGTCTCTTCAAAGATGAAGACGATATGATTCGCGTTAGAATTGTTTTCGGGGTATCGTCATCAAAGATACCAGACAAACTTGTTAGCGAAGGTGAAAAGTTGACTTTGGAAAGTGCTATTAACGTCAGTCAAAGCCATGAATATCCCCACGAGCAGTTCCGGACCATGTCTGCATCAGCTAAACCGGAAGTGCATCCGACAATTCAACGACAGGCCAAGACAAAAGAACTACAGCCGAACAAGAAATGGAACACGTCTGCTAGACGTAGCGTCAACGCGACCTGTAGAAACTGCGGATACAAATCACATTCAAGACAGGACATGTGCCGTGGAAAAGGAAAGACTTGCAATAAGTGACATAAACTCAATCACTTTGAGAAAGTCTGTAGATAAAAAACGGTCAGTTGATTAACAATGAACATCAAAACTAGGATTTATATATTGACAGTCTAAGAAGGGATATAATTGGCAATGGCCAGATGTATGCAACGATAGAGGTAGGATCTAATTTAGTTTATATTGATTTTAAATTGGATACTGTTTCTCAAGTTAACATCATACCCTCGCATATATTCAAAAAGCTAGGCATAAAGCATCCCCTTCAACCTACATTAAACACATTATCCGCATATGATGGCAAATTATTGAGTACAAAGGGTATAGTCAATCTCACATGTAAACGCACTGAACGTACATATGAACTCGACTTCTACATTGTTAAAACGAAAGCAACGCATATTCCTGGTTTACAATCTTGTATGGTGTTGGGCTTTGCTAAATTTACATACTCTGTTCAGACACAGATGTCACATTTACAAAGCAACAAGAGTACGCCCCTCACTAAGGCAGTTATTCTCAGGGAATATGCAGAAGTCTTTAATGGCATAAGTCTTTTCCCAGGGGAATGTACAATACACATCGACCCCAAGACTATACCTGTAGTGAACTATCCGCGGCGAGTACCTGTCGCACTTCAAGACAGACTAAAAACTGAACCTGATCGCAAAGAAAATGAAAATATCATTGCCCGGTTTACATCACCTACAGTGTGGGTAATATATGGTTGTCGTAGAAAAGCACTCCGATAAACTTAGGGTATATCTCGCCCCACAATATCTTATTAGAGCAATGTTGCGTCCCCATTACCCTATGCGCATATTAGACGACATCCTACCCCGATTATCAGGTGCAAAGTACTTCACCAAATTGGATGCACGGTCAGGGTATTGGGCAATAAAACTGTCACGTGACTCTTCGTACCTCAAAACTTTCAACACCCCTTACGGCCGTTACCGTTTCATGCGTCTCCGATTTGGTTTGAAATCATCTCAGGATGAATTCCAAAGGAATATGATGAGAGTTTTGAAGGTTTAAGTGGTATCGTTTTGATTTGCTACGATATACTAGTGTTCTGACGCACACGCGACGAACATGATACAAATGTGAGAAATGTTATCAAACGTTCCCTTGAAAAAGAAATCCGGCTAAATAAGGAAAAACTAGACGTAGGTGTCACAGAAGTACTTCTGGCATATTCTGTCAGTAGAAGGACTCAAACCCGACCCTGCCAAAGTAGTATCGGTCAGAGATATGGAACCACTCGTAACCGAGCGGAGTTATAAACCATTCTTGGCATGGTTAACTACTTGTCGAAATTTGCCGTCTAAATTTGCCCCAAATTTGGCAGAGGTTACCAGTCCGTTAAGACAACTGTTAGCGAAAAATGTAGAGTTTTCATGAGACTCTTCGCAAGTAGACGCATTTCAAAAGGTCAAAGGCATAATTACTATAAGCCCGGGACCTGTTCTGTCATAGTTTGACCCTACGAAAACACTGACTTTGCAAGTTGACGCGTCAAAATATGGGCTCGGTGCCTCCCTAATGCAAAATGATAAGCCCTTGGCTTAAGGAACAAAATCATTGACTACAACTGAAATTAATTATGCTTAGATAGAGAAAGAAATGTTCGCTATACTGTTTGGATGCAAACGTTTCCATCAATATGTATACGCGAGAAAGGAACACGTTCAAACTGACCACCTTCGACTTGTCTCTATAATTAAACCACCGCGACTACAGCGCGTACGTTTGCAACTGCAGCGTTATGACCTAGAGGTAAAACATTACCAAGCTAAGAACATACCCGTAGAAGACGACACACTCTCCCGTAATTTCATAGCTGATACACACGCCACCTTATCAGAAGTTATAGATATGCATGTGCATATGATGTTATCAGCATTACATGTATCTGATGGTAATAAGGAATAAATTCAATCTCTCGCTGTAGATGGGTTAATCTTGATGGGTCAAAATATAGTCTTACCACAAGTCAGGTAGAAAATGCTAGAAACTGAACATTTCGGTCATTTAGGTATTGAGAAGTGCATGAAAAGAGCCAGAGATGTCTTATTTTGGCCAAGAATCTCAGTTGACATTTCCGATTTAGTGTCCAAATGCTCTGTCTGCTTGGAGCGCAAAAGTTCCAACCAAAAGGAACCTCTCATCCCCCATGACGTCCCTGAATACCCGTGGCAAAACGTCGCCACAGACCTATTTACATGGAACAATAAAGAGTACATTGTTGTAGTAGATTATTCAGCCGCTACTTGGAAGTTAAGGCACTTTCAAGCTCAAAATGTTGCACTGTTATCAATCACATGAGAAGTATATTCGCGCGCTTCGGAATACCGGAAGTCGTTGTCAGCGACAATCAAACATGCTATTCTTCCCAAGGGTTCGCAAGCTTCGCGAAAGAATGGGACTTTAAATACGTTACATCGAGTCCCACATACCCTCAGTCGGACAGCGTAGCGGAGAAAACAATTCAAACTGTAAAGATAATTCTCTCAAAAGCAAAAGCCGATGGCAGGGAACCGATGATACGTATAATAGAGTATCGAGCCACTACCCTTGGTATGGTGGCGCTTTACGGTTTCGTATTTTGCATATAATTCTGAGGAAAAATAATTTCCCAGGATTTTTTCACTGGTTATACTGGCTATATTATAAAGACTTTGCATATCTTAGGTGCTGTTAAAAGAACTTTTAAATCCCTTTGTTTTGATATATGATTGATGGGTGTAATTTAGGTTCTAGAGTATTCAGCTTGGGCTCACTTAAGATGTGCTCTTATAAATAAAAATTGCTAGCTCCTTATGGTCACTTTCACTTCATGGACTTCAGAGGTAAATTGTAGAAAAAAGAGCTGATAACTTTTTTTACCTTTCAGATATTTTGTAATTGAATCATAGCATTTTAAGTAACTGATATTGTTTACTTCAGCAAAATTCGTTTTCCTTATTTTAATAACTGCTAAAGTTAGTGTACTTTTGATTAATTATGGTTAATTTGTCAAGCACAGAGGAGCATCCATTTTGTTGTACCGTGTGCTTAAATTACTTACAATTTCCACAAGTACAGTATCCAAAGAAATGTCAGCCACATTACATAAAAGTAACATAGAGGTATGCCAACATTATCTCTGTTGTGCATGTTATAAATGCAAACAACTTCACCTTACCTACGTCACTCTCTCAAAAGTACAAAATAACCGGTGAGCGCCCCCATTGGATTCTCACCAGCACAATTGTTAATGGGGAGACAACTCAGATCAATTCTCCCAACAACACGCGAAAAATTAATTCCCAAAACACCCACCAACGTGGATGTCAAAAAGAAAATTACACTACGCAAGAAGAAAACAAAGAATTATTATTATAAAAGTGCAAAACCACTAAAACCACTAAAGGAGAATCAGCCAGAGTTCAAATCAAAGGTCAGAACTGGGAAGCTGCCTTTATAATAAGAAAATACAACGAAAGGTCATACTCAGTTTGCACCAAAGATGGTACCATTTATCGTCGCAATAGACGTCAGCTCATGAAAACGAATGAAACACCCTCCTTGCAATGCAATATAAATCCGACCTTCTCTCAGGTTGAAAACACTGTCTACATTTGTATCACTTCACGCAAATGCCAGTAAATCAATTTCACAATCAATGGAATTTCAATGTTTCAGCCAAAGTAAACCTAAACCTGACGCAACAATCCTCCTTGATTGTCAGCAAAGAGTAAAGTGCACAAATTCTGGAAGGCTAGTAAAACCAAAGAAAATAGAATCAGTATAATATTAGAACCTGACACCTGTACGGAACGCCAGAGCTGTCTTCAGATGAGAATTGTTATGATATGATATGCATTTGTACTTATATGATTTGCAAGTTTCTTTATATGATGTGCATTTGTACTTACATGATGTGCAAACTTCTTATATTCTGTGCTTTTGTACTTATATGATGTGCAAACTTCTTATATTCTGTGCTTTTGTACTTATATGATATGCATACTTCTTTATATGCTGTGCAAACTTCATTATATGCTACGCTTTCTTCCTTATACGATGTGGAAACTTCGTTATATGCTATGCTTTTGTACTTATATTATGTGCAAATTTCTTTATATGCTGTGCTTTCTTTCTTATATGATGTGCAAACTTCATTATATGCTGTACTTTCTTCCTTATACGATGTGCAAACTTCATTATATTCTGTGCTTTCTTCCTTAAATGATGTGCAAACTTCTTTATATGCTGTGCTTTCTTCCTTATATGATGTGCAAACTTCATTATATGCTGTGCTTTTGAACGTTTTTGATGTGCAAACTTCTTTATATGCTGTGCAAACTTCTTTATATGCAGTGCTTCCTTTCTTATATGATGTGTAAACTTCATTATATGCTGTGCTTTCTTCCTTATACGATGCGCAAACTTCATTATAGGCTGTGCTTTTGTACTTATATGATGTGCAAACTTCCTTATATGATGTGCAAACTTCTTTATATGCTGTGCTTTCTTCCTTATATGATGTGCAAACTTCATTATATGCTGTGCTTTCTTCCTTATATGATGTGCAAACGTCATTATACGATGTGCTTTCTTCCTTTAACGATGTGCAAACTTCATTATATGCTCTGGTTTTGTACTTATATGATGTGCAAACTTCTTTATATGCTGTGCATTTGTACTTATATGATTTGCTAATTTCTTTATATTACGTGCTTTGTACTTATACAATGTGCAAACTTCATTATATGCTGTGCTTTCTTCCTTATATGATGTGCAAACTTCATTATATGCTGTGCTTTTGTACTTATATGATGTGCAAACGTCTTTATATGCTGTGCTTTTATACTTATATGATGTGCAGTTTTCATTATATGCTGTGCTTTTGTACTTATATGATGTGCAAACTTCTTTATATGCTGTGTTTTCTTCCTTATATGATGTGCAAGCTTCATTATATGCTTAATTTGTACGTATATGATGTGCAAACTTCTTTATATTCTGTGATTTTGTCCTTATTTGATGCGCAAACATCTTTATATATTGTGCATTTGTACTTACATGATGTGCAAACTTCTTTATCTGCTGTGCTTTTGTACTTATATGATGTGCAAACTTCTTTATATGCTGTGCTTTTGTACTTATATAATAATAATAATAATAATAATAATAATGAGGACTTTGTATAGCGACTAATCTTTAGAAGCTCTAAGCGCTTTACAACATTAGATAACACATATAAGATAAGAAACATAATCATATTATTACAAAAACAAACAACACGAAATTAGAAAAACAGTAAAAAAAATTAAAAAACATGCTGAGAATATTTCAGGTAGGAAACATTATTAGGTTTTAAAGTTTGCTCTTGCGGTCGAAATAAGTGAGTTTTGAGAGCCCTCTTGAATGTGATCACTGTGTCTTTGTGCCTAAGTTCAGTGGGCAATTCATTCCACGTTGCTTGGCCCTTGTATGCAAAAGAACGCTGTCCATATGACTTTGTTTTCATAGTGGGAATAATGAGTATACGACTATCAGAAGAGGACCGTAAGTATCTTGCTGGTGTGTACACATGGGCGAGGTCAGATAGGTATGTTGGACTGGAGTCTGACAGTGAAATGTAGCACAGAGAACAAATTTTGCGTTTGATTCTGGATCGAATGCATATCCAGTGTAGGGTACAGATCAGCGGGGAGGTGTGCTCTGATCGTGGTACTCTAAGTATGATTTGAGCAGCTGTGTTTTGAACTTTTTGAAGTTTCTGGAGTAAATATTGAGATGAACCAGACAGAACTGAGTTACAATAGTCCAGTCTTGAAAGTACTAATGAACACACAAGTGTTCTAGTGGCATCAACTGAAAGATATTTGCGAACTGAGCTGATGTGTCTCAGCTCAAGATATGCAGCCTTGCATATGTTCATGACATGTTGGTGCAATGTGAGATTACTGTCCAGAGTAACACCTAAGTTACGTACTGATTGTGTGAATAATGTTGGCGCTGCTGATAATTATTGTTTGAGGTAAAGGATGTGAATGAGAAAGTATTTTTGTTGTGATCAGAATGGCCTCAGTTTTATCATCATTCATCTGCATCTTGTTACAAGTCATCCATGAGTTCACATCAGAAATGCACCTCACTACACCTTGGATGGTAGCATCAACTTCAGTTGGGTGGCTAGATTTGTATATTTGGATGTCATCAGCGTACAATTGGTGAGACACTGGATGATGATCAATGACACTTGAGAGCGACTGAGTGTGCATAATGAAGAGAGCAAGTTCAAGAACAGACCCCTGTGGAACACCACAACATAGATAACCTGGGCTGGAGTGTATCCCATTTGCAGATACAATTTATGTCCTGTTGACCAAGTAGGACTTGAACCACAGTAAGGTTGTATCATGAATGCCAAATACATGCTGGAGACGGTGAAGTAATATATCATGGTCTATTATGTCAAATGCTGCAGACAAATCAAGGAGGGTGAGGACTGTAATCTTTCCGCTATCCAACGCAGAGAGAATGTCATTAACCACCTTTAGAAGAGTTGTTTCAGTACTGTGGCAAGGGCGATATGCAGATTGTACATTGCTAAAAAGACTATTTGAATTTAGATGAGATACAAGCTGGGATAGAACAACCTTTTCTAAGATTTTTGAAATGAAAGGGAGATTAGAAACTGGGCGGTAGTTCTTTAAATCGTTATGGTCTAGTGTTGGTTTCTTCAGCAGAGGTTTTACAATGGCAGTTTTGAAAAATGATGGGAATTCCCCAGATGAGAGAGAGGTATTAATAACATCAGTTAGTGGAGGCAATACTGGATCTAAGCACTCAAGCAACAGTGATGTTGGAATTGGATCAAGGTCACATGACTTTGGTGCACTCTTCATCCCAATTGTACGTACGAAATCCATAGAGACAGGTTCAAATGCTACTAATGGTTACCGCTCACATTTTGTATCCCAACTGAATGGTGACGACGAGTCAATTGAAATTGTGGTGTCAAGCTTATCTCTAATGGTTTCTACTTTGTCACGGAAGAAATTTTCAAACATGCACGGAAGGTCGACTTGAGAGAAGGTAGTTGGAAGTGGTTTTGATTTGTTCCTTGACATTATCTTGTTAGTAATCTCGAAGAGCTCTTTGCAGCTGTAACTTTCCATGATCTTAGTAGTGTAGTGGGCTGATTTCGCTGCATGGACTATATTCGTGACATTCTTCTTAGCGACTTCATATATTTGCTTATGAATAGTGAGTCTGGTGGAAGGCCAGAGCCTCTCAGCTTTACGGCTGTCTCTTTGTCTCTTTTAGCGGTGCGAAGCTGGTCCCTAACAATGATATACCATGGAGAACACTTTTGAATTGATACTCTGCATTTGGTAGCTGGGGCATGTTTGTCGGTAATGAACGCAGACAGGTATCGAGTACTTATATGATGTGCAAATTTCTTTATATTATGTGCTTTTGTCCTTATTTAATGCGCAAACTTCTTTATATGATGTGGATTTGTATTTACATGAAGTGCAAACTTCTTTATATGCTGTGCTTTTGTGCTTATATGATGTGCAAACTTCTTTATATGCTGTGCTTTCGTACTTGTATGATGTGCAAACTTCTTTATATGCTGTGCATTTGTACTTACATGATGTGCAAGCTTTTTTATATGCTGTGCAAACTTCTTTATATGCTGTGCTTTTGTACTTATATGATGTGCAAACTTCTTTATATTATGTCCTTTTATCCTTATATGATGTGCAAACTTCTTTATATGCTGTGCTTTTGTACTTATATGATGTGGAAACTTCTTTATATGCTGCGCTTTTGTACTTATATTATGTGCAAATTTCTTTATATGCTGTGCTTTCTTCCTTATATGATGTGCAAACTTCTTTATATGCTGTGCTTTTGTACTCATATGATGTGCAAACTTTATTATATGCTGTGTATTTGTACTTATATGCTGTGCAAACTTCATTATATGCTATGCTTTATTCCTTATATGATGTGCAAACTTCCTTACATGATGTGCAAACGTCATTATTTATATGCTGTGCTTTTGTACTTATATGATGTGCAAACTTCCTTATATGCTGTGCTTTCATCCTTATATGATGTGGAAACTTCTTTATATGAAACTTCATTATTATGTGCTGGTCGATAGCTGCCGCCAGAATACAACTCCAAAGTAACATGAATCTGTCATTACCTTGTTATCAGCAAGTGTGAATTTCATTCATGTCAAAACTAATTGCTTTTAGACTCCCAGCTAACTGTCCAGTTATAATGCCCCTATCTCAGTTCGCTGTGTCTGAAAGCTAGCTTTAAATACGGGATATCTAAACTGTATTGTGCACAATAGATTGTAGGTCTATATTTCGTACCAAAATAAGATTAGCCGACTGTTATTGTGATGTGTTTGATTGACAGGCACTCCAAATACATTGTCTGAATAGTGCTGTGATTTTTATTTTGTTTATACAAGAATACTTAGCATTATCTTGAAGACACGGAGTATGTAATATAATCAAGATTTCCAAGAGGAAGAAATGATAAGAAATATATATTATTTGTATTCAGTATTTTGTAATATCACATAATCAGTGTATCACATACCTACACCTACTATTGTGAGCCTCAATTTGATATTTTATGTATGCAATTCTCTAAAAAATTTAATTGGACTGTGATGTTAATAAATTAAATATCGTAGGCAGGTAGTGATTATATTGCGCGGAAGATACCACGATTCCGTAAATTGCGAGTTTTTCCGAGCCTTGATGAGACGATAGATGACGTGGTCCCGTGACGCAATACTAGCCAGTCCTCCAAGACAAACATATACATAGCAAGCGAGAGATACAGGAGGAGACCAGATTTGGGTTGCTCTTTCAAAAGTTTAATATGCTTCCGATTTATGCTCATAACTATATCTGTTGAATTGTTTGTTAACAATGTGTTTAAGACCTGACATCAGATAAATACAACAGTAAAAAGGTGCTCATATTTCATATTTTGGAATTTAAAAAATTCAATGTAATTTTTAAATAAATACTTAAGCATCGTGTGCTGTGCAAAAATGTGATAAGGATTAAAATGATGGTGCCCAATGTAAAAATTAAAAATTTATCACAATGCAGTAAATTCATTTAAGAAGGATGAGGTTCAATCGTATTATATGTAAATGACATATTTATTACCTACCCCGAACACACACACACACACACACACACCACCACCACCACCACTGAAGGTACGATATCTTGAAAATATACATCCAACACTGAAACGCTGAGAGATAATACTGGATTATGGACGAAGAGACTAGAACGGGACCGAAACAATATTCATTACCATGGAGGTGTAAAAGGCATCGAGAACGGTTTTTATCGGTCGTAACTTAAGCATTAGTCACACACACACACACACACACACACACACACAAATACAAATAAATCTGCAAAGCAGAAATCATAAGTAATTAATTTAAACATTAAGAAGCTTCCTTCTTATGATTCAATCACAGTGTATTTTACATGCAGGCTACAGTTTGCGTATTGACAAATCTGATAGTATATGCATGTCTGGTATAAATAGTTTATGTACTGTACGGGTCAGTGCTGAAATAAATTGTGTAGGCCCAGGCCCAGGGCTGGTGACTTAAATAAACTCACTAGCCCTGACTGAAATTCCACAAGCCCGGACAGTTCATGCCTGTCAAATCTCAAGCCTGGTGAAAAACCTCCCGATTTTGGGGGTATTTCCACACCTACCTCTCGATCTCGTACTATCTCTCGAGTTTTCGCAGACAACTCCCTATTATTACATTATGTTTGTCAATTTTCATTTCTCAGAAGAAAAAAACAAAAACCCATACATAAATAGATGAAACGTATACAATCCACATATGCCATATTCTATTTTATCACTTGTGACTATTGTAGTGACGAAATAATAAATATCATATTTTTCTTCAGTAAATAGAATGTTAAGATTAAACATTATTCACGTAAATGTCAGATTTTTTAAAACACTACAACATAATTGTAGTAATAAAAACATTATTAAAAAAAATTGTCACCAATTATCTTAAATCCCATGAATGATCACCGTGAATGTTGCCTACTTTTCTCTGCAGACTAAATCAATCTCCATTTCACCAGAGAAATTCGGCCAGTCAACGCCTGACATTCCTATACCAGTAGTGAATAGGGATAGTATAGGGTCTATGGGACTTATCATTAAAAACAGCCCTGGGACAATATAGGGTCTATGTAAATTTAACATGGAGAAAACCCTGGGACAATATAGGGTCTATGGGAATTAGCATGGACAAAAACCCCTGGGACTGTATAGGGTCTATGTAAATTTAACATGGAGAAAAACCTCTGGGACTGTATAGGGTCTATGTAAAAGTGAAACAGGGAGGGGTCTCTATTTTGTTTTTAAAAAAAATAAATAAAAAAGGGGTAGGCAATTGAAAGTCTATCTCTTTTCGAGAGATTGGAGTGGCCCTGAAAAGGGCCTTTGGGTTTCTTCTTCTTCTTCTAACACTTCCACTTCTTCAACCATCTTCTCACTTTTGTCACTATTCCTGTCTTCTTTTTCTCCTTTTCTGGCATCCAGTCAGGATGGCCTAGAGCTCTAAACTTTTCCTGAACTTTTATCCAATTCTGATTCAGCCTCTCAAACTCTGCCTGTTTCTTTTGTTTTCCTCATCCTTTCTTTCTTTACTCCATGTCTCCTTTATCTCCTTTACTTCTTCCACCATTACTTTTCTTATTAATTCTTCAGCTTTCTTCAGCTTTTCCAGACCTCTTTTGACAAAGGGCCAATCTAACCATTTCACCATTCCTTCCAAAAAGCACCTTACTTCTACAACATTATCCAAGGCCTCTTTTAACATTCCAATTTTGACATATGCAGGATTAATAAACCCTCTCAACTTCTTCACTTCTTCTTCTTTTATTAACTCCTCTATCTTCTCCCTGGCTACTTTTAGTTTGTTAGCAAAGTCCAGACTGTTTCTTATCCTCCATTCTCTTTCAATCCTTTCCACTACATATTCACTGTATATCATCCAGTAGCATGTTTCCTTGAAGTTGTTGAACAGGTCAGATACAGCTATCATTTTCTTTCCGTTATTCCGTAGAATGGTGCGAACGACGAACACTGTGGGTTCTTATAGTTAAAGCGCGGACGTGATGGAAAACCATAAAAACCAAAAGTTATATTATCTAGATCATAACCAAACAACGCGCGGACGTGAAGGAAAACATCCCCTACTTTTCAAAGCAGCAATAAACAAACCCAAAATCTAGTATTCACACACGCAAAGCAATGAAATCAAACCCAAATCTACTATCCACACAAACCAACTAAAGCTCTTACAAAACCCAATAATCTACTATCCACACAAACGTGCTTGAGCGCTTACAATCACAAACACATATAATTACACCAGGAAAAAAAGAGTCAGTGTTTATATTCACACTACTCTACATACACACACAGGCAAATGGCTTACTATTTCTTTTCTAAAGGTTTGGGTAGCCCTGAAAAGGGCTGTTTGTTTTGAACTCCAGGGCACCTGGTTAATGGTTGCACCTTCCAGGCCTGGCACCACACACACATCTCCTACTCCAATCTCCTTTCACTCTTTTTTGGGGAGAGCAGAGGCGGAATGAGTGGCTTCAGAATCCCAATCTTCTGTCTCTGTGATTCTGAAATTTCCTTCTTGTGTCTGTAGTACAGCCATTCCTCTCTCCTTTTCCTCCTCTTCGTTTTTTTCTTCTCTCCACCTCTTCTTTCTTTCTTCTCTCCTCCTCTTTCATCCTTCCCTCTTCGACGATGGCCTCCGCAGCCAGTTCATTTAGTATGAGCCTGGCATATTCCAGGTGCACATGAAGTTCCAACACTTTCGCTAGCCTTCTGCTCGTTCTCTAGTGTTGATCAATCACCAAAGGTAGCTAGATTGCCGAGCGATTTTCAATTTATAGTTAAAGAGCGGACGTGAAGGAAAACATCCCCCTAAAACAAAAGTTATATTATCTAGATCATGACCAAAAAACGCGCGGACCTAAAAGAAACACTCACTTTTTTACTACCCATTACTATTTAAAAAAATTTCATTAAAAATAATATACTATCCACGTACACGGAGAAACAATAAACAAACCCCAAATCTACCCTCCACGCACGTCAAACATCAAAAAACATTATAATTATCTACTATCCACACAAACGTACGTGAGTGCTTACAAACACAAACACATACACTCACACCACAAAAGAGTCAGTGTTTATATTCACACTGCTCTACATACACACACTGGCAAATCGATTGTTATTTCTTTTCTAGAGATTGGGGTAGCCCTGAAAAGGGCTGTTGTTTTGCTTGCGTGAAGTTGAAGCTAGGGCGATCTTTTAGTTTCTAAGAATGCGACGTCCTCTGACGATAGACTTTCTGACGATAGGTCTGCTTCTTCGGAAAGAGAAGAACTCTTTGGTGTCGATACGACAATCGACAAAGCCTCTGTCAGGTTCAGGTTGCTGCTGATGCTGTTGCTGCTCTCTCTGTTGTTTCTGAAGTCTGTACTTCTCTGTCCATTCTTCTTTCTCCCTGTTCACTTCTTCTCTGAAGAGCTCTTCTATCAGGTCTTCAGTGACTTTTAACATTCTCACATTCTCTATCTCTTCAGGCTTCGGTATCAGACTGCGTCTGACCTTATGCAAATTCACGTAGGCTTCGTTTAGCTTAGCTAGTTTGGAGCAAATCTTCGTAGGAGGATGAGTCGACAGTGAATGGTTAGACTGGAAATTGCCCCGTTTTTTTAAAGTCAAAGCGCGGACGTGAAGGAAAACATCCCTCCACGGTTTTCGAGCCGGACCGTTCAATGAGTGTCATGAGAGGGATAGTAAGAAGTCAAAGAGCATGAATCAAGATTCCTATGTCCAAACAAACCACAAAGGCATTTTTTTTTCTTGAAAACACAACATTATTTATTTAAAATCACTTAACACTAACAAACAACTCTAACATTTTTAACAATAATCAAACAATATAACATCAAACATTTTTTCAAATCACAAACATTTTTTTTTTCAACTAACACATTATTTTGGACAGGGTTGACAACTTTGTGAATGAAATTGTGATTTCCACTGTTGGAAGTCACTAGGCCATTGATGGACACTACGTTTCCTAGCTTGAGACAAAAGATAAGCATAATGGTCACAAAACCATTGATCTACTTTCACATCGTTTCTAGAAGAAGAACGAGGATCAAAATGAGTCACTAAATGTTCTAAGGAATAGCCCAGGCTGCGATGATGCAGAAAATACACTCAATATTGTCCACACACCAAGGAATCTGTGCCTTGTAATTTCACATTATTGAATCGGGTGGTCTGAGCATTTCTTCTCATAAAGTTAATGATATCGTCTTCCAAAGGGGGCAATCCATACGAATCGAAATATTCCACACATCCTTCTTGAGGAAAGTAAACGGCTACCCAGTGGGTTCCTGGGAGATGACTGTCGTCCGTGTTGATCACATAAGCTTGATGGTCTTGAGGTTTGTGATGAGGGAGTTCATCTTTAGCACAGACGACAGGATTCCAAGAAGCAGTGTACGAACTGTGGTTCAAAAGATAATAAAGTTCCCAGGTATCCATGTTTTTTTCTTCTTCTTCACAGGTAATAATAAGTGATCAATTCGATCCTGACATTTTGCTTGAAAATGTCTGACAAGTAAAAGGCGTTTAGCTTCGTCTCCCCACTCTGATTCAGGACAGCTTCGATACGATGAATCTCTTGAGTGATTAATGGTGAACAAGAATGTTTACGCAAGTCTTTATACCACTGATGCAACACGACTTCGTCCGAGATGAGACTCCAAGCTTCGTCCAGATACTCGTCCAATTTTTCTTCTTGACTCAGCATCAGACATTTATCGTGTTGAATTTGACTGGGATGATCGTTATGACATCCATAGCAATCTTTCTTGATCAATTCCGTCATTTTCTCGAGCAAGTGTTTGGCAAAACAGGAGACTAAATGGGCTTCTTGTTCTGGCCATCTCGACTTCATCATGATAACTTCTTCTTCCACGGTCTCCTTACATTTTATGTCTAAAGTTTCTCCACTAGGTAAAGAGGGATAACAGTCTTCCATGGCTTCTAATAGTCTAGAATGACTTCTCTCAAGCTGTTGATTTCTATGGTATTGTCGAATTCTGCATACAGGATGACGTTCACCATCTCTGGTAGATTTGTAGTAAACTGAATTTCCACACGAATCTGGCCCGATTTTAAAGGGTGGAAATGTCCCTCGTCGCTGCCTTGGTCTGGAGTGAAATCAAAAGCCCACAAAGCATAGCCTCCTGCATAATCTTCGTACGAAATACCGTGACTGGTGTTGGTTCCTAATTGTCCCGTGGCTTCGTATAGGGACAAGTACGATCTCAAGTAATTCTTCTTGTCAAAGTTAGGTTCGAAAGGCCGGGTACACAAGGTCTTGCCATCGAGACTGACTTCGATCTTGGACACGTTAAAGTGTTCGAAGTGGAAAGGATTTTTAGCGATAGTTCCGCTGAAGGCTGCATTCTTGACGATACCAACGATCAAACGTTTGGGTAACTGTCCTTGGAACAAAGGATCTTCTATCATGGATCGTTGCCCCGTAGGAATGGTGAAGGTTTTCACTTCCACGCGTCGTATCGGATACTTAGCGGTCGTTCTGCTCAACGTCTGACTGATGTCGTTTCCCACTTTAGGTAACACTTCCACGCGTCGTACGTAGAGCCTGGCTTCCTCGATGACAGTTTTGCAAGCAGCAGTACCTATCAAATGGAAAGCGGCACTGCTACCATTCAGTCTCAGGTGAACATTCACCCCATTCAGCAAATATTTCTCTTGCAACCACATGTCCAAATGCAAACGATCCATCAGTTATAAACTCTGTCCGTCTTTGATTTTATCTCTTCGTTCTACAAATCCCGCATTGTGTGCTTTTTTGTATCAGTTTCTAATGTTTCAAATTCGCCCGCATCGTCAGCTTCCCATACCACACAGGCATTGAGATGAGTGTTCTTGGCGTCTATTCCGTACGTCAAGAGATTTTCCAGGTAGGCACGATAAGGGTAAGTATCCATGCTGCTACTGACCAGTTTGTTATTCAAGTACAAATCCACTCCACTGAACAAGGAATGCATGAAATTGTTGACGGGAACTATTACCTCATCACCTTCTAGGGGCGTATTGTCATCATCTACAACTTTGACTTTCAGGTACAAGTAACTGCTATTCAGATCGATATAATCTTCGGGCTGTCCTTTGATTTCAAACTCGATAGGAGCTGAGGCTGTCAAAGAGGAGACGGGGTGAAATTCCACCCACTGGGATTCTTGCATCGTCATCATGGTGGGGGGGGGGGGCATGGCAAACAGATCCAGTTCCGACTTGGAACAAGCGCAAGATTCTAGGTGCATCATTTTTTTTCTTCTATTTCTTAATAATCGAAAACGTCTAAGTCTCGAACGGTTCTTCTTTTCTTTGCCTTTCTAGCTTTAGACGTGTGAAGTCTGGTGAAAGGGTGTTTTCTTCGTCGTCTCTTTCTACCTTGTCCTTGCTGAATGCCTGACTCGGTAGCGTGCAGAGCATTTATAGGTGTTTCTCGTCGGCCCAAAAGGTCTTTACCCGTTTGCAGCAAGACATTTTTGCCTGCCCTCAAGAAAGCTTCTTTGGGGTTTTGTTTGTCGATGATGACATTTTGGAGAAATTCTTTGCCTTGCGTCAGTACGGCGTCTTTCAAGGCGTGCAATCCGCGTGTCACCATCGGTTTCAACACCGGGGCCACCGAACATATCTCCTAAACCGTGTCCTCGCTGTCGAGCAACCCCTCGGTACACTGGATACATGACTTACAACTCGTGAGAGAACCGTTTTCGAAAATGGAGTTTCACTGTGACTTTTCCTTTGGTGAATGAAATATTTTGTCCCAGATCTCCTTTTATAGCAATGTTGACCGTGTCCAAATACGACTTGCTGACAGGCAAATAGTGAGGATGTACAAATTCGCTGTGGACGTGATAAGTGTTTCCACCTTCCTCGTCAGCGGCCGTGGCAGAATCCACTTTGAAAGGAATGACACGCAGTAACGGTACGGAGGTGTGTCCCACCACGTTGTACTCCACCACATCGGAGTACACAAAGATCAAATTCAGTCCTTGGTTCAGTTCTACTGGGAAACGAAATAGCTTGGCAAAACAATCGTTGTCGGAAATGACTGGCAATTCGTTCTTCTTGAGCATGACCATTCTCATGTCCGTGTCCCCGCCCAACATGTCAAACAATTCAGGACAAAATAAAATGGACATGATTTTATCCCCCTCAGGAAATTTCATCAGGAAGCGACGAGCTGCTTTGTGGTATTCCAGGGTGACACTTTTTTTGACACTCTCCAAAGCTTTAAGAAACACGACATTAAACCTGGAGGCTATGGTGCTGACCAAATGTTGACCACTAAAATAATAGCCTGGGGGAATGAACAACTGATAGGTGGTCCACTTTTGAGTTTTTGAGCTAGGGATTTTTATGTTATATTTGCCATGGGTATCCAAGTACTGTTGCATTGGCTCGTCATGAACTTCCACCGTAAAAAAATTTTGATTGGGAAGGACATTGAGGACTTGGGTCGGGTGAATGATTTCTACTAAAGCCACTTCCCAATGAGCTTCGTGATCTAATGGGATGGCCTGAGGAAATTTGGCCGTGTAACAGCACAACGTGTTATGGGGAAACACTTCCATGGAACTGTGACTAGGTAAGGTTAAGTAAAATTGATTTTGGTGACTCATAATTCCAGAGTTCTGTGGCTGTCCGAGGGGTTACTGGACGTCAGAGGAGTGTCTCCGCCCAAAATGGGGTTGTTGTGGTTGTTGTTGTTGGAGTGGTGACTGCCACTGGCACTGGACACAAGGTTCCCGTTGTTCCCGTTCGAGGAGAATTTCAGGGAGGGATTGGGAAGCAGGTAACCGATGCAACTGCTTAATAAAATGGTCCACAGTCGTTTGTCTCCTTGTTGCAAACTCAAATTGGCGATGGCTGCCCTGATGACACAATACACCACGAAGATTTGACAGAAAAAGACGATTTGCGTTTTAGGCACACGTTCTCCACACCACACCCACAAGGGTTGTTTTTGTAAATCTTGCAGAGAAGAACTGGGTGAAGGAGCGGTCGACGTAGCTGCGTCTGTGTGAAAGGGCATGATGGTCACTTCTTTTTATAGTCGATGACTTGCGAAGCGTCGATCCAAGAATCAAAACTGGGTGGATATCCTTTCCAACGTACTTTGACTTCTTTGACACGTTGTTTGCCTACTTTACGGGTTCTGCGTTCGAGAATGCTTTCGATGTCGTACACGTCGTCTTCTTTTTTGGTGACACGTTGTAACTCGGGCAAATAAAACGTTCCTTTGAGCACTTCTCCGTTCATGTCTTCTAATTTATAGACGGCAGGATGACGGCCATGCACTCGTCCAGTGACACGAAACAATTCGGTCGTCCAGTTAGGTAAGTAACCTTTGTCGAAAGTGCGTTTAGTTTTGCCAATGCGCACCCAATCTCCTACGGCCAACACTCCACTTTTCTTGGGGACAGCTCTCGTCGGGGACGTACCAAACAGGCGCTCAAACACCAACACTTCGTTCTTGGGAGTCACTTCTTGTGGGGCATGTCCAATGCTTCGATGGTAAGATTGGTTGTACGCTTGCACCAGGTGCGGTAAGATGTCGATGTACTTCAGAGTATGGTGATGCGTAAAATATTTCCACATGCGTTCTTTCAAAGTGCGTTGAAAACGTTCCACGATGCTGGCTTTGGTTTCGGGGTTCTCGGTGGTAAAAAAATGAATGTCACGTTTCCTTAATTCTTTTTGGAAAGCTTGGTTCAGAAATTCGGTGCCTTTGTCCGTTTGCCATCGAAGAGGGTGACGACCGCTTTGTTTCAACACCCGTTGCAGGGCTCGCACTAACTCACTGCTCGATTTGGAAGTCAAGGGTACCACCCAGGCAAATTTGGAAAAGACGTCGATAACACAAAACAAATATTTGTTCCCACGATTGTAGCTGGCCAAATGAGAGACATCGGTTAAATCGGCTTGCCATTGATGATCGATGCCTTCCACTCGGGGGCGACTTCTGGAAAACTTGCGTCGAATGGGTTTGTGTAAAGTGTAAGTAGCTTGTTCTTGTAACCATCGTTGCACTTGAGGTAAACGGAGACTTTTCAGTCGCGTTTTGGCAGCACGATACAATTTTTGAACTCCTGCGTAATCTGCAGGATGGGAGGGATCGTAGTAAATGCTGGCTAACACCTTCTCCATTTTTTTGTGTGTTAATAAGTCACCCACTCCTCGGTGATGCTACTTTGGGTGGGACGAAAGGCTGATTTGGAAACGGATTTACGTGTCCGATGGGCTACGGGAGTAGAGGTGGAAGGTGGTGGTGGTGGAGGTGGCAATGGAATGGCTTTGATCTTCTTTTCTTTTTTCACTTCTGGTTTCCCTTCTTTCTTTTTCACTTCTGTCGAAGAAGGAGTGGACATCATCTTTTTAACCCAAGCTTTAATTTCTTCTCGTTGGGGTGTGGGGGACGGGGTCAACAAGGATGCTGCAATCTTACTTGAAATGGGAGCTGCTGACGGTGTTTGAAACACTTCTCGTATCTCAACTTCCTCAGGTCTTCGTGGGGTAGCATCTCTGGTGACCCCTGGGGATGGTAGTAGTGGTGGTGGTGGTAGTGATGATGGTGCTGGACTTTTCATCAAGGCCTTAAAATCTTTCAGAGTGGGTAGAGCTGTTTCGTCTAAAGCTTTCTGGTGAAAGAGTTGCATTTGTTGCAAGAGTTGACCGTACTTTTGCGATATTTCTGTTTCGAACAAATCTTGGCGATCCAGCAATGACTGCAATTCGTGTTGTAACTGGGACATCTCGCTCAAATTGGAATTGGGAGGTAAATGCGGGGTGCGTTGTTCTTGCCAACGATGGTATTCCATCCATCGTTTGTAAGGCACTAAAGCTAGTTTTCGTCCTTCCATGGGATGTCAGGGGTCGATTCTGAGATCTTGGGACTTCAGAGGGCTTTTTTATCTTGCTCCCACCAGTCCTCCCAACATGGTTCCCAAGACTCCTTTCAGCAATGGACCTAACAAGAGGGGTAAAATTCCTCCACGTTGGACCAACATCTTCTTTTTTGACGAATGGGGATTTTCTTTTGAACCATTTGGCGAAGAACGTGACGATGTTTGCCTAAGCATTGTTTCTGGTGTTTGGACAAAGGGATCGTACCTTTCAAAACGTTCAAACAACATTCGCACACGGTATCGATAACCTCTTTGGAGGCCGTTTGAATGAGTTGTTTTCGTAGGGGTGGAGAAGCTTTGGACAGGACAGATAACATGTCCCCATGTTTGACTAAACGAGGAGGTAGTCCTTTCCTTTTCTATCCTTGGGGTTGTTTAGAAAAGGGATGTTTTCTGGAGGGTGACATCTTTGAGTCTTCAGGAGCACCAAAAACACTGATACCCCTACTTGGTCACAGGCCTTTTTTATACTGGAACGCGTCGCCACTGGTTGTCTTTACGTCGTATCAACTTGAAGACAGGCATGCCACGTCGTGCAGGGGTACGCAACGGACTAAATCGAGCCAGTTCTTGCTGGACAAATCCAGTAAACTTTGTAACATGCCCGATCTTTCTTGAACTTTGATTTTGGGAGAAGGTACTTTGTGAGCAGCGGCCACTGCCGCTAAATTGGAGGGACCTGCCACTGGAGAAGTTCTTGGGGTTATCAACGGAGAAGTTCTTGGTGTAATCAACGTCTCCAAGTACTCTTCAGTTCTTGGTGTCATGAACGGAGAAGTGAATGAACCTGAGGCTACCGGAGACTCGGTCACCGCCGTTGCAGGTCGTGGTTTGCAAGTGTAAGGCTGCGTCCTGGCCGAAGTGCCTCTCTTGCGATTAGTTTTTTGTGGACTTTTCTTTTTCTGGGGACTTTTTCTCTGCTTCTTTTTCTGGGGGCTTCTTTTCTTTTTCCGGGGTGGTGTCTGGTAAGAGGAGGGTCCCGCCACTAGAGAAGTTCTTGGAGACACAGGTCTTCTTGGGGACCTGGTCTTTTTCTTCTTCTTCTTCTAGCTTCGTTTGACTTTTTTCTTGGGGAGAACTTTGGGGGCATTAGGATCCCATCTTAAGAGAGAGAGAATGATGACTCCTCCTAGAGTACCGCTCCCTCCAGGTTTCAAAATAATTTGTTTTTTGGTTTGAGTGTCGATGCGAGAATCGGCCAGTTGGGTCAAAGCGACTTTGTTTCGATCAAAAAAACGTTTGGTTTGATGAGGAATCTGAATGATCCCTTGCAGTAATTGACGTGCAGTCACCGTGAACCATCGTAAGACTTCTTTGAGACTAGTTTCTAAGACACAAGCCCGTATTTGTGGATTTTTTTCTCGACTGATACCATACAAGGCACGAATTAATTTAATGGGGAGATGTGATTGAAAGGACGTCATGTTGACGTTGTGTGAGACAGACGAAAAGTGTCTGAGGTTTTTATAGATTTTTTGGTGCGGTTAAGTCGAGGACGGGGACGTGTATAGGACAGGCCCTCCGTCTTGGCACCAGTGGTGAAACAATTGGGTACGAAATCGCAAATCATCGGGGGTCGTAGGTTTCAAATCAACGAGTAAATAGGCGTGTGGAGTATGATTGGCATCGTCGTACGCCTGAGTCAGCCACGGCGTTCCTAACTGTTTGGCTTAGACTTGCACTTGCGATTTATCTCGAGGGCTTTTAAACAAGACCACGTAATGCGCATTGAGACTGATGGTGCGATGGGCTTTACTTTGTTGAAACAAATTTTGAGTGATGTAAACGAGACTGGCATTACTGTGATGCCCTTTGCGCGTGAACCACAGTTTAATTTCTTCTTCGTCTTCTCCTAACATGTCGTTGAAAATGACCAAATGGGTTTGACGGGAGTCAGAGACGATGCCGTCTTCTTCTTTAGGAATGCCTTCCACAAACACGATGGAATCGCCTTGACTTTCTCGCAAGAGGCTGTACGCCGATTACCACTCTTTGTAACACCACACGATGCGTTGAGGTGGACGATCGATCAAATGATGTTTATCTTCGATCAAACGTTTG
Source organism: Sinohyriopsis cumingii (assembly GCA_028554795.2). Lineage (NCBI taxonomy): Eukaryota > Metazoa > Mollusca > Bivalvia > Unionida > Unionidae > Sinohyriopsis > Sinohyriopsis cumingii. The sequence continues at coordinate 111,551,371 of CM068837.1, read as the reverse complement.
ACGAATTCGGTTTTGCCTGAACCGCTAGGTCCAGCAATGAGCATGTTAAAGGGATGGCGAAGATACAAAGCCTCCCAACTGGCACGATCTAAGTGTTCGTCGATGACTTTGACAGTGGAGGAAGAGGGAGTAGAGACAGCAGAGGTAGCCATAGTGTTAGGAATGTCACTTGTGACACGAAAACAAATAAGACAAGAGTTTATATACTTTTTCAGGACACGTTTATTGAATGTTTCAAACATGAACACGAAAGACAAAAATACATAAAAGCCAAAGGCTTAAGTGCAACGATAAAAGGCACATGATAACTATCAACGTGGAATAAACACAAGTGTCTGTACAACATGTTTTGGGTAATGTTCTGACCAGTTCTATAGGGGGTAAGGTCACACAAGTGTCCTCCCGAAAGGGTCTTTCAGGCATGTCCACGACAGTCCTGTCCTAGGTAACGGGTTCTTCTGGCACCGTCACTAACACTGGTTGAAAAGTGACTTTTTTCCTTGAACAACTCTCGTGCATACTGGGCCACTTCTTGGGTCCAAGCCTCAAAACCCCTTTTTTCCAGGCACGGACATCTGTCCAATGGGGGTGTAAGTCACAAGCTACACACACATCGTCATAAACGTCTTGGGTAGCTAAAAGTTGACGAATCTTTTTTCCCGTAGAGGTCGAGAAGTATCCAGATGAAAACGCAAGGCTTTGAGTAAAGGGAGTCTTTCGTGACCATTTAAGGCCATTGGGGTGGTAAGTACTGATCGTAAACAGTCCACAAGGAATCGGCTGGTAAACGAAATCCTAGAAAACAAGTCACTAAGACACACGCCACTTGTCGACCCAAATTGAACGGATACAGTTCTTGTAATAATTGATGGTAATGATCCACGGTTTGAATATGGTCATTGAGTTCCTTCCATGGAATCTGTTCAATCACTTGTGACATAAGCCGTGGCATGGATTCCTGATTTTATAGTCTCTTTATTTCGAAAGCAATAAAGGTACTTTCTAACTAAACATCTTCGTTCTCCAGTGGGGAATCTAAATCTTGCATACTGTAACCTACACTTCAGAGTTTGTTTAGATGTTTCCTCTTCCGCTAAGCAGATTCCACGTAAAATATATTGGTAATCCTTTAACTTGTCTTCCTCAATGCGTTGCTCTAGGTGAATCTCGAAGTAACCAAAATTACAAACATTTCGTTCATTCACTAACTCAAAGTGTTCAACAAGGTCTGACCACTGAAACAATTTCTGACGAATCAGTCCTCTTATGCCATTCAGGTACCAGTGGTTAAACATCTGGTGACGTAACGAATGCAACTGTTCTTTACGTTTGACTTGTATTTTGACCAGCTCTCGGTAAATGCGTTCTCTCAACTCCACAGGCAAAGCACGAATGTTCTCTTGTAAAGTATCCATGAATAGGTCATACTAAATTCTCTTTCTGACACAAGAAATGTACCGTTTGCACAGACATGGTTTTACTTCAGTGTCGAATTTAAATCGTTTAATCACTAATTTACACATTACAATTCGTTCAGAAGTTTCCTCTTTCACTAAGTTGACATTGCGTAAAAGATGTTGGTAATTCGTTAACTCTTCCTCTGGAATTCGATGCAGTAAGTTTACAATGTAGTAGATAGAATCATCAATAGCAAACCAGTCCTTTTTAAAACTAGGGGATCGTTGATCAATGTCTGTCCAATGGAACACTTTCAACTGAATCAGTCCTTGTATAGCATTCAGGTACCAGTGGTTCAAACACCGGTGACGTAACGGATGCAATTGTTCTTTACGTTTCACTTGTATTTTGACCAGTTCTCGGTAAATCCTTTCTCTCAACTCCACAGGCAAAGCACGAATGTTCTCTAGCAAAGTATTCATGAATAGGTCAGTTCGTACAATTCACAATCTTCTCCTAGAGTAAAAGTAATCCACATAGTGAGCAATTTCTGACCACTGCCACTCAGGGTAACGTTCAAGAATCTCATTGAACTCTTTTCATGTAAACGGTCTAAAGTGATATAATAGGATGAATGCACACTTGACCTAGAGAAATCTAACACACTGATTGACTTTTTTCACTTTCCTCTTGTGAATTTCTCAGCAACAAAAGATCTACAGTTACCCATTGAGATTTCACTCTAGCAAGTCCCTGCCAAACTTCCTTGTAAATCTTCTCTTGCAGTTCTTTAGGTAATGATTCAATATTGTTGTTGAAATGAAGTTTAAATACTGGTCTCGGTGATGTCCAACATTTGATTCCTAACCAATCTGGTTTCTTCTTCTTCTTCAACGACATGGTAAGTTACTTCAATGTCTCGGTCCCACTAAGGGTAAGTAATGACAATTCGGTGACCATCGAGCATGTTCTACGTAGGCCGAATCTTGCGGTTCCCAGTGGTGAAGTGACACACCGCAACTGAAGCACTTGACTTTATCCCCTTCGCCCAAGTAGAAAAATCCGACTCTGGCTAATTCTTCGGGGGTCCGTCCTCCCAGATACTTAGGCCATTTTCCTTTGAACGACTGAAGACGATTTTCAAAGTCGCAGTATTCCGACAAACGCACAGGGAACGAATATTCGTCTTTCACAGGTTCGTTTCGATGAGGGTTGGGTGACATAGACAGGAGTTTGCTCAGGGCTGGATGACATCCGTAGGGGGGTAGACGTGAAAGTGGACATCCACCTTTAAAACGAAACCCAGTAAAGTGTCCAAGAGGACGAGCAGCATCGCTTTCGCATCCCTCAGGTTTGACACGCACAGCATCACTTTCCATGATAGGGGTAGTGAGAACAAAGTTCCCATGATGCTTTACGGCATCACTAAGGTCACAGCGTACAGCATCGTTCCCATCGCAAGGCTCACAATCGCATTCCACTTCAGAAGCTCCAAACTTGAATTGTGCCTTTCTGAACTTGTTTTGTGTTTCTCTGAAAGCATTCATCTTGTTCGCTTGGTCTTGGTAGTCCCAATGAACTATCGATCTTGACCATAGCCCATTTTTATACTAGTCGCAATTCAGTCTTAAGCTTGTACATCGTTCCTTTTTTATGTCTAGTTTTGGAAGGTACTGTCTCTAAGGTGCCGTCATAATTGTACCGTAGTGTAATGGGTGGAAAGGCCATAGAAAGGTAAGGGCAGTGCGGAAACCATCGAGTATGTTCCAGAATAGCTGAATCTTTATAGATACATAGATCCATTCGTAACTTCAGTCCACAAGCGAAACACTGTACTTCGTATCCCAATCCTGACTCAAGTCCCAAGTAGACAAATCCTGTTCTAGCTAAAACAAGCGAAGTAGGTAATCCTTTCCTATCCGTAGGCCATTTTTGAAACGTGTCCAATCCACGGGCACAATCACAATAGTCAGGCAAGAAAACGGGAAAATGGTAGGGTCTGAACTTGGAGTTCTCATCGGGTTTCTCACTCGATTCTTGCTGTGGCGAAGTCATCCTTCTGGTGGGTGGCTGTCCTCTTACAACCAATGTTTTATACCGACATGTCCATACGGCAAAGTAAATTGGTTGGGAAGTCGCACTCGCTTCTGGTACACGATTTGATAGACTTTTTCCAAGGGTCGACTGACGATGTGGTGAGTGGGTAAAGGTACAGTCTTGTTCGGCTCCTAGGTGGCCACTTTAAAGTGTTCATCTTCTTTAGACTGCAAGGCTTCTTTCAACACCCCAAAGTTCACCACTCGACTGGTACGATAATTCAGAGTCAGTCCTTTCACTTTACACTTCGTGTGCACTTCTTGTTTGTCTCGGTATTCGTAGCCGTAATTTTTAGGACCGCCACTGACTAAACTTAGAATCTCGTCGTCGGGGTGCTCGTCTGTCCAGGCTCCTAAACGGTCTCCTTCGATGTCAGGGTGATGCTGACTCGGGTGATGGATGTAAATGCAACTGTCCGTGTCAAAGTACAGGACACGTTCCCCTAACAGTTCTAAAGCTTCGTACAATTTTAAGCGAGCATGAGCTGTCACGTAAGCCGCAATGATGACATTTCCAAAGGGGTCGTCTTGTACAAAGTCCAGATCTTCTTCGTAATTGAACAAGATCAAATTTTCGCGAACGACGTCAACGTGTTTCATGAATTTGGTTTTCTCGTGAATCATCTGGAAGTAGCGGGAAGGTTCGGTCAAATATTCCGTCTTGGGTAAACACGGTCGTTGTGCCATTTTACATCACAAGCAATTTAACATCACTTTGGCAAACGATCGCCTGCCTTCGTTTTTCTCCATGTGGTCCAAAGTGATGCCTTCTTGTGCCCAGTATTTCTCTTTGAATGTCTTTTGGTGTTCGGGAGTGTGACACCAGGAGGGATAGCCGCTGGCTTCTTGCTTTCAGTTTCAAAAAGGCATCCACGTAGTCTGCGAAAATGCCTTTCTGTGTGGGGTCACCCTTGTAGTACTGTTGTGTCTTGGGAAAGTGGCAAATTTCGTACACTTCTAACAGTTGATATCCCATGTCCAGAGCTTTGAACAATTCTACGCTGACCCACGTCCCCGTCAAGGCCCGTTCTTCCTGGGTGTGATGACAAGGCTGATCTTGGTTTCACGTTTCGGCACAAGTACGGCACAAAGGAAACATCAGTTTGCCTTGGCAATGGTGAGGTAAGAAGGGATGGTACAAGTCCGTGGGAGGCAAAACTTTGCATTTGATCAAGCCTTCGTATTGTCGAATGTTTTTCAGGTCGATGTGTTCCGTTAACAATTGTGGGTGTCCTGCAGGAAAGCGACAATATTTGCACACGTAGGGATACAGCGAACACACATCCAAGTATTTGATTTCTTCTCCTTTCTCTTCGTCGGCTTGGTACAGCAAACAGGTGGCATTGGTCCTTCCTCCGTACAAACTATCCCTCGGGTTCAGGGGGTCCATGAACTGGTAGCTTTCCACGAGGCGTTTAAACTCGGGATCGGTTTTCAAACGGTGATCGTACTCGTGTTCCCACATTTCCATCACTTGGTATCCTTCGTGTTCTAACTTTAGGCATCGCTGACAAGTGGCCTGTTACAAGTCTTCCATGGTTCGTTGTAAAAACTGATTTTTAGTGCCGCGATCAGGGTAACAGACGGGACATCCGTGAAATAAGCAACCGTTAAACTCGTACACGATCTTGGGGTTTTCTAAGTCCCAGCCATCGACCGAATGCGTTCCAATGGTCTTTTCGCCTCCTCCGTTGCGGACATGCTGAATCCATTTGTCTTCCTTGTCGCACAAGTAATGTAACCAGCGTAGGGCTTTGACCGAGTATTGACGTTTGACATAGTTGGTCGTTTGAGGACTGATGACAGCCACGGTGTTTTCAGGCATGAATCGTTGTTGGTAGACTAAGGAACACGCTTTGGCAATGGTGTAAGCTTCTTTCAAAGTATCGACCCCTCCGTGTTCCATGAACAGTTCTCGAAATTTTCCACAGCAACGCCGTAAAATGTCCACGTCGGAACGACAATACTTTAACATTTCTTCCTGAAAGTCGAAAGGGTCGGAGGCGTGAGCCTGGTACCAAGCGTAGAAAGCTTCTCGTTGTTCGGTACGCATGTTGTCAGGGTCGTAATAGTGAGCCTCAAGCAAATGGGGCAGAACGGCATGCTGATTGGCTTCGGTATTGAAAGAGTGTGGAAAGTACCCTTTAGCCATTTCTGTCATTCCAAACGTTTTAGGCATTCGACTCAAAGGCATGGCCAAGTAACTCATCGAATCTTTAAACTGCACTTGTCCCACTTGCATGAAAATGATTTTGGCTCCGTTCAAAGTGACTTTAGGACGCTCGGTGCCTTGTTCCGTACAGTATCTGACAAGAAACTGTCCATCGTATCCGGAGAAATTGTGAGCCATCACCGTGGCATGACGATGACAATCTCCGTAACGTTCGATGTCCTCTTGGCTCCATGTCTTGTCGATGGGGTCTAAGACCCATTGTGCGAAATCGGCTAGCGTCTTCGTTCCCCGAAAGATTTTTTCACGCCCTCCAGGAATCTTGCTGCAGTGAGGGCAATAACTCAAGATAGGTTCTTGAATGCACTTTTCGCACGCTCGATGAGCCATGCAGAAATTAGGAATGTGAATGCCGGTCTCTTGCATGCATTCGAAATCGAAAAAGATGAAATTGCCTTTCTTCTTGTGTCCATCCTCTTTCTCTGGTTGGGGTTGGTATTTTTGCACGTATCATTGGTGTTCCAAGTCCACGATGTGATGACAAATGTGACATTTTTTCTTTCCTCGACATACGTGTGCCTTGACAGTATTGGTACATAGGCCTTGTCCACAGGTAGGGCACAATCTCAGGAGTTGACAAGCACAATTCTTCTGTGAACCTTGCGTCTTCAAATGTTGTTGGTAACAGGCAGGGCTGACAAACGTGCGGAGACAAGTCGAACAATGCACTGGTTCTTGTCCTACTCTCAGACAGGGTGGAGAGGCCAAACATCCTGAGCATTTCGAGCCACAATGTTTGTGTTGCTCTCAATTATTATAACCACAGTCACATTTCTCACAGTAATAACCGTATCCCAGGAATGCGGTGATACTGGTAATGGTATCGAAATGGTCATCGTGATGATAGAGATGAATCTATTTTCCATCTTTAAAGTCTTGGCATCGAAACAACAGAGGCCCACGCACTTCTTGAGGGTGCACTTTCAAGGTGTAGCGTGGAGCTAGGACATCTTGCAAGTTTTGCATTTCAGGAATGCCACAGGGTGTGTCTTTGGACAGGCCGGCTTGTTGTAGCAGGAGTTCTGCTTCACTTCGTTGTTTGGCTCGGTCCGATTGTCGAATGTTCTCCCAGTCTGTTTTCCATTCTACCGTGTCGTTCTTGTTGGTATAGGTTCGTCGCACCACAATAGCCCGGCCTAAACACAACTGGTCTTGAGAATTGTGAATTTGGACGAGGCTACGCTTAATGCTGCGAAGGCCGTTCACCAATAATATCTTTTTGCGTCCAGTCCCTTGAGGAGGAGACACGTGGGTCATAAACAGTGTGACTTTTCCGTCGGTGATGTCAAACTGGTAATTGGATTGTTGTACGTGTTGCATTTTGCCCATGACTTTGGAAGGGGTCAATTCTGCATGGCTACTAAACTGGATCCAAACAGGGGATTTCAAGAGATCGTGTTGTATGGAAAGTCTCAAGCGATCGTCTTCTTTGGCTTGACATTGTCGCTTGAGTGTGGTGAGCAAAGAATCCCACATCTCGGTGATGAACCCTTCTGCTTTCTCTAACGGTACGTCGGACTTGAAATTTTTAAACTTCACCGTGTAGGTGTAAGCCGTGGTTCTAAATTTTCTAGAGGAGCGCTTTTCTGTCTCTCGAATGTGATAGTACTTTTCAGGGTTGACTAAGGGTGGTGAACTTTGTTTAGAGGAAGACTCTCTGGGTTTGAATTCTGGTTCACTCATGTCCTCTTCAAAATCACTGGCATGAATATGTGTCAAGACTTCAGCTCTGGTATGATGCCATAGATCACGTTTCTGCCTCTTACTTTCTTCTTCTTCTTTCTTCTTGAAAGTTGAATTGTTTGAATTGAATTGTTTCATCTTGACTGCAAAAAGTCAAATGACTAAAATTTAAACAACATGGGTTACTTTATAGTCATGGCAGACCAGCGTATATAAAGGGTATGTGTCTTGTCCTTTCACTATTCATTTCACTCTCAAACCGAGCACAACGATGGAAGAGACTACACAAATCGAACATTTCATCAGAGCGTTGCGAGGGGTCATTAGAAAATTTCTTCAGACCAGTCGTCGGACTACTCACCTACCTTTCGGGAAAAAAGTCAAGATACTTGCTATATCTGTCAGAAGAAAAGGCATTGGTCTTCAGAGTGTCCAGACCGTCAAAAAAGAAAAAAAGGGGCTAAAAAAGACAAAAGTCAAGATACCTGTTATTATTGTCAAGAAGAAGGACATTGGTCTCCAGATAGCCCGAAAAAGAAACAAGAGGAGTCAGAAGAAGAGAGGGATTCTTCAGAGGAAGAAAGCAGACAGGTGAAGAAAAAGACACAGGAAAAGAAAAGAAGAAGGGAAGAAAGTGAGGAGGAAGAAGAGAAAAAGACTGTGACGGTGAAGAAATTTAAAAAACAGAGAGACTAAACAATGAGACAGAAGAAGTGCATGAACTTTTTAAAGTGTTATGTTGTAAATTGAATTGCAAAATTTGTACCAGAATAGAAAGTCTATAAAATGGAAGTGTCTTTGAGTTTTGATTTTAAAATAAGAACCTACACTAACGCACACTCATACACATGTAATATACGGGTAAAATGTTTCTTTTTGGAGTTATTGGCAATTGAAAGTCTATCTCTTTTCGAGAGACATGGGTGGCCCTGAAAAGGGCCTTTTTTCTTGGTGCAGGGGTGAGTTTAAGCAATCAACTTTAACTGTCTTAAGCCTTTGCCACGGCTAAGGTCTACTTCTGGACTGCGTACTGTTGATGATGATGATTTGGTTGAAATCACTAAGGGTGGCACGATAGGTTTAGTCACAGGGTTGGAGTGTTTAGCTCGGGAAGGTCGTATTCTCTTCGGTCGTGATAAAGAAGTCTGATACATTTGTTTCAGACTTCTTAACTGTACTAAAATGTCTAACAGTACCGTGACCGTTTGATTTTCACACCCTTGTTTCTTTGCTACTGCTACTTCTTGTTGTTGTTGTTTTTTCTTACCTCTTCTTCTTGCTGCTGTTGCTGTAGGAGAAAAGCTTGTTCCGCTTCCTTTTGCTGTTGTATAAATTTCTCGAATTTTTCTTTCTGTCTCTGTCTAAAATTCTCCACGTGCGGTAATGAAGAAGAAGGTGGCGAAAGTTCCGGAACAAATTCTTGCGAGGTAAGAAAATCCACAAAATCCCAATTCACCTCTTCTGAAAGTAAGTCCGGGTTCCCTTGGGCGGTCTCCACTGCTGGTGCACCCCAATTGATCGTTTTCTGAGTTTCCGTCATGTTGAAAAAAAACTGTCGCATGGATTGACTGCACACAGGCGATAGCGAATCTATATAGACCACGTGACGTCACAGACTGCTCTCTTCCGATTGGATGTGGGGTAACTGAATTTTGTAACGCGTGTTTAGATTGGTCAATGAACTCAATCCGTTTCAATCCTTCCTCTACCTATAAATAAGCGCAGTTCACTGCATTCATTCACCTGTTCTCGGCGCCTCAACATGTGGACCGACGTCCAATTTTCAACCCTTGTATCTTCTATGATGCTCCGGACGGACATACCGATGTATGTCCGATCCAAGTGGACAGTTGTCCACGGGACAGACACCAGTCTGTGGATGCGAAGAGTATATGTGGAGCGTCAAGGATGCCTCAAAAGAGTCCTGATTTACGGTCCTGCAGTCAGGCGCAGCCTAAGGACAAGAAGAAGACCAATGCGGTGCCTTTTATGTTAATATATCTTAATATTAACATAAAACCCAAAGGCCCTTTTCAGGGCCACTCCAATCTCTCGAAAAGAGATAGACTTTCAATTGCCTACCCCTTTTTATTTTTTTAAAAAAAAAAATAGAGACCCCTCCCTGTTTCAATTTTACATAGACCATATACAGTCCCAGAGGTTTTTCTCCATGTTAAATTTACATATACCCTATACAGTCCCAGGGGTTTTTGTCCATGCTAATTCCCATAGATCCTATATTGTCCTAGGGTTTTTCTCCATGTTAAATTTACATAGACCCTATATTGTCCCAGGGGTGTTTTTACTGATAAGTCCCATAGACCCTATACTATCCCTATTCACTACTTATACCGTATATGTAAAGTTTAATTTAATTACCATGATTAAATGAAAATAATGAATAAAAGAAGATATCCACGCAGTATATGTGCCCCCAAAGAACTAATTCCGAATAAATATTTTGTTCAGTAAACAGTAGTAGTGAATAGGGATAGTATAGCGTCAATGGGACTTATCATTAAAAACACCCTTGGGAACATATAGCGTCAAGGGAAATTTAACATGGAGAAAAATCGTGGGAACATATAGCGTCAAGGGAAATTAACATGGAGAAAAATCGTGGGACTGTATAGCGTCAAAGGAATTTAAACAGGGTGGGACTGTATAGCGTCAAGGGAAATGGAACATGGGATTTTTATTTTTTTAAAAATTTTTTTTAAAAAAAAGGGTAGGCAATGGAAAGGCTATCTCTTTTCGAGAAATATGGCTGGCCCTGAAAAGGGCCTTTGGGTTTATGTTAATATGCCCTTAACATAAAGGGCATCTGTGGCATCTTCTTTTCCTCAAACTTCGTCTTACAGCAGGGCCATACATCAGAGTCCTCTTGAGGCAATCTTGTCTCTCTATGTAGACTCTTCGTATCCACAAACTGCTGGTGGTCCTGTGGACAACGGTCCACTTGGATCGGACATACATGAGCATGTCCGTCCTGAACATCATCGTTGACACAAGGGTTGAAGATTCAACGTCGGTCCACATGTTGAGGCTCCGAGAATAGGTGAATCAATGCAGTGAACTGCGCTTATTTATAGGGACAGAAAGGATTGAAACGGATTGAGTTCATTCACCAATCCGAACACGCGTTACAGAATTCAGTCAGCCCGCATCCAATCCGAAGAGAGCAGTCTGTGACGTCACGTAGTCTATATAGATTCGCTAGCGCTTGTGTGCAGTCAATCTATGCGACAGTGATTCAACATGACGGAAACTCAGAAAACGATCCAATGGGGTGCACCAGCAGGGGAGACCGCCCAAGGGAACTCGGACTTACTTTCAGAAGAGGTGAATTGGGATTTTGTGGATTTTCTCTCTTCGCAAGAATTTGTTCCGGAACCTTCGTTACCTTCTTCATTACCGCAAGTGGAGAATTTTAGACAGAGACAGAAAGAAGAATTGGAGAAATTTATACAACGACAAAAGGAAGCGGAACAGGCTTTTCTCCTACAGCAACAGCAACAAGAAGAAGAGGTAAGAAAAAAACAACAGCAAGAAGAACTAGCAGCAAAGAAACAAGAGGGTGAAAATCAAACGGTCACGGTACTGTTGGACATTTTAGCGGAGTTAAGAAGTCTGAAACAAATGTATCAGACTTCTTTATCACGACCGAAGAGAATACGACCTTCCCGAGCTAAACACGTCAACCCTGTGACTAAGCCTACCGTACCACCCTTAGTGATTTCAACCCAATCATTATCATCATCATCAACATTACGCAGTCCAGAAGTAGGCCTTGGCCGTGGCAAAGGCATAAGGCAGTTAAAGTTGATTGCTTAAACTCACCCCTTCACCATGAAGAAAAAAGGCCCTTTTCAGGGCCACCCACATTTCTCGAAAAGAAATACAATTTCAATTTGCCAATAACTCAAAAAAAAAAAAAAACACCCATTTTACCCTTATAGTACGTGTCTGTGTATGAGTGCGTGAGTGTACGTTCTTATTTTAAAATCAAAACTCAAAGACACTTACCTTATATCATTCATTTATTCTTTTATCCATTTTTACAATCCAATTCACAACACAACACTTTAATAAAAAGTTCATTGACTTCTTCTTTCTCCTTGTTTACTCTCTCTGTTTTTTAAATTTCTTCACCGTCTTTTCCTCATTTTCTTCCCTTCTTCTTTTCTTCTTCTGTTTCTTTGCCTCTTGTAAATAGAATTGTCTTTTTTCTTCCTCTTCTTCCTCTGAAGAATCCCTCTCTTCTTCCGAAGAATCCCTCTCTTCTTCTGAAGAATCCTTCTTTTCTTCTGACTCCTCTTGTTTCTTTTTTGGGCAATCTGGAGACCAATGTCCTTTTTCTTTACAATAATAACAGGTATCTTGACTTTTGTCTTTTTTAGTCCCTGTTTTTGTTCTTTTTTGACGGTCTGGACACTCTGAAGACCAATGCCCTTTCCTCTGACAGATATAGCAAGTATCTTGACTTTTATCTCGAAAGGAAGGAGAGTAGTCCGTAGGCTGGTCTGAAGAGAATTTTCTAATGACCCCTCGCAAAGCTCTGACGAAACGTTCCATCTGGTTAGTCTCTTCCATCGTTGTGCTCGGCTTGAGAGTGAAATGAATAGTGAAAGGATAAGACACACACCCTTTTATATACGCTGGTCTGCTATGACTATAAAGTAGCTCATGGTGTTTGAACTTGAGTCATTTGACTTTTTGCTTTCAAGATGAAACGATCCCATTCATTTGAGAAGAAAGAAGAAGAAGAAAGTAAGAGGCAGAAACGTGATCTATCGCCTCGTACCAGGGGTGAAATCTTGGCACAAATTCATGCCAGTGATTTTGAAGAGGACATGAGTGAACCAGAATTTGAAACCACCCTTAGTCAACCCTGAAAAGTACTATTCCATTCGAGAGACGGAAAAGCGCTCCTCTAGAAAATTTAGAACCACGGCTTACAAATACACGGTGAAGTTTAAAGATTTCAAGGCTGAAGTGCCGTTAGAGAAAGCAGAAGTGTTCATCACTGAGGTGTGGGATTCTTTGCTCACTGCACTCAAGCAACAATGTCAACCCAAAGAAGACGATCGCTTGAGACTTTCCATACAACACGACGGTTTGAAATCCCCTGTTTGGATCGAGTTTAGCACCCCTGCAGAATTGACCGCTTCCAAAGTCATGGACAAGATTCAACACGTGCAACAATCTAATGACCAGTTTGACATCACCGATGGAAAAGCCACATTGGACATGACCCACGTCTCTCCTCCTCAAGGGACCGGACGCAAAAAGATGTTATTGGTGAACGACCTTCGCAGCATTAAGCGTAGCCTTGTCCAAATTCACAATCCTCATGACCAGATGTGTTTAGCCCGTGCCATCGTGGTGGGACGAACCTATGCCAACAAGAACGACACGGTAGAATGGAAAAGAACCTGGAAAACTATTCAACAACCGGACCGAGCCAAACAACGAAATGAAGCAGAACTCCTGTTGCAACAAGCTGGCCTGTCCAAAGACACACCCTGTGGCATTCCTGAGATGCAAAAATTGCAAGATGCCCTAGCTCCACGATACACCTTGAAAGTGCACCCTCAAGAAGTGCGCGGGCCTCTGTTGTTTCGAGGGCAAGATTTTAAGGACGGAAAATACATTCATGTTTATCATCACGATGACCATTTCGATACGATTACCAGTATCACCGGATTCCTGGGATACGGTTATTGCTGTGAGAAATGTGACCATGGTTATAATAATCGAGAGCAACACAAGCATTGCGGATTGAAATGCTCAGGATGTTTGGCCTCTTCACCCTGTCTGAGCGAAGAACCAGTGCCTTGTTCCACTTGTCTGCGCACGTTTGTGAGCCCTACCTGTTACCAACAACATCTGAAAACGCAAGGTTCACAGAAGAAATGTGCTTGTCAACTCCTGAGATTGTGCCCTACGTGTGGACAAGTCATATGTACCAACGCTGCCAAGGCACACGTATGTCGAGGAAAGAAAAAATGTCACATTTGTCACCACATCGTGGACTTGGAACACCAATGTTACGTGCAAAAATACCAACCCCCACCAGAGAAAGAGGATGGTCACAAGAAGAAAGGCAATTTCATCTTTTTCGATTTCGAATGCATGCAAGAAACCGGCATTCACATTCCTAATTTTTGCGTGGCTCATCGAGCGTGCGAGAAGTGCATTCAAGAACCTATCTTCAGTCATTGCCCTCACTGCAGCAAGATTCCCGGAGGGCGTGAAAAAATCTTTCGGGGACCGAACACGTTAGCCGATTTTGCCCAATGGGTCTTAGACCCCATCGACAAGACGTGGAGCCAAGAGGACATCGAACGTTACGGAGATTGTCATCGTCATGCCACGGTGATGGCTCACAATTTCTCCGGATACGATGGACAGTTTCTTTTGAGGTACTATACGGAACAAGGCACCGAGCGTCCTAAAGTCACTTTGAACGGAGCCAAAATCATTTTCATGCAAGTGGGACAAGTGCAGTTTAAAGATTCGATGAGCTATTTGGCCATGCCTTTGAGTCGAATGCCTAAAACGTTTGGAATGACAGAAATGGCTAAAGGGTACTTTCCACACTTTTTCAATACCGAAGCCAATCAACACGCCGTTCTACCCCATTTGCCTGAGGCTCACTATTACGACCCCGACAACATGCGTACCGAGCAACGAGAAGCTTTCTACGCTTGGTACCAGGCTCACGCCTCGAACCCTTTCGACTTTCAGGAAGAAATGCTAAAGTATTGTCGTTCCGACGTGGACATTTTACGGCGTTGCTGTGGAAAATTTCGAGAACTGTTCATGGAACACGGAGGGGTCGATCCTTTGAAAGAAGCTTGCACCATTGCCAAAGCGTGTTCCTTAGTGTATCGACAACGATTCATGCCTGAAAACACCGTGGCTGTCATCAGCCCTCAAACGACCAACTTTGTCAAACGTCAATACTCGGTCAAAGCCTTACGCTGGTTACATTACTTGTGCGACAAGGAAGACAAGTGGATTCAGCATGCCCGCAACGGAGGGGGCGAAAAGACCATCGGAACGTATTCGGTCGATGGCTGGGACTTAGAAAACCCCAAGATCGTGTACGAGTTTAACGGTTGCTTATTTCACGGATGTCCTGTTTGTTACCCTGACCGTGGCACTAAAAATCAGTTTTTGCAACGAACCATGGGAGACTTGTACCAGGACACTTGTCAGCGGCGCCTAAAGTTAGAACAGGAAGGATACCAAGTGGTGGAAATGTGGGAACACGAGTACGATCACCGTATGAAAACCGATCCCGAGTTTAAACGCCTCGTGGAAAGTTACCAGTTCATGGACCCGCTGAACCCGAGGGATAGTTTGTACGGAGGAAGGACCAATGCCACCTGTTTGCTGTACCAAGCCGACGAAGAGAAAGGAGAAGAAATCAAATACTTGGACGTGTGCTCGCTGTATCCCTACGTGTGCAAATATTGTCGCTTTCCTGTAGGGCACCCGCAATTGTTAACGGAACACATCGACCTGAAAAACATTCGACAATACGAAGGCTTGATCAAGTGTAAAGTTTTGCCTCCCACGAACCTCTACCATCCCGTCTTACCTCACCATTGTCAAGGCAAACTGATGTTTCCCTTGTGCCGTACTTGTGCCGAAACGTGCAACCAAGACCAGCCTTGTCATCACAGCCAGGAAGAACGGGCCTTGACGGGAACCTGGGTCAGCGTAGAATTGTTCAAAGCTCTGGACATGGGATACGAACTGTTAGAAGTATACGAGATTTGCCACTTTCCCAAGACACAACAGTACCGCAAGGGTGATCCCAGTCAGAAAGGCATTTTCGCAGACTACGTGGATGCCTTTTTGAAACTGAAGCAAGAAGCCAGCGGCTATCCTTCCTGGTGTCACACTCCCGAAGACCAAATAAAATTCAAAGAGAAATATTACGAACAAGAAGGCATCACTTTAGACCACATCGAGAAAAACGAAGGCAGGCGATCGTTTGCCAAAGTGATGTTAAATTGCTTGTGGGGTAAAATGGCACAACGACCGTGTTTACCCAAGACGGAATATTTGACAGAACCTTCCCGCTACTTCCAGATGATTCACGACAAAACCAAATACATGAAACACGTGGACGTCGTTCGAGAGAATTTGATCTTGGTCAATTACGAAGAAGATCTGGACTTTGTACAAGACGATCCTTTTGGAAATGTCATCATTGCGGCTTACGTGACAGCCCATGCTCGCTTAAAATTGTACGAAGCTTTAGAACTGTTAGAAGAACGCGTCCTGTACTTTGACACGGACAGTTGCATTTACATCCATCACCCGATTCAACATCACCCTAACATCGAAGGAGACCGTTTAGGAGCCTGGACAGACGAGCATCCCGACGACAAGATTCTAAGTTTCGTCAGTGGCGGTCCCAAAAATTACGGCTACGAATACCGGGACAAACAAGGAGAAGTGCACACGACGTGCAAAGTGAAAGGACTGACTCTGAATTATCGTACCAGTCGTGTGGTCAACTTTGGGGTATTGAAAGAAGCCTTGCAATCGGGAGAGGATGGAAACTTTAAAGTGACCACTTACCAACCGAACAAGATTGTACGTTTACCCACTCACCACATCGTCAGTCGGCCCTTGGAAAAAGTCTATCAAATCGTGTACCAGAAGCGAGTTCGACTTCCCAATCATTTCACCTTACCGTACGGTCACGTCGGTATTGGTCTGTATATAAAAAAGGAACCCTAGGCAAGACCGATAGTTCATTGTGACTACCATGACCGAGCGAGCAAGATGAATACTTTGAAAAAGACATCGTTCCAGTTTGGGGATTGTAAAAAAGTTGTATCTTCCTCTAGTGTGACTAATACTGGATGGATAAGACCCAGACATTGCGACGGAAAATGTCCGGAAGGAAACTGCGATTGTCCATGTGGTTACCATTGTAATTGCGTAACGGAGTTTGCAGACGAGTGCGATTGTGAGCCTTGCGATGGGACCGATGCTGTACGTTGTGACCTGAGCGATGCCGTAAAGCATCATGGGAACTTTGTTCTCACTGCCCCTATCATGGAAAGTGATGCTGTGCGTGTCAAACCTGAGGGATGCGAAAGCGATGCCGCTCGTCCTCTTAGACATTTTACCGGGTTTAAAGGGGAATGTTCACCTTCACGTCTACCCCCCTACGGATGTCATCCAGCCCTGAGCAAACTCCTGTTCCTGTCACCCAACCCTCATCGAAACGAACCTGTGAAAAACGAATATTCGTTTCCTGTGCGTTTGTCGGAATACTGCGACTTTGAAAATCGTCTTCAATCGTTCAAAGGAAAATGGCCAAAGTATCTGGGAGGACCGACCCCCGAAGAATTAGCCAGAGCCGGATTTTTCTACTTGGGCGAAGGAGATAAAGTCAAGTGCTTCAGTTGCGGTGTGTCACTTCACCACTGGGAACCGCAAGATTCGGCCTACGTTGAACATGCTCGATGGTCACCGAATTGTCATTACTTACCTTTAGTGGGACCGAGACATTGAAGTAACTTTTTACCATAATAATCTGTTCATGGATACTTTACAAGAGAACATTCGTGCTTTGCCTGTGGAGTTGAGAGAACGCATTTACCGAGAGCTGGTCAAAATACAAGTCAAACGTAAAGAACAATTGCATCCGATACGTCACCAGATCTTTAACCACTGGTACCTTCAGGCTATACAAGGACTGATTGAGTTGAAAGTGTTCCATTGGACAGACATTGATCAACGACCTCCTGGTTATAAAAAGGAATGGTTTGGTATGGACGATTCTATCTACTACATTGTAAACGTTCTGCATCGAATTCCAGAGGAAGAGTTAACGAATTACCAACATCTTGAACACAATGTCAACTTGGTGAAAGAGGAAACTTCTGAACGAATTGTAATGTGTAGATTAGTGACTCAACGATTTAAATTCGACACTGAAGTAAAACCATGTTTGTGCAAACAGTACATTTCTTGTGTCAGACCAAAGAGGATTTAGTATAACCTATTCATGGATACTTTACAAGAGAACATTCGTGCTTTGCCTGTGGAGTTGAGAGAAAGGATTTACCGAGAGCTGGTCAAAATACAAGTGAAACGTAAAGAACAATTGCATCCGTTACGTCACCAGATCTTTAACCACTGGTACCTGAATGGTATAAGAGAACTGATTCGTCAGAAATTCTTTCAATGGTCAGACATTGTTCAAAACTTTGAGGTCGCTAATGATCGACATGTTCATAATTATTGTTACTTCGAGATTCACCTACAGCAATACATTGAGGAAGACAAGGTAAAGGATTACCAACATTTGTTACGTGGAATCTACTTAGCGGAAGAGGAAACTTCTAAACGAACTCTGACGTTTCGGTTACAGTATGCAAGTTTTAGATTCCCTACTGGAGAACGAAGATCTCTGGCTAGAAAGTACGTGTATTGCATCCAAAAAAAAGAGAATATAAAAACAGGCTGCCATGCCACGGTTTATGTCACATGTCATCCAACAGATTCCGTGGAAGGAACTCAATGACCATATTCAAACCGTGGATCATTACCATCAATTATTACAAGAACTGTATCCATTCAATTTTGGACGACAAGTGGTGTGTGTTTTAGTGACTTGTTTTCTGGGATTTCGTTTACCAGCCGATTCTTTGTGGACTCTTTACGATCAGTATTTACCACCTCCATGGCCTTAAATGGTCACGAAAAACTTCTTTTGCTCAAAGCCTTGCGTTTTCATCTGGATACTTCTCGACCTCTACGGGAAAAAAAGATTCGTCAACTTTTAGCTACCCAAGACGTGTATGACGATGTGTGTGTAGCTTGTGACTTACATCCCCATTGGACAGATGTCCGTGCCTGGAAAGAATGGGATTTTGAGGCTTGGACCCAAGAAGTGGCCCAGTATGCACGAGAGTTGTTCAAGGAAAAAAGTTACCTTTCAACCCGTGTTAGTAACGGTGCCAGAAGAACCCGTCACCCAGGACAGGACTGTCGTGGACAGACCTGAAAGACCCTTTCGGGAGGACACTTGTGTGACTTTACCCCCTACTATAGAACTGGTTAGAACATTACCCAAAACATGTGGTTGTGGTACAGACACTTGTGTTTATTCCACGTTCATCGTTATCATGTGCCTTTTATCCTTGTACTTAAGCCTTTGGCTTTTATGTATTTTTGTCTTTCGTATTCATGTTTGAAAAAAAAACATTCAATAAACGTGTTCTGAAAAAGTATATAAACTCTTGTCTTGTTTGTTTTTCGTGTCACAAGTGACATTTCTCACACCATGGCTACCTCTGCTGTCTCTGCTCCCTCTTCCTCTACTGTCAAAGTCATCGACGAACACTTAGATCGTGCCAGTTGGGAGGCTTTGTATCTTCGCCATCCCTTTAACATGCTCATTGCTGGACCTAGCGGTTCAGGCAAAACCGAATTCGTCAAACGTTTGATCGAACATAAACATGATTTGATCGATCGACCCCCTCAACGGATCGTGTGGTGTTACAAAGAGTGGCAATCGGCGTACAACCTCTTGCGAGAAAGTCAAGGCGATTCCATCGTGTTTGTGGAAGGCATTACTAAAGAAGACGACGGCATCGTCTCTGACTCCCGTCAAACCCATTTGGTCATTTTCGACGACATGTTAGGAGAAGACGAAGAAGAAATTAAATTGTGGTTCACGCGCAAAGGGCATCACCGTAATGCCAGTGTCGTTTACATCACCCAAAATTTGTTTCAACAAAGTAAAGCTCATCGCACCATCAGTCTCAATGCTCATTACGTGGTCTTGTTTAAAAGCCCTCGAGATAAATCGCAAGTGCAAGTCTTAGCCAAACAGTTAGGAACGCCTTGGTTGACTCAGGCGTACGACGATGCCACTCAAACACCACACGCCTATTTACTCGTCGATTTGAAACCTACGACCCCCGAGGATTTGCGATTTCGTACCCACTTGTTTCACCACTGGTGCCAAGACGGAGGGCCTGTCCTGTACACGTCTCCGTCCTCGACTTCATTTCACTCCCCATGAAAAAATCTATAAAAACCTCAGACCCTTTTTCGTCTGTCTCACACAGTGTGAACATGACGTCCCTTCAGTCGCATCTTCCCGTCAAATTGATTCGTGCCTTGTATGGCATCAGTCGAGAAAAAGATTCACAAACACGAGCTCGTGTCTTAGAAGCTAGTCTCAAAGAAGTCTTACGATGGTTCACGGTGACGGCACGTCAATTACTCCAAGGAATCATTCAGATTCCTCATCAAACCAAACGCTTTTTCGATCGAAACAAAGTCGCTTTGGTCCAACTGGCCGATCCCCGCATCGACACTCAAACCAAAAAAACAAATCATTTTGAAACCTGGAGGGAGCGGTACTCTAGGAGGGGTCATCATTCGCTCACTCTTAAGATGGGATCCTAATGCCCCCAAAGTTCTCCCCAAGACAAAAGTCCAACGAAGCCCCAAGAAGAAAAAGAAAAAGACCAGGTCCCCAAGAAGAATAACTTCTCCAGTGGCAGGAGGCTCCTCTTACCAGACACCACCACCCCGGAAAAAGAAAAGAAGCCCCCAGAAAAAGAAACAGAGAAAAAGTCCTCAGAAAAAGAAAAGTCCACAGAAGAAAACTAGTCGCAAGAGAGGCACTTCGGCCAGGACGCAACCTTACACTCGCAAACCACGACCTGCCACAGCGGTGACTGCGTCTCCGGCAGCCTCACGTTTATCCACTTCTCCGTTGATGTCACCAGGAACTGAAGAGTACTTGGAGACGTTGATCACACCAAGAACTTCTCCGTTGATGACCCCCAAAAGAACTTCCCCAGTGGCAGGACCCTCCAATTTAGTGGCAGTGGCTGCTGCTCACAAAGTACCTTCTACCAAAATCAAAGTCCATGAAAGATCGGGCATGTTACACAGTTTACTGGATTTGTCCAAGCAAGAACTGGCTCGATTTAGTCCGTTGCGTACCCCTGCACGACGTGTCATGCCTGTCATGAAGTTGATACGACGTAAAGACAATCAGTGGCGACGCGTTCCAGTATAAAAAAGGCCTGTGACCAAGTAGGGTATCAGTGTTTTTCTGGTGCTCCTGAAGACTCAAAGATGTCACCCTCCAGAAAACCCCAAGGAAAGAAAAGGAAAGGACTGCCACCACGTTTAGCCAAACATGGGGACCTGTTATCTGTCCTGTCCAAAGCTTCTCCACCCCTACGAAAAAAACTCATTCAAACAGCCTCCAAAGAGGTCATCGATACCGTGTGCGAATGTTGTTTGAACGTTTTGAAAGGCACGATCCCTTTGTCCAAACACCAGAAACAATGCTTAAGCAAACATCGTCACGTTCTTCGCCAAATGGTTCGAAAGAAAATTCCCATTCGTCAAAAAAAGAAGATGTTAGTGCAACGTGGAGGCATTTTGCCCCTCTTGTTAGGCCCCATACTGAAAGGAGTCTTGGGAACCATGTTGGGAGGACTGATGGGAGCAAGATAAAAAGGCCCTCGGAAGTCCCAAAATCTCAGAATCGACCCCTGACAACCCCATGGAAGGACGAAACCTAGCTTTAGTGCCTTACAAACGATGGATGGAATACCATCGTTGGCAAGAACAACGCACCCCGCATTTACCTCCCAATCCCAATTTGAGCGAGATGTCCCAGTTACAACACGAACTGCAGTCCTTGATGGATCGCCAAGATTTGTCCGAAACAGAAAAATCGCAAAAGTACGGTCAACTCTTGCAACGACTGCAACTCTTTCACCAGAAAGCTTTAGACGAAACAGCTCTACCCACTTTGAAAGATTTTAAGACCTTGATGAAAAGTCCAGCACCATCACCAGTACCAGTACCGGTACCAGTGGTCAAGACAGAAAAAGGAAAAGAAGAAGAAGAAGAAGGGTTTCAAACTCCACCAGAAAAAGTACGCAAGTTAACAACACCACCTACCTCCAGAATTGGATGGATTAAAAAGATGATGGCCACCCCTTCTTCCTCACAAGAGAAAAAGAAAGTGAAGACAGAAGTGAAGACAGAAGTGAAACAAGAACCGATATCCCCCGCTCAGATATCCTTCTCCTCTTCGACACCTATTGCCGGTCGCACACGCAAAGCCTTGCAATCCAAGAAAATACCCCAAGAGAAAAAGAGTAGCCTCTTCCAAGAGTGGGTGCCTTATTAACACACAAACACAAAAAATGGAAAAAGTCTTAGCCAGCATTTACTACGATCCCTCCCATCCTGCAGGTTACGCAGGAGTTCAAAAATTGTATCGTGCTGCCAAAACTCGACTGAAAAGTCTCCGTTTACCTCAAGTGCAACGATGGTTACAAGAACAAGCTACCTACACTTTACACAAACCCATTCGACGTAAGTTTGCCAGAAGTCGCACCCAAGTGGAAGGCATCGATCATCAATGGCAAGCTGATTTAGCCGATGTCTCTCATTTGGCCAGCTACAATCGCGGCTACAAATATTTGTTTTGTGTCATCGACGTCTTTTCCAAATTTGCCTGGGTTGTGCCCTTGACTTCCAAATCGAGCAGCGAGTTAGTGCGAGCCCTGCAACGGGTGCTGAAACAAAGCGGTCGTCACCCTCTTCGATGGCAAACGGACAAAGGCACCGAATTTCTGAACCAAGCTTTCCAAAAAGAATTAAAGAAACGTGACATTCATTTTTTTACCACCGAGAATCCCGAAACCAAAGCCAGCATCGTGGAACGTTTTCAACGCACTTTGAAAGAACGCATGTGGAAATATTTTACGCATCACCACACTCTGAAGTACATCGACATCTTACCGCACCTGGTGCAAGCGTACAACCAATCTTACCATCGAAGCATCGGACGTGCCCCGCAAGACGTGACTCCCGACAACGAAGTGCTGGTGTTTGAGCGCCTGTTCGGTACGTCCCCGACGAGGGCTGTCCCCAAGAAAAGTGGAGAGTTGGCCGTAGGAGATTGGGTGCGCATTGGCAAAACCAAACGCACTTTCGACAAAGGTTACTTACCTAACTGGACGACCGAACTGTTTCGCGTTACTGGACGAGTGCATGGCCGTCATCCTACTGTCTATAAATTGGAAGACATGAACGGAGAAGTACTCAAAGGAACGTTTTATTTGCCCGAGTTACAACGTGTCACCAAAAAAGAAGACGACGTGTACGACATCGAAAGCATTCTCGAACGCAGAACCCGTAAAGTGGGCAAACGACGTGTCAAAGAAGTCAAAGTACGTTGGAAAGGATATCCACCCAGTTTCGATTCTTGGATCGACGCTTCGCAAGTCATCGACTATAAAAAGAAGAAGTGACCATCATGCCCTTTCACACATCAGACGCAGCTACGTCGACCACTCCTTCTTCACCTAGTTCTTCTGTGCAAGATTTACAAAAACAACCCTTGTGGGTGTGGTGTGGAGAACGTGTGCCTAAAACGCAAATCGTCTTTTTCTGCCAAATCTTCGTGGTGTATTGTGTCATCGGGGCAGCCATTGCCAATTTGAGTTTGCAACAAGGAGACAAACAATTGTGGACCATTTTATTGAGCAGTTGCATCGGTTACCTGCTTCCCAATCCCTCCCTGAAATTCTCCTCGAACGGGAACAACGGGAACCTTGTGTCCAGTGCCAGTGTCAGTCACCACTCCAACAACTACAACCAGAACCCCATTTTGGACGGAGACACGCCTCTGACGTCCAGTAACCCCTCGGACAGCCACAGAACTCTGGAATTATGAGTCACCAAAACCAATTTTACTTAACCTTACCCAGTGACAGTTCCATGGAGGTGTTTCCCCACAACACGTTGTGCTGTTACACGGCCAAATTACCTCAGACCATCCCCTTAGATCACGAAGCCCATTGGGAAGTGGCTTTAGTGGAAATGATTCACCCGACCCAAGTCCTCAATGTCCTTCCCAATCAAAATGTTTTTGATGTGGAAGTTCATGACGAACAATTGCAACAGTACTTGGATACCTATGGCAAATATGACAAGAAAACCCCTGGCACAAAAAATCAAAAGTACACCACCTATCACTTGTTCATTCCCCCAGGGTATTATTTTAGTGGTCAACATTTGGTGAGCACCATTACCTCCAGGTTTAATGTCGTGTTTCTGAAAGCTTTGGAAAGTGTCAAAAAAAGTGTCACCATGGAATACCACAAAACAGCTCGTCGCTTCTTGATGAAATTTGACGGGAGTAAAATCCTGTCCATTTTATTTTGTCCTGAATTGTTTGACATGTTGGGCGGAGACATGGACATGAGAATGGCCATCATGAAGAAAAACGAATCACCCATCGTTTACGACAACGAGTCTTTTAGCAAGTTATTTCGTGCCCCGGTAGAACTGAACCAAGGACTGAATTTGATGTTTGTGTACTCCGATGTGGTGGAGTATAACGTGGTGGGACACACCTCTGTACCGTTACTGCGTGTCATTCCTTTCAAAGTGGATTCTGCCACGAACGCTGACGAGGAAGGTGGAAACACTTATCACGTCCACCGCGAATTTGTCCATCCTCACTATTTGCCTGTTAGCAAGTCGTATTTGGACACGGTCAACATTACTATAAAAGGAGATTTGGGACAAAATATTCCATTCACCAAAGGAAAAGTCACGGTGAAACTCCATTTTCGAAAACGGTTCTCTCACGATTCGTAAGTAAGTCATGTATCCAGTGTACCGAGGGGTTGCTCGACAGCGAGGACACGGTTTAGGAGACATGCTGAAATCGGCCTTTCGTTCGGTGGCTCCGGTGTTGAAACCGATGGTGACACGCGGATTGCACGCCTTGAAAGATGCGGCACTGACGCAAGGCAAAGAATTTCTCCAAAATGTCATCATCGACAAACAAAACCCTAAAGAAGCCTTCATGAGGGCAGGCAAAAATGTCTTGCTGCAAACGGGTAAAGACATTTTGGGCCGACGAGACACACCTATAAATGCCCTGCATGCTACCGAGTCAGGCATTCAGCAAGGACAAGGCAGAAAGAGACGACGAAGAAAACACCCTTTCACCAGACTTCAAGCGAGAAAGGCCAAGAAAAGAAGAACCGTTCGAGACTTAGACGTTTTCGATTATTGAGAAAGAGAAAAAAAATGATGCACCGAGAGTCTTGCGCTTGTTCCAAGACGGAACTGGACCTGTTTGCCATGCCCCCCACCATGATGACCATGCAAGAATCCCAGTGGGTGGAATTTCATCCCGTCTCCTCTTTGACGGAATCAGCTCCCATCGAGTTTGAAATCAAAGGACAACCCGAAGATTACATCGATCTGAATAGCAGTTACCTGTATTTGAAAGTGAAAGTGATCAAAACGGACAACACCAATCCAGGAGGCGATGCTAGAGTAGCTCCTGTCAACAATTTCATGCATTCCTTATTTAGCGAAGTGGACTTGTACTTGAATAACAAACTGGTCAGCAGCAGCATGGATACTTACCCATATCGTGCCTACTTGGAAAATCTCTTGACGTACGGAAAAGAAGCCAAGAATACTCATCTGGATGCTTGCGTGGTATGGAAACCTGACACAGCAGGTGTAGGCACGTTTAGCGACACAGTCCTGACAGAAGATGACAATCCTCACAATGTGGCGTTTAACGACCGTCGTAAGAAAATTCTGCAAGGGCGAAGTTTAGAACTGATGGATCGTTTGCATTTGGACATGTGGTTACAAGAAAAGTATTTGCTCAACGGGGTGGATATCCGTCTGAGACTGAATCGTAGCAGTGCCACTTTCCATTTGATGGCCCATGCCAACGAATACAAAACTATCATTCAAGAAGCCCGACTTTACGTGCGTCGTGTTGAAGTGTTACCTAAAGTGGGAAACGACGTCAGTCAGACGTTGAGCAGAACGACTGCCAAGTATCCGATACGACGCGTAGAAGTGAAAACGTTCACCATTCCTGCTGGACAGCGATCTATGATCGAAGATCATCTGTTCCAAGGACAGTTACCCAAACGTTTGATTGTTGGTATCGTCAGGAATTCAGCCTTCAACGGAACCCACGATCAAAATCCTTTTGAGTTTCAACATTACAATGTGTCCAAGATCGAAGTCAGTCGCGACGGCAAGACCTTGTGTACCCGACCCTTTGAGCCCAACTTTGGTGTCGCAAAGAATTATTTGAGATCGTACTTGTCCCTGTACGAAGCCACGGGACAGTTAGGAACCAACACCAGTCACGGTATTTCGTACGACGATTATGCAGGAGGCTATGCTTTGTGGGGTTTTGATTTCACTCCAGACCAAGGCAGCGACGAGGGACATTTCCACCCTATAAAATCAGGCCAGATTCGTGTGGAACTTCAGTTTGCAAATCCACCTCCAGATCACACAGTGAACGTCATCCTGTATGCAGAATTTGACAATACCATAGAAATCAACAGTTTGAGAGAAGTCATTCTAGATTACTAGAAGTCATGGAAGACTGTTATCCCTCTTTACCTAGTGGAGAAACTTTGGACATGAAATGTGAGGAGACTGTGGAAGAAGAAGAAGTGATCATAATGAAGTCGAGATGGCCAGAACAAGAAGCCCATTTAGTCTCCTGTTTTGCCAAACACTTGGTCGATAAAATGACGGAATTGATCAAGAAAAATTGCTATGGATGTCAAAACGATCATCCCAGTCAAATTCAACACGATAAATGCCTAATGTTAAGTCAAGAAGAAAAATTGGACGAGTATCTGGACGAAGCTTGGAGTCTCATCTCGAACAAAGACGTGTTGCACCAGTGGTATAAAGACTTGCGTGAACATTCTTGTCCACCATTAACCACTCAAGAGATCCATCGTATCGAAGCTCTCCTGAATCAGAGTGAGGAAACAGAACGAATAACCGTTTATTCGTCAGACATTTTCAAGCAAAAAGTCAGGATCGAATTGACGACTTATTATTACCTGTGAAGAAGAAAACACAAAACAATGGATACCTGGGAACTTTATTACCTTTTGAACCACAGTTCGTATACGGCTTCTTGGAATCCTGTCGTCTGTGCTAAAGATGAACTCCCTCATCGCAAACCTAAAGACCATCAAGCTTACGTGATCAACACGGACGACAGTCATCTCCCAGGAACCCACTGGGTAGCCGTCTACTTTCCTCAAGAAGGATGTGTGGAATATTTCGATTCGTACGGATTGCCCCCTTTGGAAGACGATATCATCGACTTTATGAGAAGAAATGCTCAAACCACCCGATTCAATAATGTGAAATTACAAGGCACAGATTCCTTGGTGTGTGGACAGTACTGTGTGTATTTTCTGCATCATCGCAACCTGGGCTATTCCTTAGAACATTTAGTGACTCATTTTGATCCTCGTTCTTCTGCTAGAAACGATGTGAAAGTAGATCGATGGTTTTGTGACCATTATGCTTATCTTTTGTCTCAAGCTAGGAAACGTAGTGTCCATCAATGGCCTAATGATTTCCAACAGTGGAAATCACAATTTCATTCACAACGTTGTCAGCCCTGTTTAAAGTAGGTTGTAAAATGAGAAAAAAATGTTTGTGATTTGAAAAAATTGTTT
The DNA here is from genome assembly GCA_028554795.2 of Sinohyriopsis cumingii. NCBI lineage: Eukaryota > Metazoa > Mollusca > Bivalvia > Unionida > Unionidae > Sinohyriopsis > Sinohyriopsis cumingii. The sequence goes on along the minus strand of CM068837.1, from coordinate 111,524,393 downwards.
GATGTTATAGTGATGGATTATTGTTAAAAATGTTAGAGTTGTTGTTTAGTGTTAAGTGATTTTTGAATAAAAAATGTTGTGTTTTGAAAAAATGCTTTTGTCTTTTGTTTAGCTATAAGAATGTTGGATTGATGCTCTTTCATTTCTTACTATCCCTCTCATGAACGTTGCGGCTCGAAAAACCGTGTGGGGGATGTTTTCCTTCACGTCCGCGCTTTGACTTTAAGAACCGGTTTGTTCCCAGTCTAACCATCCATTGTCGACTCATCCTCCTAGGAAGATGTGCTCCAAACTAGCTAAGCTCAACGAAGCCTACGTGAATTTGCATAGGGTCAGACACAGTCTGATACCGAAGCCAGAAGAAATAGAGAATGTGAGAATGTTAAAAATCACTGAAGACCTGATAGAAGAGCTCTTCAGAGAAGAAATGAACAGGGAGAAAGAAGAATGGACAGAGAAGTACAGACTTCAGAGACAGCAGCAACAGCAGCAACAACAGCAGCAACCTGAAGCTGACAGAGGCTTTGTCGATTGCCGTATCGACACCAAAGAGTTCTTCTTCTCTTTCCGAAGAAGCAGACCTATCGCCAGAAAGTCTATCCTCAGAGGACATCGCATTCTTAGAAACTAAAAAAGAATGCCATAGCAAAACAAAAAAACCAGCCCTTTTCAGGGCTACCCAATACTCTAGAAAAGAAATAACGATCGATTTGCCAATGTGTGTAGGTAGAGTAGTGTGAAAATAAACACTAACTCTTTATTAATAGTGGAAGTGTATGTGTTTGTGTGTTTGTGTTAGTAAGTGGTTAAGTAAGTTGGTATGGATAGTAGATTAAAATGATGTTTGTTTTTTTGGCTGTTAGAGGTGTATATTTGGGGTTAGATTGGATTGCTTTGCGTATGTGGATAGTCTATTGAAGTGATTTATAAAAAATTTAAAAATAGTGATGGGATGCATAAAAAGTGAGTGAGTGTTTCTTTTAGGTCCGCGCGTTGTTGTTTTTTTTTGGTCATGATCTAGGTAAGATGAATTTTATGTTATTAGGGGGATGTTTTCCATCACGTCCGCGCTTTGACTATAAATTGAAACTCGTTCGGCAGTCCAGCTACCCTTGTTGATTGATCAACACCACCACCACCAGAAGAATGAACACCAGAATTGTGAAGCTGCTAGAACTCCAGATGCACCTGGAATATGCCAGGCGCATAGTAAACGAACTATCAGCGGAGGCTATCGTAGAAGAAGCAAGAATGAAGAAAGAAGAGGAGGAGAGAAGAGAGAGGGAAGAAGAGGAAAAGAAAAGAGAAGAGAGGATGTCGTTCAATATTCCCGAGACAGAGGATTGGGGTGTTGAAGCGAATCATCCTCCGTCTGCGCTCCCCAGAAGAAAGGTGAAAGAAGACTGGGGAAGAAGATGCGTGTGTGGCGCCAGGCCAGGACGGTGCAACCATTAGATAGGTGCATCAGGAGTTCAAATAAAACCAACAGCCCTTTTCAGGGCTACCCAATACTCTAGAAAAGAAATAACTATCGATTTGCCAATGTGCGTAGGTAGAGTAGTGTGTATATAAACACTAACTCTTTTTTAAGATAGTGTGAGGGTATGTGTTTGTGTTTGTAAGAGTAAAGGTATGTTTGTGCGAATAGTAGATTATGGGTTTCTTTAATGTTTCTTAGCAAATGTGGAGAGTATAGTTGGGGTTATATTATATGAAATGAAAAAGTAGGGGGATGTTTTCCTTCACGTCCGCGCGTTGTTCGGTCATGATCTAGGTAAGATCAATTTTATGTTTTTAGGGGATGTTTTCCTTCACGTACGCGCTTTCAGTATAAAACTAACAGTGTTGGCCATTGGAACCCATTCTACGGAATAAGCAAACAAGAAGATGCCAGCAGCTTCAGCTTTATACAACGATCTTATGGGAAGTTGGTATTGGATGGTAGATGGATTGAGTGTAGTAGAAAGGGTTGAACAGGAATGGAGGTATGCAGTGACAAAAGACTTCGTCTCAAGACAAGTAACCAGCCTCCACTTATCCGTAAATATTGTAAAAGAAATGATAGAGGATGAGGAGAAGAGAATCAGAGGTTTAATTAACCCACCGTATGTCAAAGTGGGTAAGTTAAAAGAAGCGATAGATCATGTGACGAGTGCAAGGTGCTTTCTAGAAGACATTGTAGAATGGACAGATTGGTGTTTAGCGAAGTGGGGGTTAGAAAAACTTAAGAAAGCTGAAGAACTAATGAGGAATGTGCTGACCGAAGAGGTCAAGAAGATCAAAGAAAAGTGGTCAAAGGAAAGAAAAGAAGAAGAAAATAGAAAAAAAAGGGATGAATTCGAAAAACTGAACACGAACTGGATGAAAATCCAAGAGAAGTTCCGGGCCATGGGCCACCCGGACTGGTTGCCGGAAACAGAAAAGAAAAAGAAGAAAGGAATGATGGACAAAATAAGAGGATGGTGGAAGAAGTTAAGAAGTTAAAAGAAGAAGAAGAAAAAACCCAAAGGCCCTTTTCAGGGCCAGCCATATGTCTCGAAAAGAGATAGCCTTTCCATTGCCTACCCTTTTTTTTTAAAAAAAAACTTAAAAAAAAAAAAATCCCATGCTCCATTTCCCTTGACGCTATACAGTCCCACCCTGTTTAAATTCCTTTGACGCTATACAGTCCCACGATTTTTCTCCATGTTAATTTCCCTTGACGCTATATGTTCCCACGATTTTTCTCCATGTTAAATTTCCCTTGACGCTATATGTTCCCAAGGGTGTTTTTAATGATAAGTCCCATTGACGCTATACTATCCCTATTCACTACTAACAGTGTTACACGCCTTAAGACTTAAACCCAAGGAAATAAGGTGGGATTTAACTGTGGGAAAAACAGATTTTAACTGTTAAAATGAAGTCCTAAGTTACGTAAGTTACAATAAAATAGGGCATCGTTTATTTGCCAATCAATGCTGATGTTTACATATACATATTATAGAACATGGTTTCTTTGACGTATGTCCGAAAGGCAGTCCTTTTCACAAGATAAATGAATTGATGAGGACTAACTGTTAATTAGTCACACTGGCCTTATGCTTGCGTACTCAAGTCTAACCTTTAGCTATTATGCAGCTTAGCCACAGCTGCCCAGAATATGAAATAAGGGTATTGTCCTGGGGGATAATAAGGCGTATCACAGGGAGAAATGGCGCGTCCCATGGGCGCTCGCACATTGGGACAAGGGGTGGGGTCAATAGTAGCCTCCCCCCAATTTCTATTGTCAGCCAGTTAAATGAAACTTTGATTTTATAACTGACCTCTTTTCTTTTAGTCGCCGCTATTTAAACATGTCAAGGGATAGTTTTCTATCAGTTCCAGTTATTACAGATTACCGTTTATACATACTACGTGTAACAGGCATAGACTGAAATATTTTTTAATTTTTAATTTTTGTTTAAGATTACTGAAAATGTTTTCTCGAAACATGACCGTGTCAGGGGTTCAGAATCTTGTTTTTTTTTTAGCAAAGCTTCCATTTGATTAAAATCAGATCTCAATTTCACCTAGGACAGAGGTGATTTGATTTGACGATGATGTGTTTAGGTATGTATGTCAACATCTTGAAAATACATTTACTCATTTCATCAGCGCGATCAAAGTTTCCTCAGGCAAACAATTTTTTTTTCCCGACAAACCCGACGGGTACCTAACTTTGAAAATAGGATGGGCCCGAACTAAAATTAGAGAGGCCCCGGGTGTCGGGCTATCACATTTTTAGCACTGCTGGTGTAGATAAAAGATTTGAATTGATTGTTGCAGTTTGTGGTCACTTACTCGGCTTTCTGCCTATTTTCGTAACTCACATGTTTAACACTTTTCGCAGGATTTAAAATATCCAACAGTATGTTTGGAACAGCGACAACTTTTAGTCTAGGCCTAGCATTTGCGTATCCTAGAGCTGTCATTTTTGTTCAGGATCCTTCTCGTAACATTCCTTTAGAAATGTAATGATCACAGAGTTCTGTATGGTGTTGCTTTGAAATCGACTCGCTTGTAATAATTTATCCATACTTTCTTTATGCCTTTATCTTTGGAAATGAAAAAAAAAAATGTTTTCCACAGGCTTTTCTTAATGTGCTATATTACACCCGTCAGCAACGCAAAACGGCATTGGATTTTACTCTGGCAACTTCCAGTTGGAATGCTGGAGTCGCTACTGTGACGTCACACCCCGAAAGTAACCGAATAGGCGCGGAAATTTTGCATACGAGGTCACGGAAATTCAGCTGCTAGAAGATATGCCAATATTTAAATATTGGCATTACGGTCGCAGATGATACTTCAGAATCAGGTTTTCTTCTATAGTGCATTTATTATTATTCTGTTATTACATTGGGTTCTGGTCTCCTTTAAGTTCAATAACAGTTCAATAGCAATAAGTTCAATAACAGTGCTCTCTTCAAAATCAATTTTGGCAATTTGTTTAATTTACATATCATCAATAGGAAAATAAATATCAAGTTCGTTAATTGGATGGGGAGGTAACAAATAATATCACCGTGGTATATTATGTTACACATTTGTATTAGGGAAGACAGCTCTGGCGTTCCATAAAGATGCATGCAGCAAAACATCGAGTGGTGGCTCCAGTTTTCGAATCGACCAATAAATTAGTGTGCAGTGCACACAATTCGATCTCCAAGTTCCCATTCGGTGGTTAATTAAGAAGTCGGTGCATGTCGACATCAACCGGTCGTGCAAGGCAGAAATGTGTGCATATTTAACGTACAGCATAAACGTTCTCCAATTACGAATAAAACAAAGGAATGATATATTTTAAGATAGTTTGAACAATTATTATTAGTAGTAGTATTTATTCATTCTGAATCGATGCCCACGATGCATAACGGATGTGTGTGTGTGTGTGTGTGTGTGTGTTTTGTGTTTTTCACAATTTCCCATTTAAAAAAAAAAAAACGATTTACTACTGTATTGCATGATTATTTCAATCTGCGGAATTTACAACGCATTTGGAAACCATATAGGCAAGTCAATTTTTGTTGTAAAGGTTTTCGATAACTCGGAATTGGTTATCAGTAACTTATTAACTTGCAAGTAAACAAAATTAGCTTCGAATTATGTAGTAACAATAGTAAACAGCTGACTTATGTTTAGATCAGCCTCCCAGATGGCTTCTAGCACCCCGCTGAAACATCTGGATGCTGGTCATGTTTCATTACGAGTCCATATATGGCTTTGCCGTATACATGCAGACGAATTTTCCAGCATGATTGTTTCCCTTGGGCGCCATTTGCTATTTAGATTTACAAGGTGTGCATCGTACAAACATTAATACGCAAAGCCTGGTTACATATATTATTAATGTTGTGCACTATCCATTTTCATTACATTACATAGCTAATTACTGCAGCTGAGGCGTGTATTGTTGTAATGCAGCCGAAAACTCTTCTTGGGTGAAGATATAAAAGTGGTTACTTCCGTATTTTTATTTTCAGGCGTGTTTCAAAATATTTCAGAGGTAATTTTCAGTTCTTCTCACCTTATATTCACGTGAATTACAACTTAAATTATTTTTTGGGAAGATTACTAAAAGCATGTTTACTTCGTTTTCAGATCGTGATAATTTAGCTTTCAGTTGTCGACAACCCTACCGGTTCAGTACTTGCCCTCTGCCAATGCTATTTTGTAACATTACTTTCTTCCTCGAACAAAACTTATGTTTTCCTTTTATGTTTTACATCTTCCTGGACCTTATTACGTCTTTATAATGTTTTTCGTGCACTTTTGTTGGTTTTTTAATTTCTTTATTTATTTAAAGTGTCCCATAGGGTCTTGGCATGGAGGACGCTGCATCCCTAAAGGAAGAGGGCAATACTTTCTTCAAGGAAGGGAAATATGAGGAGGCCCTAAGCAGTTACGTGAAGGCCATGGAAGTGTCCACTTTAAAGGACGCAGAGAAAGCCATCCTATATAAAAATATGGCCCAGTGCCATCTGAAGCAAAAGAGCTATGAAGAGGCTGTTAAGACTGCCTCTCTAGGTGAAATATATAAAATATTTCTTAGCCTGCCCCCTCCCCTCCCTCTCTCTCTCTCTCTCTCTCCGATATCTTATAATAATCAGGCATCTTCTAGAACTGAGATATTGAGATTTTAAAAAACATTCTGTGAGATTTTGTAAATTCTGTGGGATTCGATATTTCTAAGATTATCCACTTACACAAATATGTAAGGTTAAAGTTTACATTGATATGTATGCAGTAGTGGGTGCAATACATAAATTTACCATCACATACATGCTTTTTTGTTTGCTGCTTTTGGGAAAGATAAGCATGTTGTAATGTTTTACATATATATATGTATGTAGGGGTGAAACAATACATTGGTGTCACTTGTTGATGTGTTTCTCAATACACAGCCTACAGTATGATGATACATTATCAGTATGCTAGGCTTTGCATTTGGCGACAGATGGGAAAGAGTGTTGAAAGTGGCACTGTTTGAAATTCTTATCAAATACATTTTTAATTTTTCTTTTGATATAAGCGACTTGGGCCACTTCATACCTGTTTTCACTAACTGCGGCGGTGGATCATGTCAGCAGATGAATAAGACTTTATTCGAACATGATTGCAGCTGGCTGCAAGTTGTCAATTGGTTCTGAGAAGCAATTAAATGCAATTAGTAGGAAATAAGGAACGACTGGGTATTATTGAACAGGTCAGCAAAATGATTTGGTGTCATTTGCACGTGTTGTTAATTTATGTTTGTTGCAAACTGAGAGTTTGGAATGCACTTGGGACTGCTTAGAGTTGTAGAGATTATTCATTTATATAACACTTCTGTGGTCTGAACTTAACTGAGTAACACAGGATGACATGACAAGGATGCCAGTCATTGACTGTAAAGGGCCAGGGTCACTTATATCAATGACAAATTCAAGATTTACATTACAAAACAAGTCTGTGTCAGGCACAAATAATATGGCTAATCTATCTCTGAGAAACAAAGATTTATATCCAGCTCCATCTAAGACAGCTACTAGGTTATTTAGTGACACAATTTGATAGGGGGGTTCATTTGCCATAGTCTGATCAAAACAAACTTACGAAATTCAGTGGGTACATCTACTCTAAAATATTTAATGAGAATTTCTATTGATGGGCCACGTGCTGAGAATTTGGATTTCAGGAAGAAAATTAAAAATGGTCTGGGTGAAAAAATGAGGAAGATATTGATGAAGTGTCACTGACATTGTTCATAAAGACTAAGCAGTATTTTGTATTATCAGTTGTAAAGAAATATTCTTATTCATTCTTGCTTTTCATTGAATGTCATGTGTATCTAATGGTATTATATTGATTAGTAATTATTCTTGTGCTTTAAAATGTATTGAAAACATGTAAAAAAAACTGTTTTATTGTCATGTTTATATAGACTAAAAATAGGGCCATTATAATATTATGCATATATTTAAGTCCTGCATCATGGCATAAAATGGCTCCCTTGGCTGAAAAGTGGCTCCAAATTTTACAATTTGGTTAATTTCATGGTGAAAAGAAAAACATTTCCAAGGGATTCCCTGCATATATCAACTTATCAGTATTGTCACAGTTAGGGTGGTGCCACTTCATATGTGTCAGCATAATTATAAGAAAAATTTCCAGTAGAGACAGATCTTGACTCAATATGCCGTTGTTTTCCTTAAATGGATAAAAAAAAACGACTACCCGTGACTTGTCATAATCACCAGACTCATTGTTTTTAATTGCATAAATGATAAATGCTTTAAAAGGACTAATTTCATGTCTTTGTTTAAATTTAAAATGCATATGGGTAATATCTGAGAAAAAGTAGAAAGAGTACAATTGTCTCAGAGAAGCAAATTCTTAGCTATAATAGGTCAGAGTGCAGGGGTGGAGATGAGTATCAGTACTTGGTAGTTCCTGCAGGCATGAAATAACTGCTACAACCACAGGCACTCAATTTTGTCAGTACAAATTACAGTTATTGATAAAACTCACTACCATTCAACAAACTGGCACAATTTGACTAAGCTACACTGCTCAAAATATACCAACTTGCTGATTCTTTGATCATTATTTTGTCTTTTTGGCACATTTAGTCATATTTGCATCAACGTTAAAGAGACACTCCATACTTGTTCCCATTTGTAGTTTACAGGTTGAAGTAATTTTGTGATGATTTAATAACCCTTTTCATGTTAAGTTTCAATGTTGCATCCAGTTGGATCAAGTTTGGATGGTTATATTTCCATTTCATCATGGAGTGCATGAGCTGCATTCATTTGTAATTGGTGATTGTTGTTTACACCAGGCTGGAATAAACAATAATTACCAATTGAGAATTGAATCTATCATGACATAGAAGAGTATGTATCTCCAAATTTGATTCATGTAGACAAGATACAAAGTAGTATAATAAAAATGTAAATTTAATAATCACTAAATTATTTAAATTACGCTGTCATAGAGATGGTAATATTTTCCATATATGTTGCTGTTATCTTGAAATTAAAAATGTAAGCAATAAAAAATATAAATAATACACTTTAATAATAAAAAGTAACTAATACACTTTATAAATAAAGATGATTATAATATATTTCTTCCATATTTTCAGTTTTTCTTGTCTGTGACCAGCCAAATACTTATTAAATGATATATTGTCTGTCATCCATGATTGTTATTGCTACTCCAGGTATAGATGAAAAGAGTTTAGTTTGGACGTTCAACTTGGTCATTTGATGATTTCCAAACATCTGTTATTGCCCAGTAGATTGCCAATCACTTTGAATTGATATTGACATTTTGGCATAAAAAAATAAATGTACGTGTTGACAGAAGCCCTAGATGCCAAATTCAACAAATTCAACAATTCCTTTATTTTCTAATCATTTGTTTTGACAAGCTGCCATTTATGACTGTTTTACATCTTTTTGATGTTGCCACTGCAATAACAAATGTGTATTTGTTTAATCCTCCACAGCTGGCCTTTCATGGCAACTTCAGTAACATGTGCATCTTTTATCAAAGCAAACAAGCTACAATCTTCAATAAAAAACATCTCCTTCATCAAAGGATGTCAGCACCAAAACTTCACTAAAATCATTGGAATCTAATTCATTGTTGCATTATCCAAAGTGTTTGGAGCATGTTTATTGTGCTGTAAAAGTTTCAGTTTTGCAGGAAAAAAAACTTTATGTCTAGTCTATGATGGTTACCATGGCAGAATAAAACACAATCTAACTTAAAAATCCGTTGAAACTAGATATCTGGCCATCAATTTAATTGAAAATTAGACATCTTACAATGATATTTGTGAATTTTTTTTTCTTCACATGCTTTTATTTTCCTATGAATAGCTGCTTCCCCATGGTAGCCTCAGCAAGATGATAGTTCTCTCATGCACACCAGAATCTAGGCCAATTTAAGTACATGTACATGAGCCATATAAACAATAACTATACATCCCCATACTACTGGTGACAGTATCATAGTGATTTATTTAGTGACACATTTGTTGACAATGGAATATAGATCAAAAGAGGACTACCAGTATTTATATACATGTTTTCTAGTGGGGTGTGACTAATCCATGTATTTTCTAGCATGTGATCCATACTCGATTTCATGGATTTTTCATATATATATGTATGGCACTTAATGCATTATGGATGGTACTGCAGAAATGTAAGTTGTGAATATGCAAGTATACATCTGAGTTGTTTTAACTTTGTCTTTCTTTAATGAAAAGTTCCATTAGTGTTAGAAAGAAGACTTATTTTACTACATATCAGCACATCATATGAGCTAATGGTAACCTTAGAAGAGCATATCTTCTGTTTGTTTTCAGACTCCATAGTAAAGAATTTAATGGTTTTTATGACAAAAAAGTAAGTTTTGCCATCTGAATCCTTCAATAAATACAGTATGATGTATTGATTTATTACTATATAATATTTTGACTAAGATAGTCCAGAATTCTGTGAATTTTTCACATTGGCATAGACCTAATCAGTGACATTGTCATTCAGTTATCTTATGATAGCATGCCTTCTAATCACAGGTTTAGTAAAATTTGTTTTCTTGCCTTCTAATGAAAACTTTCTGATTATGTGATTTCAATCCATGCATGTCTGTGTTTGCACACTCTCTTGTATGCATCATGTTATAGAACAACATGTATGGTACTTAAAATAAAGTTCTGTCTAATTATGGCCAGACTCTGTAGCTCCAGCTTGATTCTGTACAGCAATAAACTATATGGCAATGCATTTGTGAATTATCCTGCTTTTCGGAATACAAACGAATATTACTCCTATCAGTGTAGCTCGCATAAGAGATAATTTGTGCATCTTTGTTTACCTGCATATGATTGAATTGTACACTTTTGCTTACCTGCTGAGAGAGAAATCAAACTTGGCATATATTAGTCAAAGTTACCAGAAAACAATTCCTGTCAATTTTAGCACTTTAAAGCAGGGCCTATAACATCTTGTAAATACGAACTGGTGGCTTACTGGTCGGGTTATTGTATGGTTGGGTTGGCCGTACTCAGATCAATTAACATGATACCACATTAAAACTTAGTGTGAATATATGAGATTCAGCACGTTCCCCTCTGTTTGGTATATAGCTGTCATTTATAATTAGGAAGGAATTGTCATTGACATTTATTGCCGTTAAATAATTGTTATCTATTAAAAAACTTGTCCATTTTAGCCCTTGAACTGTTTTCCAATGATCCCAAAGCTCTGTACCGTCGCTGTCAGGCATATGAACAACTAGGTCAGATAGAAGAAGCTTACAAAGATGCAGCAGCCATGTTGAAAGCAGATCCGAAGAACACAGTAGTCAAATCTGTTATAGAGAGATTGACCCCCATTATACAGGAGAGGGTAACAAATACTTGGTTTTTTTCTTCCCATAGTAGCAGGAAAAGGTTTACATTTTAATAATGATAGTAATTTTTGAAAATTTGAAACATATGTAAGGCTTTTGTATGCACCCAGTGTTACATGACCTTGTTTTATTGAATATTCAAATGGGCACTTACAATAGCCATTTTTTAGTATTTGTTTCAAAATGAATTTGTTTGTGTGTGACATCACAGCTGATGTTCATTTTGAGAGCCATGGTCGTTCAGTAATAAGCATACCAGGCTCATGACTGAAAGGTACAGGTTCAAAACCTGCTGTTGGACCAGCCTGAGCCTGGATTGTCCTTGGGCAAGGCACTTTACTTCAGTTAGCTTTCTTGTTATGCTGTACAAAACAGAACTAAAACCTGTTTATATGTGGCGATTTTGATGATGATAATGGTGATGATTAATAATGGTATTTGAAGAAAATAATTGTTTTTGTAATATGAAATGATTCTCAATATATGTTGTGTTGGTAATACATTTGCAAAGTTTTTTAAGTGTTTCTATTTTGTTCTGTTTTGAATATACACATTAAGCATTGCTTGATAGAGGCATTGAATTAATAGAAAATCATGAGGGTAAATTCTTATAACTACAGGTACTTTCTTGGTATCAAACTTGATAGCCACCTAAATAAATCAGAGAAATGCTCTCATTTAAATATAGTAAAAGTATTTACACTAGCATTCACTGACAAAGATCACTTGCATTATGTTTTCAGCATTGCTGTATTTGTTTATATGCCAAATCTAAGTGCAGACCTTGTAGCTGGCAGATCAAGGTTCATATTTGTTCTGTTGATTACTAGTACTTTTAGCAGATCTGTCAGCATGTTATAAGATGGCAGTTCTTGGCTTGTGAAATTTGTACTTGGACTTGTATGATAGGTTACATGGTGAACTGTATTATATTTACATTTCACACCCTCTGATGTTTCATACATTATCAGTTCATAAAAATAGTAATAACATTTTTGTTCGATTTAGAAACTTCTGTCATCATTTAGAGGAGTTGTAGCCCCTGATTGTCCATCCTCCTAACTTTCATTTCTGCAGCTTACATTTATCAATGATTGTTGGAAAATTCAATTGATTTTGATTTACTGTTATCCTGATCCAATTTATTTTCTTATTTATTTACTGTCATCTTGCTACCTGCTTTTTCTTCCTCTGTTTGTACGTATAGTGCAGAAATAATTCATCTCTGACCTTTGAAATTTAATAGGCTTATTTTTAAGCATAATAGAAAAGGTTGCTGGATCTTGTGTATTGCTTTATATTGATCAAATATTGAATAAGTTTAATTTCCTGCATATCACATCATGTACAGGAGTTATGCCCCTGAATTTTGTTTTCTGTCAGATAATTTTACCGCAGAATTTGTGATGTGGCTTTATATTGATGAAACTTTCCTGAAAATTAGAAATGATAATTAGAAATGAAAATTATAAATGCCACCTATCTGGTACGTGGCTTTATGTTGGTGAATCATATTTGATTTTACAACATTCCATGCTATTATGTACAGGAATTATGTCCCCTGATTGTCAATCTTTGTGACTTTGGTTTCTTCAGCATTGCTTTACCAGGTCTTTTGGGGTTTCAATCAAATCTGGCATGTAGCTTTGTATTGCTTTACCAAATCTTTCTGGATATCAATCAATCTGGCATTTGGCTTTGTATTGCTTTACCAGGTCTTTTTTGTTTTCAATCAAATCTGGCATGTAGCTTTGCAATGCTTTACCAGGTCTTTTTGGATTTCATTCAATCTGGCATGTAGCTTTGTATTGCTTTACCAGGTTTTTTTGGATTTTCAGTCAATCTGGCATGTAGTTTTGTATTGCTTTACCACGTCTTTTTGGATTTCAATCAAATCTGGCATGTAGCTTTGTATTGCTGAGACCAGAAATGAGTTCAAGTTTCAGTGTTCCCCATCATTTGAGGAGTTATGTTCCCAGATTTTCTGTCCTTCCAACTGTGGTTTATCCATCAAATCTTTTGCCTGATATAAACCATCAGATATTTTACCTGATCACTTTACATTTTGATAACTTTCTCGGCTAACTCTGTTTAAATCTGACCCTCTGATAAAGATTATATATTTCAAAGTCAAAGGGATAAATTCTTGCAGGTTAACTCCTATTTCAACTGGCTAGGTGGCTACAACCGTATCTGGTTTAAGCCTAATTTTACTTTCTCTATCATGCTGTACAGCTGCCCTCCATAGTATCCATTTAATCTTACACTCCTCTGTTGCTTTTTTTCCCAGTGATATAGTAAGTTTAAGTGTTTTTTTATGGTGCATTCTATACTGTTTGTTATTGTTAAATTGATTCAGTTTCACCAGAGACATTGTCAGGTGCTGTAATTATCAACTATTGCAACTCCAAGTGGTTTCAATAACACAGTTTAGATTATTTCAATTTATATATATTTGGTATATGTACTTCTTTGTTCCTGTTCTTCATTGCAGAGATCTGAACGAAGTGCATGTAGTGTAAATGATTTAAGGCCATGAAGGATGGACACAAGACATGTCTATACATATAGTTGCTTACATGTCTATACATATAGTTGCTTATAGAGGATGGACATGAAATGTGTCAATGCATTCAATCGCTTGCGCTTTGGTACATTGATAAAATGCAACTCAAGGTCCTCAAAAAATAAGCATACTTCAAGCAAGACTTTTAACATACATCTCACACCTGATTCCTTGATTAGTCGTATGGAGGGTGACAAAGTGCCCTCTCCATCAGAACATACTGCATCCACGAGTACAGTACACTCGCTGATTAGTCTCATAGGTAATGTTGAGATGACCTCCTCACCTCTCAGTCCCATGAAAATACTGATCAACCGGACAGACCATTCCTATAAAATTCTTAGCAAAATGACATTACTTGTGGAGTGATGTGACTGTAATTCCTTAACGTGATCAATACTGACAGCATATCCAATGGTAATATGATCAATACTGACAGCATATCCAGTGTTGTTGTTTTAGGGTTTAACGCCATTTTTCATCACACAATAGGCTATACATGGCGGCCAGTATTAATGGTGGAGGAAGAACCTGGGAAAACCCCAGAAAGAACCACCAACCCACAAGAAGCTGCCTGCAAGCTTTCTCACATGCCCACATTAGCCAAATCTAAGACTCGAACCCACGCAGACAGAGGTGAGATGGCAGTGATCTGTAATGGAGAGTGCGTTAGACCACTCGGCCACTCGGGGCCCCGAATGCAAAGTGTTATTCCCTGTTGATGAAGATGTTGAAACAGAAATGCTTGTAAAAAGCAGTGTAGTTAGTACAAAAACTACACACACAGGGCTTCTAATCCAGTACATTAATCCTATCAAGTCCAAGAGCATTTGAAACCTGTGCAGAGACGGGATAAGTACATGATCAGTTTTAGCATGTCCAGTGTGTATTTCGATACATCTATTCATCTTGTACCAATCTAAGTTCATGGGCCTTCACTAATAGTACAGAATGTCTCCTGCAAAGATGTCAACATCCCTGAATGACACACCACAAAACCATTTGGTTTGTGGTTCACAACATGAACAGCCTTACTTCCTGCATTATAGACCGCTCCGGTGACCTAGTGGTTAGAGCGTCCGCCTCGGATGCGGGAGGTCATGGGTTCGATCCCCGGCCGAGTCATACCAAAGACTTACAAAAATGGTACTAACAGCTGCCTCGCTTGGCGCTCAGCATTAAGAGGTTAGTGTTAGGACTGGTCAGCCCGGTGTCAGGATAATGTGACTGGGTGGGACATCATGCTACATGTCTGCGGCATGATGCCCCAGTGCTAGACATCACTATAAACTGCCACATTGCAGACATCGTAGCGATATGACTGAAAAATTGTTAAAGCTACGTTAAAAATCAAAATCACATCATATCACATCCTGCATTATATGGTGGATAATCAATTTAAAGAAGTCGAACCATGTCCCTTCTCAACTTTGTGGTTCATCTAGGTGTCAGGTATTGTCAGTGTTGATGTAACACCACTCTTAAAGGAAGTTATTAAATCAGTGTACTCTGAACTCTCGAAAGACCAGGTGCACTAATGGAGATTTCAACTCTCAATTTCAACTCATTTGCATGACATGGCCTCGTTGAGGATAGATCTCAATGTAAGATAGGTTGTTGGGCTTGTGATAGTTGCAGAGACAGTGACCACTCCCCATTCATGAAAGTACATCCTTGGACCCACACATGAATTTGCCTCTTTCAGTGGATTCTCTAGAGACAATAATCAAGTGTCGGATCCTTCAAATTTTTTTCTCAGTGTGCTAAGCTAACATTAGAAGTTCATTCTTTTAGTAGTGCAGTCACACTCCTACATGGTGACACAGAGACTGGATGCTCACATTTTTCTCCTCCTCTTGCCTAGATATAATGTGATCAGGTAATCTATTTAATGGAAAAAGCTAATTTGCTGTTAAATGATATTTCTACAATAATGCTTACCTGATATTACAAATAATAATCCCCACTCTTCCCTGCAGTACGAGCATCCTTTAAGGTTTCACTTGGCTAAAATTGGTTTTAGATAGTATAGTAATGGACACATGGCAGGTAGAAACGGGACTTTTCCTGTAGGATTTGATTCTCTTTGTCCATATAATATGTTGACAGCTGGATTCTGAGGGAGGGCTGGATTCTGAGGTGGCAGAGAAACATATCCTAATGTAATGTGATCAGGTAAATAACCCTGGGCTAACATAATTTAATAAAAGATTTGCTTTTTGCAGCATTTCTTAACTAAGGATTTGCTAATTTGAACCAAATTTAGTATGTATAGTTTTATTTGTAATACCTTGAATTCTGGCATTACATCACATATACAGAAGTTATGTCCCTTCCATTGTCTGTGCACCTGACTTTAGTTTCTACAGTGTTTCTTTATCATGGATTTTCAGATTTTAACTATACTTGGCAACTTTATGTTGATGAGATCTCCAAATGAATGTCATTTTTAGCATTGGAAGGAGTTATATCTCTTATTATTTTCTGTTGTCTTTGGTTTCTTAAACTTTGCATTATCGTGTATCATTGAATTTCATCTGCAGTTTTATACTGATGAGATTTTGAGTGAATTAGAGTTCCATCATTTCTCATTCTCATTCAAAGCAGATTTGGTCATTGTATAGACATTCCTGTAACATTATTTCACAGCACAAGCTGCCAATAAAATGTGGACAAAATCAAACAACTGATTTCCTCCATTGTATGACCTGCTAGTGCAAATTGCAATTAATATGGCCCCTTTAAGTGCATCCATTGCTAATAGATCTAGTAAATGTTAATATAGTTACATACACCTTGTTATTCATCCACACAAACTAAGTATTAATGTTCATTAAAAAAATGTATATGTTTTAAAAGTAACCCAACTCATAGTTTTCTGTAGCAGCAAGATGAAGTCAGAATATATTCATGGCAATATTGATTTTAAAAATTAGTATAAAGAACGGGTTTAGAGGTATTGTTGTTGTGCACAGATGTACATGTACAAATATGTTATGTAAGAATACTGATCTAGTTTAATTGATTTCTTTATTGTATGATGAAGAAAATTTTCTTCCCCAAGACCATTTTTTCACATGACAGAGTTCACATTTTCTTTCAAACACCTTTGAATTTTGCATTAGTTGTGGAATACTTGTTGATGTATTAAGGAATCATTTATGTCTTATGATGTTTTCTAAAGTTAATTATTTTTTGTGATGTGCAGGCAAAACAACAAAGTAGCACTCAGTCCAGAGTGTCGCAGATGTTCAACATAGCCTTTGATCCAAATGGCGCAGTGGATAAGCGGATACAGGTAATTTTTTTAAATGATATGAAAGAGATCATATATAGGGAAATATAGAGTATAATTTGTGCTCAGAGACATATATTAAAGATATCATATATGGGGAGATACAGAGTAAAATTTGTGCGCAGAGACATATATTAAAGACATCATATATGGGGAGATATAGAGTAAAATTTGTGCTCAGAGACATATATTAAAGACATCATATATAGGGGGATATAGAGTAAAATTTGTGCTCAGAGACATATATAAAACACATCATATATAGGGAGATATAGAGTGAAATTTGTGCTCAGAGACATATATTAAAGACATATGGGGAGATACAGAGTAAAATTTGTGCTCAGAGACATATATTAAAGACATCATATATGGGGAGATATAGAGTAAAATTTGTGCTCAGAGACATATATTAAAGACATCATATATAGGGAGATATATAGTAAAATTTGTGCTGAGAGACATATATTAAAGACATATATAGGGGGATATAGAGTAAAATTTGTGCTCAGAGAATATATAAAATATATGTACAGGAAAATATAGGGTTCATACTGTATAAGGTGTTATGACTGTATGGTCTTAAATTATGTATAACTGAAAGTAAAATTAGCAAAATTAATAAAATTCAAGAAACAATTTATTTACCTAAAATTCAAAAGAAACTTAGAGTATTGTGAATTACCTCCAAAAAAATCATAAATGCTCTATCACAAGTCCAAAAGTATAGAATGTTCTAAACAAATTCCTGTAGACTTGAATGTTCTGATGTGCCATTAGTCTTGGATCGGTTGATGTACCAATAGTCTTGAATATATTTATGTACCACAGTGATGCAATGCAGTGTCTTTGTATGAGTTCTCAATAATCCCAATGAAGTGTGTGAGTAAAAAATGCCAATGTGCACTTTGTAATTAAACTGAATAATTTAAATAAATAATTCCTTTCAGAGCATATCTGAACACAGCTGCAAACCCTGATCATAGATTCCTAAAGAATAATATGAAGCAGGAATTAATTGTTTACCAGTTCCTTTATATACACATTTTACTTGACCAATGTCACAGTAGAGTTTTCTATAAAAAAAGTACCATTCTTAATGTAAATTTACAGGGTCTAGCATTGATGCAAACAAGACTTGACATTGAACTCGTGCTTGTAAACATCTTGTTTACTTCTTAGAATTATGACAAAAATCAAGTAGGCATTCACAACTCTCAATCACAGACAAAAATTAAGAACACAATTGAAATTAAATTTACATAACAAAGGTTTTCTATATAAGGGATATAGGGTACAGAGTATACAAGTTACCATCTGTAGGGGGAGATATGGTATCACAGTACATTACATCTTTCTTTCTTTGTTGGATATTGATTGCTCATGGATAAAAGGATTAATTTTTTTCCATAAAATCATGTTATTGATCTGAGGAAATTGTTCCATTTCTCTTTCACAGAAAATGCTGGGACTATAAATGTTTTGTTTGCCCATGCATATACAATGTTACATGAGTCTTTTTTAGAATCTTCATACATGGGGAAGGGCCCTGAGTGGCCGAGTGGTCTAAAACGCTCACCGTTCCGGATCACTGCCATCTCACCTCTGTCTGCGTGGGTTCGAGTCCAAGGCTCGGCTAGCGTAGGTACGTGGGAAAGCCTGCCAGTAGCTTCTCGTGGGTCAGTGGTTCTTCCCTGGGTTTTCCATGGTTCTTCCTCCACCAGTTATACTGGCCACCATGTATAGCCTATCTTGTGCTGAAAAATGGTGTTAAACCCTAGAACAACAACAACATACATGGGGACACATTTAGAAGTGAATTTTAGCAACTGCTTACCAGTATAATAATTTAGATTCCACCTCTAGAAGAGAGAGACAGAGTTTGGACATACAGATTAAAGTGGATGGGGATAAAACAAATGAGACAAGAGGAGGAAAAAAGTATGCTTTCCTTACAACCTATATGTCTTCTTAAATATTTATTTGTATCACTCATCAAAGGCTATGAACAATTTGCTGGTCTTGACGAGAGAAGAGGCAGGAGCAAAAATAATAATTCAGCATAATGGCATCCCAAATCTGAGGGACGTAATGGATCAATCAAAGAATGATGAGCTGATGCAGGCAGCAGCTCGAGTTCTGGCAGGTCTTTGTGAAGGAAACAAAGATAGGGTAAGTACAGTCCTCTTAGAAGATACTGCAATACAGGATTCACTTTTTGACTGTAGTAGAGATAATGGCTGTGACAGATTCCTTCATTAATGCGAACATATTTGAATTAGACATTTGTCTTATCTGTCAAGGACGAGATATTTATGTCAATTTTCTGTAACGGTGGCATTAAAGTAGATGATCAGATGTATTGTGCACACTGTAGTATTTATATATTTTGCTTTCCATGAAGCTATATTTTAACATATTGATAATAAGAGTTCGTACAGAATGTTGTCTACATCAGTTTAGACTGACTCTTAGAATTAAGGCTTGAATTTTTGTCCTCCCCAATTTCTCATACTTGGGAGTTTTTAAAAAAAATATCATTTCATCAGTGTTAATACCAAATATTTGTAGTTTTGAGTACATACAACTAATGACAAATATGCTTTTGGTACCTGCTTTAAATTTTCAGGCATTTAATGTGTTTAGAGAGATTGGAATGGGCCGCTTTCGATATCTGATGAGCAAGCATTCAGAAGGTGTAGCCACATCTGTTGGTCATGTAATCCAGAATATTTTGACGACGGTGTCAGATATTGAGACATATAAGGAGGAGGTCAGAAAGTTTGAGGAGGCAAGGAAAAAGGGAGACAATAAGTTGCGTCCTCAGTTCAAATTAAGTGAGTGTTCTTCATCTGATCCTAGTTTGTGCAAACATTAGTCTGTCCAAAAGTTAAAGGGCTGTTTGTTTCTTATTTTTTTTTTAGTTGCTACTGCCAGAATTATGATTTTGCATGGTATCATGGCTTTAATATTTGTGGATGTAAAAACACACATTTCATGGTTGCCAAACATTATTATGTGAGATCCATGTCTCAGATACTTTTGCATAATTGAAAAGAGGATTCATCATAAAATATTAGAAAACAGGTTATAATGAGTTGATTTCCATTTATTATGATTATGTGGTCTTAAAATAAATATTAGATAAAAGTGAGAAGCAACAAGCTTTGTAAAATTAAATAAATAGTAAATAAGTCTTTTGCTGGAACACACTAATTCAATCCAAGATTATAGCCTTATTTGAATTTTCTCTATATATTTAAGTCATTATGTAAAGAATATTTGTTTTAGATGAGCACCATGTATTTCCTGTAAATAAATAATTTGATTAAATACAATTCCAGCCTAAATGAACTATTGGACACAACAATAATACAATTGATTCTGTTTAGATCTTAAAGTACAAATGAATACTTTATAGAATTAAAACACTATTTTATAGCCCTCTACTTGACATCAGGTCACAATCAGCATTTTCTAACAGAAAAACTATTATCCGATAGAAAATAACCCCTAGAAGGTTCCTAATGTTTACAAAATGGAATCTTAGGAATAGAATATAAAATGTGGTAAGCACAATGTCCTTGACTCAGGCCAAGATAATAATCCTATTAGTTAACCAATACTCATAGGAAACTATTTGCTAGGTATGAGTTGTTTACAGTATTTTAAAAAATCAATGATTCAGGTCAAGTTGAAAATGAACTTGATTTCGGACAAGAACAAGTTCAGCATAACAATTTTCCATAGCATATACAGTAGTCCCCCTCTTCAATGGCCCCCCTGACCAGTGGCCACCCGCTTCTTACAGCCAGAATCCATTGGCACCGATTTGTTTGTGTTCAAAAGGCCACCTGGCTAATGCGACCAGCAGTCAGCATATTAGTGCAATAATAATAATAATAATGAGGACTTTGTATAGCGCCTAATCTTTAGAAGCTCTAAGCGCTTTACAGCATTAGACAACACCTATAAGATAAAAAAAAACAAAAAAAACATATAATAATATTATTACAAAAACAAACACCACGAAATTAGAAAAACATTAAAAAATAAAAAACATGCTGAGAATATTTCAGGTAGGAAACTTTATTAGGTCTTTAAGTTTGTTCTTGCAGTTGAAATAAGTGAGTTTTGAGAGCCCTCTTGAATGTGATCACTGTGTCTTTGTGTCTAAGTTCAGTGGGTAATTAATTCCATGTTGCTGGGCATTGGTATGCAAAAGAACGCTGTCCATATGACTTTGTTTTCATAGTGGGAATAATGAGTATACGATTGTCAGAAGAGGAGCGTAAGTATCTTGCTGGTGTGTACACACGGGTGAGATCGGATAAGTATGTTGGACTAGAGTCCAACAGTGAAACGTAGCACAGAGAACAAATTTTGTGTTTGATTCTGGATCGAATGTACCCCTCACAGGGCCACATTTTATTTTAATATATATCCAGAACCAGTATTTTATTCATAACGTGTGTTAAGTAATCCGATTTCTGTTTCCCAATGTCAGATTTGTATTACTGAAAGAAGTGTTGACTAAAGTACATGTACCATTATGGTTAATATATCATTTACACCTCACGAGAAGCCACATTTATTTCATAAAGCCGAGAAAGACTCAAATTATAATCCATACAATAGGGTAAGTACCTGTAATCCAGTTAGCCTTACTGCTGTGTTATCGTGAGATGTCCGATTTAGTCACTCTGATAATTGTTAAGATTACAGTTAATGAACAGTAGTAACAGCTGAGAAGTGGCAGTATTGATGTACAATACAAGTTACCAGGAAAACAGTTTGATAGCCTTTATGGCTTCCCTTGGTAAGATGTTGACCTTGTTCACTTTGATAATTAGTGGCTATTACTACTGACAATATTTGTCAAGATTACTTATTCAAATCTGCGTGATGTTAATGGTACATATTGAAGCCGTTATGGCTTCTCTCACTTAGTGTAAAGAAATGTGTAAAAACAATAGGGTACCAGACTACAAGTAACGAATCACATGACAAGATCACTTCCTTTAAAAACACATGGTAATTTGTTTAAATGCATACAAAATTGGTTTATCAGTCTTGTAGTTGGCAACATTGGAATAACTTACTGCAAAAAAAATCAACATGTCATCAAGGAAAAGAAAAATTCTCAGTTTAGAAGAGAAAGTGAATTTAATTCAACTGACTGAAAAGGGGTGGGGGCTTCAAGGATCCTTGCAGAAAACTGTGATGTCAGAAAGACTCAGATAAACAATACCATGAAAGATAAGGAAACAATTCTGCAGAAGTGGGAAGGTGGAATGGACGGAGAAAGGAAGATTGTTAGAGCCAGGAGATGTTTGTATCCTGATTTGAATGACAAGGTTTTTGAATGGTTTTGCACTGAGTGTGCTAAGAAAATTCCACTCACCGGTTGAATGATCCAAGAAAAAGCAACAATTTTATCAGTTGAAATGGGATCTGATGACTTTACTGCAAGTAAAGGATGGTTGCACAGATTTCAAGTCCGACACAATATTAAGTGTTCTGTCTTTAGTGGAGAATTAGCTGATGTTAATAATGAAGTTGTTGAAGATTGGAACAAAATACTAAATGATATGTGCAGGGGATATGACAGCAAGGATATTTTTAATTGTGACTAGACTGGTTTGTTTTTTAGACTGTTACCAACAGAGTGACAGATGATGTGATCTGTAACATTATTATACAGACAGTTTTAAAACTATATCGATGGTTATTCATAACATTTTTTTGAAAATGATGAAACAGTTTGTTTCACATTGATTTCACAACTTGCATGTGATTTTTAAATGAAAATATTAAATGTTTTAGAATTAAATGTAGGCGTGACTTTCTTCATATGTATTTACTATTCGCATTTGTCATCCCCCTCTAGAAAGACCACCCTCATTATATGGCCACTTCCATGCTGCAATAGGGGTGGCCTTATAAGAGGGAGGCTACTGTAATGAAATAAAATAAATATAAAACCCTCTAACAAACAATGCAAATTAAATATACATAACACAATACAACCACAGTTTTGGGATTAGGCAGTAGTTAAGAATGGGAGACATTGCATTCTTTCAAACTCTAGGCAGTAGTTAAGAATGGGAGACATTGCATTCTCTCAGACTCTAGGCAGTAGTTAATTGGGAGACATTGCATTCTTTCAAACTCTAGGCAGTAGTTAAGAATGGGAGACATTGCATTCTTTCAAACTCTAGGCAGTAGTTAAGAATGGGAGACATTGCATTCTCTCAAACTCTAGGCAGTAGTTAAGAATGGGAGACATTGCATTCTTTCAAACTCTAGGCAGTAGTTAAGAATGGGAGACATTGCATTTTCTCAAACTCTAGGCAGTAGTTAAGTGGGAGACATTGCATTCTTTCAAACTCTAGGCAGTAGTTAAGAATGGGAGACATTGCATTCTTTCAAACTCTAGGCAGTAGTTAAGAATGGGAGACATTGCATTCTCTCAAACTCTAGGCAGTAGTTAAGAATGGGAGACATTGCATTATCTCAAACTCTAGGCAGTAGTTAAGAATGGGAGACATTGCATTATCTCAAACTCTAGGCATGTAAAGTGATGTTATTTAGTGCTTGTGCAATTGTAATCACCCTTATTCTCTTCTTTTGTCTACCTCATATTAGCTATATCTATACCATATTTCAAAATCTGCAACTTTCCATTTCTATAATGAGTTTTCTGGCTATTTCTTTTGGTTATGAAGGGTGAAATGGTGTCTTTGGAAATCACAATTGTGAGATAAGATCCAATATTTCATTCTTTAAGCTTCCACATTTTTATTCCAAATATAATGGCAGCTCCTTCTGTATTCAGAACTTTGTTTACCATTTTCTTGCCATATATAATGGCAACTCCTCCTGTATTCAGGAATTAGTATACCATTTTCAGAACAGAGCCTGCAGTCTATGGATTTGTTGTTGTTGTTGTTGTTGTTGTTGTAGAGTATAACACCATTTTTCAGCACACGATATGCTATACATGGCGGCCAGTATTAATGGTGGAGGAAGAATCTGGGAAAACCCCGGAAAAAACCACCGACTCACGAGAAGCTACTGGCAAGCTTTCTCACATACCCACATAGGCTGAATCCGAGACTCGAACCCACGCAGACAGAGGTGAGATGGCAATGATCCGTAACGGAGAGTGCTTTAGACCACTCGGCCACTCGGGGCCCCCCATGGATTTGCAAATTTGCATGAGTAAAAGGGTCAGATTGAGAAATTCTGATTTCTTCCACATACTGTATTCCCAGAAGATTTGCAAAGAAAATATTCTGGAACATTTGAAAAACAGTAGTCGAGGTTTTGTTCTTTTCTTGTGTCTTTTTCTACATTCATGTGATTAATTTTGTAGGTCATTTACATGAGGTTTTTGGAAATGTTCTGGTTGGGAATTTTTTGTACTCAGCTCTAGGCATTGGAAATAAGGCCTCAACTCAGGCCCTGAAATAAGCTTGCTATCGCTTAGAAAAAAGGATGTGATAGGGATAAGTGGAGGGCATGTATAATTCAGAAACATCATTCCTCTACATTGGATTGACTCATCACCTTTTGAACATTTTTAGGCCCACACTATTCTACTATTCTTTATTTCCTTTGTTTTACCTACATTTTGTAAAGAAATCATTGCCATCTCTGTACTTTACTGAACTGTTCTCACACCTTTTATAACAGAATCACCAAACTTTAGCATGGTTTATAGGTGTATTAAGTATTGAATTTGTATCATATTGTGTGACAGGACTAGTGAGGATATAGTTTTGAAATCAATTGAAAAATATCGAGTGAATTGGGGCCCAGGATGGTTGAGTGGTAAAAAATGCTTGCCTCTGCCAGTCATTGTCATTTCATCTCAGTCCACGTTCAGTTTGAGTCACAGGCTTGACCAGTATCGGTATGTGAGAAGGCTGCCAGTAGTTGTCTGTGGATTGGTGGTTTTTACCAGCATTTTCCAGGGTTCTTCCTGCACCACCTATACTGGGCACCATATATAACCTATCTTGTGCTGATTAATGTTTTTAACAACAAGAACAACAATTGAGAGAATTTTATGGTGAATTATTTAGATTTGCAGCAGAACTAGTTTCATATTTTAAGCCATTTCAGTTGGGACATGATTCCACTTGTACTTTACCATTTCATGTGGTCCATGTCACCACACCATGTCTACCATTTCATTGAAGTGTGCATTTAACTGTGTGATATGACATTATTTAACATGTACTCTTCTGGAAAGAAGGAAATAAAGGCAGAAGGTATGCAAACACTATGTCAAGCAGTGATAGAATGAGTTTAAAAAAACCCAACTAAATCTGGTAAAAATTGAATGTCCAGTGATGCAAATTGCTGTCATTACTGAAAAGAAAACTGTTGGCAGTGATGTGCTTGCAGAATTAGTTGAAAATATAGACAACTTTGAAATATTTACATTATAGGCAGTGGGGATCATTATATTTACTTCAACTGGCTACTAGTGATCTTGATTTCAAAACTGAAATTTACTTTGCTGATGATCTAAATGTGGGACAGTACAGAAGTGGCAAGTAATGGCAGTGATGTGATTGTTGATTTTGATGAAATAGACAATTCAGGTGTGGTGGATTTTAGGCAGGGGGCATTGTTATTTTAACAACATCAAAATGAACTGAGTGGATGATAACTTGTTAATTGGTATTTTTGACAATGATGCAGACTTTTATAGTTTTCAGGCTGACTGGAGTTATGAGAACTACATATAAAATACCAATATTGGATGTGTGCATAGTATGAAATTTTAAAACATTCCTTGATCTGTTATGGTTGATTTCCAATTCTCATTCAAGTAAATTTAATAAAATTATAACAGCTTTTGACATTCTTGATGGATTTTTTATAATTTTGTCTTTAATGGTGCAGAATTCCACACATTTCATACACTTACACATATGACATAAAAATATTGTAGATAGAATAATTTCGTTTAAGGTGAATTATAAAAAAATGTAGAGCATGTTTTTTAGCTTACTTAACTTTTCTTGCAACTGAATTATTATATCTGAAAACTTGCAGTGAAAGAATATATGACTTAAAACCAAATTTTATTCCTTTTAAAATATTTTATAAGATAGAAACATTGTTTGAAAAACTTTTCATGCAAAGCAAGATCAACCAATGTCACTGCATTCTCTCTTGTTGATTTTCAAGTTCTATGCAGCTGCCTTTCTGATTGGGCTTATTATGAAAAAGGCATTCCCTGCTGTTTTTTCCATTGTTGTATTTTTAATTTCTTTTAAAATTAGTATGTATTTGTATTAATATTTTTAGCTGAGGCTGCTGAACATCTAATAGATGAGGTGTTCCATGTGCTGATTGTCATGTTGGAGAGTAACAAGGTTTCAGGATATGGGCGTGACTCGGCCATGGAGCTCATCATTAAAAATGTCACCCGTAAAGATGGACTACACTGGACCAGAAAATTCCTTGACACTCAGGGTATCCTAATTATGTGAAAACAATTTTTGCTAATGTTTATCTACAAATAATAACAAGGCAATTAAAATTTTAAAAATTCTTTAAATGCCACCAGAAAGAAACAACACCTGCAACAGACGTATTTGTTTTTTTACATTCAGAATGTAATACTACAACCTTGTCATTTGAAATAAGGCCATTTAGACCTTTCAGTTCAGGCAGCTTTGGTATTTTGGGAGATTATGCTTGTGGGCTTATATTCATAATGTTAAATAAGCTATATCTGAAAAATTCTGTCCCAAATTTGCCGTCGTTCTTTCATGACTTGCCCATGATTGATGAAAAGCTCATCTGTCACTTTTGAAAAATTGTGTCTGAGGTTTTTAATGAGAAATCCTTTCCAATGATAAAGCCACAACTCATGTTTTAAATAAAGAACAAGGCAGTCATATTTGTGATTATCGTCAGAGGAAAATTTAATATTGCCATGAAATATGTCTTTTATATTTGTTGAATATACAGACAACTATTGCAATTTTGTGATCTGTTAGGTCTCGAGTGTGTGATAAAAGGCAGGAATTTTGTTAATGCTATGTACTTTTTCAGGCAATAATTAGGTAAAGGAAATTAAAAAACAAAATAAGGCAGTTTCTTAAGGCTTTGAAGAAGATTTTTTGGCTCATATAAATATTTAGTCTTTTTCATTTGTGTGAATTTAGCAAAATTTAGCGTAACAAAAATGTAAAATTATATCACATTGTACTCCAACAATGTACACAACTTTGATAATATTAATATCAATACAACTTCATCTTAATTAGTATGGTTGCGAGACAAATTTAAATATATAAATTGACATTATACCATATGTAATGAATTTGTTTTCAGGTATTGAGGCTTTACTCCTGATTGCTGGGGCTGTAAAACAACATCAAACACTGCAGATTACAGACCTATCTAAAATGCATGCCTCTGTTGCCTTGAGCAAGATCTGGGATGATACAATCAGTGATAAGGAGAGAGACATCTTCAAGGAGAAATGCAGTGCATTTTTTAAGTGAGTACATTATATATATAGATTTCAGTTGAAGCCAGGCCTGCTATAGCAACCACCCATGTTGAAAGACCATGTTACAAATGCCGTTTCTACAGGAATCAATACATATTTAACTATGCACAACTAACCTTTCGTTAGTTATCCTTATGAATACCCCAAAACATAGCACAGAAAATGATTCCTAAAATATGTATGGTTGTGCTCAAACCACTGCTGTACAGTTGTTGATTCTTACATTGGCTGATTTGCCTTTTTGTTTGCAATGAAAATATGACAAATTTAGAGTCATTGTAGTCTCTTGAGAGACTCCTGTGAAGAGCTCACTTTTAATAAGAAGCCACTTTGCCAAATACCAGTATCTTTTTGTACTGTTTTATTCCCCATCAAGAGAGACCTCCCTTTTAGAAGACACAGAAGGCATGGCCTTGTAAGATGGTGCCCTCTTTATATATCCATTGTATTTGACTTCTGTCATGTAATTACTGATGTTTCCATCTAGAATATACTATGTCAAAACAGCAGTTAATATCAGTAATTACTGATGTTTCCAAATGAGAATATACCTACATTAAAACAGCAGCTAGTTAACAACAATGTAGTATGCCTTAGCTCTTAGAACTGTGGCGCATCAATATTATTGTATAAGGTGAAACCACTTCACACTAATCAGAAAAAAGGTGCTGCCTGATAGGATGTGGAGGTGTTCCCTCCCATCTGCTGGGGTTCTCTTGTCACCACCCCCCCCCCCAGTACCTGACCAGTTTTGTTATCTTTTTTTTGTAACTCGTCTGAGGGAATTGGTCCTGTTGATTCATATTTCAACTGACCGTTGTGTTTTGTTGATGTATAGTTTTTACACTCCTAACCACCTGTGTTGCCGGTGCAGTCATTGTTTTGGGTCACGTGATGTTTATCATATCCACTTTTTAGGGAAGTTATTATCAGGGCAAATTGGTGCAGCGGTTGTACTGTTTTTATGACTGCTTTAATGTGTAATGTATCTGGGTTGCAGTTAGGATTGACTTAAGAAGCATACAGACAAAATGGAAATTTTTGCATAAAAGTAGGGATAAAAGATGGAATGGCTTGAAAGCTTTTTTAAACAGTTATTTTATATTTACATGTATTGTGTGAAAAAATACAGTTAAGTTCTGATTGCCAAATTTAGGACTGCCTTGGTATTTTATAAGTCCACTGTTTTTGTTTGTTTTTTTTGCCAGGAAATTTATCATATTTGTAAAATACTAATCCTGGTTGAATCATGATATTTTCCAAAGGATTGATGAGTGGATGAATTGTATCATTGTCAGTTGGATCCTAGAATTGGGTATCGTATCATTTTCCTAAGCTGTTTGGGTGTGACACAGACCCAAACTGGGTGGAATTTTCTTGAATGGTATTAAGATCCAGTTTATTGTAGGACTCACTACTAGACAGTGTAGGATATAAATGGAATAGATTCCAAATCCATATCCCTAACAGTTTGATTCTGGGGTCCAACCAAGAGAAGTGGTATCGATGGAAGCGTGATATTTTTTCATGATTTTTATACTTATTCCTTTCTTTTATATGCTTGGCATGAATTTTTTTAATCTATATATTTCAATTTTTATTCGACACCTGAGAGATTGGTGATGTGTATACATTGCTTCACACATGACACACTGAGGCTTCATTTTTTCATTGTAGTATATGATGTAATCATTCCAATACTAGGCTTTAATTGACTTTATTTCCTCACAACAGTTCGTTTACTTCCAGCAAAAGATATTAGGCCCTGAACACCCAAGTTCTCATTGGAGGAGCATGGTAGACTATGCTTGGTCATAATAGACAGATGTTGATCGCTATATTTTGTAGAGTATGTAATTGGTATATCTCATAACATTCTCTATTTTTACAATTAATGTTGTTACTAGAATGTTCAGGATCAGATTGGATAATTTATATTATCTTATTCTGAACATAATTTATGTTGTGTTCATGTTGGTTAAAGTGTATCAGCACCAAGGTCTCCTGAGGAATTCTTTTATTCTCACTTGGGGGCCCTGAGTGGCCGAGTGGTCAAAAGCGCTCACCATTACGGATCACTGCCATCTCTCCTCTGTCTGTGTGGGTTCGAGTCCAAGGCTCGGCTAGTGTGGGTACGTGGGAAAGCCTGCCAGTAGCTTATCATGGGTCGGTGGTTCTTCCCTCAGTTTTCCAGGGTTCTTCCTCCACCAGTTATACTGGCCGCCATGTATAGCCTATCTTGTGCTGGAAAATGGCATTAAATCCTAGAACAACAACAACAACAAAATTATTCTCACTTAAATTCCCTTTTAGTCTCACTTATATGCTGTTTACCACAAAGCTGGAAGGTGGATAAGTAAATAATGAATCCATTTTCATTGAAAAGTTGCAATTAATGGTCTTGTAATCCACTGTTTTATTTGCGAAAATTTTACGAGTGAAGGTCTAAGTTCACAAGTTTTCACTGGTAAAATGTTCAATAAGAAAATACTGGATTGTAACAAAAAAATCTCTGTAGTCTTTGCACAGAATTGGATAGTAGGTGAAGTACCTATTACTAAAAGTTCTTATTTTCAGTTCTAATTTTGATGGAGTTAGTGCCCTTTTCCATCAGTTTTAAATGTCCACTAAAGATCTTAGTAATTAGTATAACTCAAGAACCATCAAAAATATTCATAGACAATATCGGGTCTGTACATCATCTTTAGACTAGATATTCCTTGTATGGGTTTTTCTCATAAGCTTCAGGGGCCCCGAGTGGCTGAGTGGTCTAAAGTGCTGTCTTGGATTCGGCTAATGTGGGTATGTGAGAAAGCTTCCCAGTAGCTTCTTGTGGGTCGGTGGTTCTTTCCAGAATTTTCCCAGGTTCTTCCTCCACCATTAATACTGGCCACCATGTATAGCCTATTGTGTGCTGAAAAATGGCGTTAAACCCTACAACAGCAACTCATCAGCTCCAAAAAAACATTTGGATAGAGTTATGGCTTTCTGGCAGCCAACTTTATGTCTTAACATGGTGTTTTGTTTATAACTGGCATAGCTCGAGAACCATTTAAAATATTCTGATGCAGTTAGTAAGAAAATTGTCTCTGAGACCTACCTGTATCTCTTATGTGTATGGTCTTATCATAATTAACTTCATATCTTCACATAGGATGTTTTTGTGGTGAGCATTACTTAAGAAACATTCAACATACTCAGTTGCAATGAGGTGTGAACATTGGCTTAGATTTTGATGTGCTATTGATGTTATTTTTCTGGTCACTGACACCTCTTAGAGTTATGACCATTGGCAGTGGACTTCATATCTTTCTATGGGATGTTACTTGTGAGTGGTAGAAATCAAGAACTGTTCAACATATTCTGATGCAGCTTAGTATCAACACAGCATGATGGACTTTCATATGGTCTTTGATTGGTATAATTAGTTCCAGTTTGGATAGATTTATGCCCCATGTCCAGCAAGTTTTTGTTTTCAAAAGGGAAACTTGGAACATTGCTTGCAGTCAGCATAGATTTAGAACCATTCAACATATTTGGATGTATTTGGTGAGATCATTGCCTCATAAATTTAGATGTGTAAATATAGATGTGGCTTTTATTGCTTTTGTCTTGTCTTCAACATTTGTACAGAGTTATAGCTCTAGTTGGTCAACAAATGGAAACTTAGAAAATTGCTTGCAGACAGCACCATTCAGAATATTCTGATGTAATTTTATATGAAGATTAATAGACCTAGATGTGGCTGTTATGAATCTTTTCTCATCAACTCAGTTTGGACAGAGTTATGGCCCTTGTTAATTGCCTACATATCTTTTAGCCATTATGACATTTTGTACCATCATAGTTGACATCATTGCTGGTACTGGGCATCCAAACCAATGAGTCAGAAATTATGATTAAACATTATTTTATCCTCATTTAGATGGACAAATACTGTTGTATGTGCTGATGCATGAATGCAGAACCATCAAGGTGAATTCCAAGTGTTATACAAACTGACTATTTTGGGCCTTTGCACTGGTAGATAGTTGAAACTTTGCATGTTCATATGTTTTTTTCACACGGTCAACTGTTGTAATGTGCAAACTTTTGCAAATATCAGAGGCAAAGGCATAATCAGATATAAGTATTAGGTTAAATAATGGTTGACCAGTTTGGTACCAGTTTTAATCACATTTATTGATATGAATAATCTTAAATTTCTTAACTTTGATGTATATTGCAGAGAAGTAAATTTGCTTCTAAATATTGTAGTTTTATATATTTTCATGCAAAAATTTGCAATTAACAATGCCACAATACACAAGTGAAATGAAATAAATGATTTGAATTTTTTCTCTCCCCCATAAGTGATTTGTTTTACAAATTTGATTACTTTTTACAAGTATGTATTGAAATGTATTTTACATCTAGTATTAAAAAAATATGTAACAACTGGAGCTTCTTCCCCTGAGTGGAACACTTCTAAGTAAAGTTGCAACAGTGTTTTCCTCATTTTCCAGCATGGTGTATAAACTGTGCATTTACTTGGAAATTGTGTTTAGTCATAATACTTACAAGTTGCATCTGAAATGAAAAACTACGTGGAAATAAAAATGAAATGGGAAGTGCAGCTAAGTCCAATCTTGGCTTGGAAAATTCTAACTAATGGAGGACTTTCATAATTAAGATTTGCATCACTGACATGTTGATTTTTTTCATGTACATGCCATATCAAAGTTGATGTTTATATCTGATTTTATGAGTGTGTTTCCATTGCAGAGAACTATTTGGAGATGCCAACCTGGACTCCAAGGTTGAAGCTGTCAAGGCTATTTCTACTTTGCTGCAGGTAAATTAGGGATAATTTATTATTTATACAAGATCAGATGATTGGAAATTTACTTCTGTTCGCTATTAGTTTAGAAGATTTTACTTTATGAATCATAAAACATTTACTTCTAATTTGTCAGATGGCTAACTTTCATAACTTAGTAGTTTCTTTTAGCATGCTCATAACTTCCATAGAGTGAGTATTAATTTTTCACTTTGATGGTGGAAATATTACTGTTTTGTTTACAATGAAACAAAATACAATCCACATGACACAAAATGTAATACTCATGATGACAAAATGCAATACTCATGACATGAAATGCAATACTCATGACGCAAAATGTAATTCTCATAATGAAAAATGCAACACTCATGATGAAATGTAATACTCATGATGACAAAAGATGCAGTACTCATGACAAAATATGTAATACTCATGCCATTATTATGATGCAGACATCCTTATCTGGTTGTTAGCTTTAACATATAGAAAATGAATATGTTCTTTTAAAAGAGCATTGTATTCCAAATGTGTAATGTCGGAGCACTTTGGTGCATAGAGTATTGTTCATGGATGTAAAGTATGTTAGATCTGCACTCTTGCACCTTGTAGGAGGCATCTAATGGAGGCAGAAGCCAAGTTGACTTAGTGTTATGTATGCCAGGCTTGCAACAGAAACAGAATTAATTCGAATTCTGCAATCAAATCAGCCTGGGTCAGTTATCTCTTTGCATCCTTGAGTAAGGTACCTTACTCCAGTTGCCTCAACAATAAATAACTTATAGTACATATACACATACATATGAACTATAAGTTGATCTCCCCATGCTGTTCAGGCGATAAAGAGTGAAATTCTCTTTGACTCTCATGAGAAGTCAAGTTTTGCAAGTCTGATTTTTCTGCAGGGGATGACTCATCATCAATGAGTAAGAGTTGCACTTTGGAAAATTAAATTAGCCAAACTCACTGAATAGATAGATAAGAAAAATAATGACAAAACCAGTGTAAAATATATACAGTGATATTATGGAGTGGACTTTGTCAGAAATAACTTGACAACCTATATTTTGTCCATCTTCAAGTCATCAAATCTATCCAAATCAATTCTTTATATGATAATTCTTTGAATTATATTATTGGTCACATACTGGGTTAAAATTAGTAGATCTGAATGAATCATTTGACTGCATCCCTTAACATGCTAATTCAGTATACTTTACAAACATCGAAAGTAAAGTCCAGACTTTCATGATT
Source organism: Sinohyriopsis cumingii (assembly GCA_028554795.2). Taxonomy (NCBI): domain Eukaryota; kingdom Metazoa; phylum Mollusca; class Bivalvia; order Unionida; family Unionidae; genus Sinohyriopsis; species Sinohyriopsis cumingii. Next base: position 111,490,987 of record CM068837.1, on the reverse strand, counting down.
TGTAGTATCTTGTAAATATCATTGTCTAATGCCATCTGTTCAAGGCCCAAGATTTCATCCTCATTGTCTGTGTCACAAAGTAGAGTTCCGAAATCATCCACTGCCATATGGACACATTAAACATCATCCAGCTCCGATTTTACATCTTTACTGTCATCTGTGGGTGCTTATGATGATTCTGAGCTTTGGCTGTTTAAGTGACATTGTGATTATACAGTCAGAACTCTGTTAAAGGATATGCCACATCTGAATAGGTGTAACTTGGATATCACACATCTGAACAGGTGTAAATTGGTTGTCTTGATCACTGAGAGTTCAAATTGAAAATTGGTGGCTCCATAAAATTAATATCATTTGGGAAAACAAAGTAGGTACTGCCTTTACAAGTAGTGGGATTAAGGTCAGCTGTGCAAAGGTAGTGGGGGCCCCGAGTGGCCGAGTGGTCTAAAGCGCTTTCCATTACAGATCACTGCCATCTCACCTCTGTCTGCGTGGGTTCGAGTCTCGAATTCGGCCAATGTGGGTATGTGAGAAAGCTTGCCAGTAGCTTATCATGGGTTGGTGGTTCTTTCCAGGGTTTTCGCTGGTTCTTCCTCCACCATTAATACTGGCCGCCATATATAGCCTGGCGTGTGCTGAAAAATGGCGTTAAACCCTACAACAACAACAACAACAACACAAAAAAAAGCAAAGATAGTTGTGGGACATTGGTTGGATCAGAACAGATATCCATTTTATGGCTCATTCAAAGGACAGTTGGGGAAGCAAAGTGGATGGTGCCTTTAAAAGCAAAGGGCTTTCCAGCCCACATTTTGCAGTTAGCTCAGGAAATATCAGTTGGGAATTAGATCTGGCTTATGGAAAAGGAAAATATAAATCAAATGAAAACATTTATTACATTAACAGTGTGTTTACAGCAGAACACAAAATTTACTACAAATACAGGTTGTTCAGACATACCAATATACTTACTAGCAAATACCCATGGTAAAAAAATATTGACAAACACTCATCTTCCTGTGGGTAATTTTAAATTTAATATTTTAAGACAATTAAGATCAATAAGTGTAGATATGATTATTATGAAATGAATATTGTAATGTACCACATATTCATTTTGTGGTGCTAATAGTGGCATGAAAACTTACAAATATTTGAACTGACAGTAATTTGTACATACTGCACACATACAGTGTTTCCAATATTACCCCTAGATTTATAAAAAATTTGGTATGTCATCCTTGTAAGACACTGCCTAGAGTGTATGAAGTGAGCAAATATGGTAGTTGTATGTCTGTGCCATACAATAAATAATAATAATAATAATAATGAGGACATTGTATAGCGCCAAATCTTTAGAAGCTCTAAGCGCTTTACAACATTAGACAACACCTATAAGATAAAAAACATATAATAATATTATTACAAAAACAAACACCATGAAATTAGAAAATACATTAAATAATAAAAAACATGCTGGGAATATTTCAGGTAGATCTTTAAGTTTGTTCTTGCAGTCAAAATAAGTGAGTTTTGAGAGCCCTCTTGAATGTGATCACTGTGTCTTTGTGTAAGTCCAGTGGGCAATTCATTCCACGTTGCTGGGCCCTGGTATGCAAAAGAATGCTGTCCATATGACTTTGTTTTCATAGTGGGAATAATGAGTATACGATTATCAGAAGAGGAGCGTACGTGTCTTGATGGTGTGTACACATGGGTGAGATTGGATAGGTATGTTGGACTAGAGTCTGACAGTGAAACGTAGCACAGAGAACAAATTTTGTGTTTGATTCTGGATCGAATGGATAGCCAGTGTAGGGTACAGAGCAGCGGGGAGGTGTGCTCTGATCGTGGTACTCTAAGTATGATCCGAGCAGCTGTGTTTTGAACTTTTTGAAGTTTCTGGAGTAGATACTGAGATGAACCAGACATAATTGAGTTACAGTAGTCTAGTCTTGAAAGTACTAATGAACACACAAGTGTTTTAGTGGCATCAACTGAAAGATATTTGCGAATCGAGCTGATGCGTCTCAGCTCAAGATATGCAGCCTTGCATATGTTCATGACATGTTTGTGCAATGTGAGAGTACTGTCCAGAGTAACACCTAGGTTTCATACTGATTGTGTGAATTTAATGTTGGTGTTGCTGATATTTATTGTTTGAGGTAAAGAATGCGAAATTTATTGTTTGAGGTAAAGGATGCGAATGAGAAAGTCTTTATGTTGCGATCAGAATGGCCTCAGTTTTATCATCATTCGTCTGTAGCTTGTTACATGTCATCCATGATTTCACATCAGAAATGCACCTCTCTACACCTTGGATGGTAGCATCAACTTCAGTTGGTTGGCTAGATTTGTATATTTGGGTGTCATCAGCGTACAGTTGGTGAGAAACTGGATGATGATCTATGACACTTGGGAGTGGCCGAGTGTACAGAATGAACAGAACAGGTCCAAGAACAGACCCCTGTGGAACACCACAACATGGTCAACTGGGCTGGAGTGTATTCCATTTGCAGATACAATTTGTGTCCTGTTGACCAAGTAGGACTTGAACCACAGTAAGGCTGTATCATGAATGCCAAATACATGCTGAAGACGGTGAAGTAATATATCATGGTATATTGTGTCAGATGCTGCAGACAAATCAAGGAGGGTGAGGACTGTAATCTTTCCACTATCCAACGCAGAGAGAATGTCATTAACTACTTTTAGAAGAGTAGTTTCAGTACTGTGGTAAGGGCGATATGCAGATTGTACATTGCTAAAAAGACTGTTTGAATTTAGATGAGATACAAGCTGGGATAGAACAACCTTCTCTAAGATTTTTGATATGAATGGGAGATTAGAAACTGGGCGGTAGTTCTTTAAATCGTTATGGTCTAGTGTTGGTTTCTTCAGCAGAGGCTTTACAATGGCAGTTTTGAAAAACAATGGGAATTCCCCGGATGAGAGAGAGGTATTAATAACATCAGTTAGTGAAGGCAATACTGAATCTAAGCACTCAAGCAGCAGTTGATGTTGGAATTGGATCAAGTTCACATGACTACGATTCACTCTTCATCAGGATTGTACGTACGAAATCCATAGAGACAGGTTCAAATGCTGCTAATGGTTACCGCTCAAATTCTGTATCCCAACTGTATGGTGACGACAAGTCAATTGAAATTGTGGTGTCAAGCTTATCTCAAATGGTTTGTACTTTGTCACAGAAGAAATTTGCTAACATGTCCAGAAGGTCGACTGGAGAGAAGGTAGTTGGAAGTGGTGTTGATTTGTTCCTTGACATTAGCTTGTTAGTAATTTTGAAGAGCTCTTTGCAGCTGGAACTTTCCATGATTTTAGTAGTGTAGTGGGCAGATTTCGCTGCATGGACTATATTTGTGACACACACACAGACAAACACACACACACACACACACAGATTAGTATAACTTTGAAACAAAAGGTGATGCAAGCTCAAATTTCTAGGTTGATCTTAGATTGTGATGGATTGTTCGAAGTCACAGACATGAGAATGCCTTACATGCCATTAAGATCTGATGACGAACAGAGTGCTTGACGTTTAAGTTATCAAAGTTTTACTGTATTACAAGGACTTGATTCTTTCCAAGTATTTTTCAAGATATATTAGTAAATGTTTTGAGAATTTTCTTTCTGATGTAGGGTCCATTTGAGGTTGGAAACATGATACTTGGCTTTGAAGGAGTGACACAGCTAATGTTGGCCCTTGCAGATAGTGATGTATCCATTCACCAGGTAAGTTTCAGTGGATATCTACACTTGTTAGCATAGACAAGGAAATATAATTATATGTCATGAATAAAGTGGAAATGTGTCGTTGGAAGTTGCCAAATTCACCTATGTAGTTAATAACTATATGACTACAGTAATAAAAAAAAATTTCCAAATTTGAAGAGACTTATTACTAAATATATATTTATGTAGTGTGTCATTCATAGAAGGGTTTGGAATAATAAGAATAATAATAATGATGATAATAATAATGTGAGCTATGTACAGTGCCTAATCTTTAGAAGTTCTAAGCACTTCATAATATTAGATAACTTAGAAAAGCATATGCAATGAAAAGGTTACAAAAATAAACATCATGAAATTACAAAATAAAAACATACTGACAAAAATTGAGGAAGTAAACATTATTAAGTCTGTTAAGTCTGTTCTTGTAGTTGAAATAGGTGAATTTTAAGGGCATTCTTGAATGAGATCACAGTGACCTTATGTCTAAACCTAATATGCATTTCATTCCATGTGCCTTGATATGCAAAAGAATACTGTCCGTATGACTGTTTTAACAATGGGAATGGTGAGAATAGAATTGTTGGAAGAGGTCTGTAAGGTTCTTGATGAGTTGTACACATGGGTCAGATAGGATTATCGGACTGTAGCCTGTCAGTGAAATAATAGCATAATGAACAGATTTTGTGTTTAATTCTGGCTCAAGCAGGTAGCAAGTGAAGGCTACAGAGCAGGGGGGAGGTGTGTTCAGTTTTCATACTCTGAGGATGATCCAAGCAGCCATGTTTTGAACTTTTTGACGTTTATGTAATAGATACTAAGATGAACTAGACGGGTGTGAATTACAGTTGTCCAGGCTTGAAAGTACAAAGGAACACAGATTCTGAAGTGTTTTAATGGCATCAATTGAAAGACAATTTTGAATGGGACCGATGCATCCCAGCTCCAGATATAAAGCCTTACATATGTTCAGGTGCCCAATGTCTTGGTGTGAATATCCTGAAATTCTGAACCTCTTCACGCTGCCATAGACAGAAGTCACGATTTTCCTTAAAAATTAACCACCAGAAAAATTTGGTGGAAATTGAAGACATATTTGAATATATTTGATCCATTCAAATATTTTGTGCTAATTGTAATATATCAGTTTCTGGCATATAACTTGAGAATGGTTTTGATCCTTTCCATCTTTCTGGTCATTGCAATATAAGTCTAGACCAGTATCCAGCATAATCAGAACAGTTTGTTTTGGTCCTTCCCAGTCTTCTCAGGTAATGCATGTCATATGATCAGCTTCGTGCCACTATTTAGAACTCTTTGATTAGGTTGATTGTGTTTTCTTCATGACGTTATGTTTTGTTTGTTTTTTCCTAATTAGATATCTACAACATTTGTGTTTACCCATGAACTATAATCGGCAGTATTTCTATAAACTTTTCATATGTGCAAAGGTTCATTCATCAAAGCTGAAATGAGCCAATGGCGGTTTGGAGGACAGTAATACACAGAGCAGTATACTGTAAATAGTGTTATATAAATTTTCATGTATATGTTTTGTAATTTAAAAAAATGTTTTTAATTAGAATAATGTATTTTGAACCCTCTTGTCCTGAATTTCCCTAATTGGCAATGGGCATCTCTTCATGTTAGTGTAATGAGAATGTCCTGTCAAAAGTAACACTTAGATTTTGTAATGACTGTGTTAATTTAATGTTGGTATTGCTGGTACTTATTGTTTGAGGTAAAGAATGTCAATGAGAATAAATCCCACTGCCCACATTGTGAACCTGTTCTCATTATATCTGTGGTCAGAACATACCATCTTTTAAATTAGAGATTGTAATGATTGTGTGTTTAATCTTTAATTTTTAATAAGTTTATATGTTTCTGCATTCAGTGGCCTCGGGAAGTTTGTGGTCTGCATCTTTTATAGACAAATTTTAATGGTCATTGAAGTTCAGTTTGTGATCAGATCTTGTACAGTTTGCATGAGTCATGTGAAAACTATTTAAAATGTTGTATTACCTGAAACATATTTGTTGTTTTCTGATTTTTTTTATGGCACCTGCTCGCCACTTACATACATTTAGAGTGTTTGCTTTTTCGTTTGGATGGCGAGAGAGAGAAATGAATATGTCCCAAATATTGAAATATAATTTCCATATTGGGAAAATAAATTGGTTCTATGGGTGATATCACCCTAGTGGCAATTTTTCTACACCGCTAATTTCATTATTTTGATAGGAAATATATAATAATAAAATCTATCAATAAAATTTTTACAAAATGTGAAATAATAGCAGTGACGTATTCCACACACTGCATTGCCCAAATTTATGATCTAGTTGTATGGAAACAAAGCTGCATTTTCAACCTTAGGGTTAACAGTGAGAGGTAGCTGCAGTTTGATACGAAAGAGTAAAATAGAAGAAACCTGTCCTTAATACATAATTTTGTTCGAAGTGGGCAGAGTTATTGAATCAAGATTTGTATACATATGCTGAAATAAGAAATGTATTTAATATAAAAGCAAATCAGTCTCCCAACATAAAACTCTTGCACATTACTCCTCCTGTAAAATTGTTTTCAGCAAGTGGCTGTAGAGGCCATTGTCCACTCTGCCTCCAAGAAAGAGAGATGTACAGGCCTGTTGGCAGATGCTGTACCAATTCTGAAAAAACTGTTCCAAAGCGGGGATGACCATGTGAAAGTTCGTGCCTTGGTGGTAAGGATGTATCGTATTTGAGTGATAATATACATTGATTTTTTGGGGGTGATAAATACAGTCAAATTAGATAAATGTACTTACCTTGTTTTTGTTTTGGTGACCTGTTTGTAAGGGGTAATGTAGACTTGTACTGTCAACTTCTTTTTATATAAGTCTGTTTGATTATATTTATCTACCACATCTCTGTTTTGGTGTGCTCACTGTCAACTTTTGTTTATCACAATACATTTGTTTTATTATGATTCAGTGGATTAATCCCACTGGCAAATAAACAAATATTAGTTAAAGACCTTGTAATGTCAGTAAGTGTGCAAGTACAACAGAACTGGACAAGTGCATTATTGGTGCATTCTGGTTTTTTTTGGTGTAAAACCTGACAGTTGATGAAGACAACTGCTTTTCTGAGCTTTGGAAATGCACTTTAAGTAACACAAAGTACACTAAACTTGCCTGTCCATGAAATACAGAAACTAATTTCACAGTCAATTGTTTTCTCAAAGTGCATTAGCAAAATGTTAAAATATAAAACCCAAGAAATGTATTGGCTTGTTTTTTTTTTAAATAAAAGTTTAAAATAGCCATGGAAAACTCCATATAGTCTTCCATGAGATGAACATTAAAACGTCTTGGTATGTACTCTCAAATTTAGAGAAACCACCCATTATTAAAAATTTTTAAAATTTAAAAAAAGTTTTTTAAAATAATTATGGGATACACACATTTCTGTTTGTTTAACAAGGATTTCTAGCATGAAAATCAGGGGAAAACCTTAACACAAATTTAAGATTTGCATAGTTCATTTTTGGTTTTTGATAATATCATGTATGATAAAATTTCACATTAATTATAATGCTGTGTATGAAAGAAGCTACTGATGTCTATTTTGTTCTGCCTCATCTGACATGCCTTTATTGTGTATGAAATGTACCTACTTATGATTTGTATTAGTGTGGTCCGTCTCAAAATTACATTATTTGATGGTCCCCCTAGTTCCGAAAGTTAAGGATTTGTTATGTGTTTGTGTTTCCCCCTTTATACTGATGAATGTATGTGTTCATTTATTATAATTTCAGTTTTTATGAGAAGTCTAAATGTCTTAGATCATTGTAATAAAATTACTTAAATTTTAAAATTGCAATATAAGATGAAAGAAAAATACAGTAACACTTTTTGTATTAATATTTTTTTAGTAAAATTGAAACAACAAATGATGAAAAAGCAGCTTGACATGTTTTCATATACTGGCATTAGCAAACTCTTATTTTTACATTTGAACATTATGATCTTGACCTGTTTCATCTCTATTCAAACTGAAGAATTTATCAGTAACATCTCTTGAATAATTGTGTAAACTTTGTTCATATCTTTTAGCCTAATTTTGGTTGCCATTTTATTAAAGAGGGTGCAACGTACATGGTGCAAATAACTCACTGTTCACCTTTGTGTGTACTGGAGGTTGTTTTTTTGTGAAACTGCAGTCACAGAATTTTAATTGTAAGCACCTTATTAGAATTTTCCTTTCCTGCTGTCAAGTAATGGTTTTACAGAATGACATTGCCTTATATGCTTATAACTTGGGTCCTGCTGCCAAATCATGTGCCAGCAGATTGGGGTTTAAGGTCTGTTCTACTGATTACTCATTAATTGATGTCACTTGCATTTCCTTTGTAGCAAGCAATGGGGATATAAACAGAGCTACCAGAATTGATTGGAGCAAGTGTGTATAATTTTTATCACAATATTTATGTAGCATATACAAGCTATAATTACTTCATTTTCCCAGGAATGATTGACCAGTGTAAGCTAGTACTTAAGCCTCTGATTTTTGACAAGGAATTCTTTTTTATAGGGGCTGTGTAAACTTGGGTCATATGGAGGATCAGATGCCAGTATAAGGCCAATGGCTGAAGGATCTACTGTGTCTCTGGCTAAAGCTTGTCGAAAGTAAGGTTTATAAACAGATTACTTGCCTTCATTAGAATAGATCATTATATTGATAATCTAACAGCTGTTTACCCAGCAATTGTTTTTAAAAAAGGAATGATTTATTGCTCATCATTTATAGTCTTAATAGTAATTAATATGTGATTCTTACATATGCCAGTATTGTCGTGCTCCAGTATAGGGAATAAATCAACAACAACAATACCCTCTTTGACTTGCTGTTGAATGCAGTGTATGAACAGTCTTGTGAATCATGTTGTTCCTGATTATGACTGAGTTTTGTACATACTATGGTCATCATCAGTTTTTATTTAGTTGGAGCTTGATACAGTTGTTGTGGGCTTAACACCATTTTTCAGCACACGATTGGTTATACATGCCTGCCAGTATAACTGGTGGAGGAGGAATCCAGGAAAACCCTGGTAAGAACCACTGACCCACAAGAAGCTACTGGCAAGCTTTACTGCATACCCATATTGGCCGAACCCTAGAATTGAACCCACAGGGACAGAGGTGAGATGGTAGAGGTCAGTAATGGCAAGCCCTTAGACAATTTAGCCATCCAGGGCCTGACAGCATATTTTGTATACATCTACTTTTCAGTGGATCACTGAAACTATCATGTCATGACCATGACATGACAATGTGCATAAAGTGGTCCCATTCTTGTAAGGTACCTCTCCTCACCAGCGGCCACTCATTTTATATGGTCCGAATGGCTTGGCAACAGTGAGTGTGTGTTCAGGAGTACCACTCTATGACATCCAACGATCCACCATGATGGTATGCATTATAATAGTGCAAAAAATGTCAAATTTTCCTGGTCATGTAGTAGAGATTACAGATTGAATGTCATAGGTATCTGTTGATTTCTGAATTCAGCACATTGACATTTGTCTCAACATGCTGATAAAATATCTAATTTTAATTGTTACAAAGAGGTCTGTAATCTGATTACCATTGCTACAGTGTGCTTGATACATGTAAGATTTTGTCATGTTGATAACGTACTGGTCATTATTATTATTGATAATTATAAAGATGACAAAAGCTAATCAGTGATAAACACCATTCTTTTCTACTCGGGTCAGCATAATATCCAGTTGTCTTAAAGTAGTTGTTGATTCTTTCACATATTGGGAAGGGATTAGAAAGGGTTTCAGATTAAAACCAGTCAATCATGCTTACTAACTTATAAATACTGAACTTTTCATGTATTAACTGCAAATTACTAATTAAGGAATACGTTATTCAAAGACGCAGAATGTTGACATGTTTTGAAAGGGAAAGGGAAAGTAATTTAACTAAATGAAATTATAGTGATTCCTTTGAGAAATATGATGTCAGAAATGTTAAGATAAACATGTCTTTCATACATTCCACAAAAGTGGGAAAATGTAATGGACAGCACCATTTGTACCCTGATTTTATGGACAAGCTGTTTTTGCACACCACTGATGAATATTGGAATTATTTTAAATAATTATTCTATAAAAAAAACAATGATGCAAATATTAATACAAGTTTCAGTGCATTGATCTTTATGTTTACCACAAGTTTTGTCACACTGATTCACATCATTTGTACAAGTTTCATTGCTTTGATCCATATCATAAACACAAGTTTCATCACATTGATCCATAACATTAACACAAGTTTCACCAGATTGATCCATAACATTAACACAAGTTTCAATGCATTGATCCATAACATTAACACAAGTTTCATCACATTGATCCATAATATCAGTTCAAGTTTCATCACATTGATCGATATCATTAATACAAGTTTCATTGCTTTGATCTATAACATTAACACAAGTTTCATCACATTGATCCATAACATTAACACAAGTTTCATCACATTGATCGATATCATTAATACAAGTTTCATTGCTTTGATCCATAACATTAACACAATTTTCAATGCATTGATCCATAACATTAACACAAGTTTCATCACATTGATCCATAATATCAGTTCAAGTTTCATCACATTGATCCATAACATTAACACAAGTTTCATCACATTGATCGATATCATTAATACAAGTTTCATTGCTTTGATCCATAACATTAATTCAAGTTTTATTGCATTGATCCATAACATCAATTCAAGTTTCATCATGTTGATCCATGACATCAATTCAAGTTTCATCACATTGATCCATAACATTAATTCAAGTTTTGTTGCATTTATCCATAACATCAATTCAAGTTTCATCAAAATGATCCATAACATCAATTCAAGTTTCATCACATTGATCCATATCATAAACACAAGTTTCATCACATTGATCCATATCAATAACACAAGTTTCATTACATTGATCCATAACATCAGTTCAAGTTTCATCACATTGATCCATATCATTAACACAAGTTTCATCACATTGGTCCATAACATCAATTCAAGTTTCATCACGTTGATCCATATCATTAATTCAAGTTTCATCACATTAGTCGATAACATTAATATGTCTTTCATAACATTGATTCCATAACAGGAGCTCCAGGTGGTATAATGGTTTAAAATTCTCACCTTTACTGATCACTGCCATCTTCCCTCTGTCCATGTGGGTTCAAAGTCGCATGATCAGCCAGTGTGTGTTTGTGCAAAAGCTGTCATTAGCTTCGTTCTGGTCTGTGGTTCTTACTGGAAATTTCTTGGGTACTTCCTCCACCAATAATACTGGCCACCATTTATAGCCAATCTTCTGCTAAGATATGCTGTTAAACCCAAAACGACAACAATGACAACAACATTTCATTACATCAATACAAATTTCATCATATTGGTTCCATAACTTGCCTGTGATTTTTTTTCTTCTCAATTTAAATATTAAATGTTTATAGATTAATTATAATGTTTCTTACTCTATATGTAATTATTCTCAAATTTATGTTTGATGTTTATTCATCATCCATTTAGGTTTCTGAAAAGTCCCAACAAGGAAGCTGACTTAAAACAGTGGGGGACAGAAGGGTTAGCATACTTGAGCCTTGATGCAGATGTTAAAGAAGATCTTATTACAGATGAAGAAGCACTAAAATCTCTTATCTTTGTAGCAATGGTATGTATTTACCTTGTATTTGTAGCAGTGGTATGTATTTACCTTGTCTTTGTAGCAGTGGTATGTATTTACCTTGTCTTTGTAGCAATGGTATGTATTTATCTTGTATTTGTAGCAGTGGTATGTATTTATCTTGTCTTTGTGGTAGTGATATGAATTTATCTTGTCTTTGTAGCAATGGTATGCATTTCTCTTTGTAGCAATGGTATGTATTTCTCTTGTCTTTGTAGCAATGGTATGTATTTCTCTTGTCTTTGTGGCAGTGATGTGAATTTCTCTTGTCTTTGTAGCAATAGTATGATTTTCTCTTGTCTTTATAGCAGTGGTATGTATTTGTTTTATCTTTGTAGCAGTGGTATGTATTTCTCTTGTCTTTGGGTATGTGTATGTGTGATTTGGATTTTTAACGCACCTTTAACAATATTTCAGTCATATCACTATGATGTCTGCAGTGGGGCAGTTTACAGTGATGTCTAGCACTGGGGCATCATGCCGCAGACATGTAGCATGATGTCCAAACCAGTCACATTATCCTGACACCAGGCTGACCAGTCCTAACGCTAACCTTGTAATGTTGAGCGAAAAGCGAGGCAGCTGTTAGTACCATTTTTATAAGTCTTTGGTATGACTCAGCCGGGGATCGAACCCACAACCTTATGCATCTGAGGTGGATGCTCTAACCACATGGCCACCAGAGTGGTCTCTTGTCTTTGTGACAGTGGTATGTTCTAATGTTGTCTTTCTGGCAATGATACGTATTTCTTTTGTCTTTGTAGCAATGAAATGTATTTCTCTACAAGATTAGTGTGTGTATTTCCCTTTGGCATTGTTTTGTATTTTCTTCATGGCTTTGGTATGCATTTTGGCTTCTTATTGATAGAGATCCTTTCAGTCATGGCATAAAAAGTCATAAATGCACATGAAGTGCATTGTACAAAATGTCAGTTGCATGAAAAACAAATGCAAATAAAATTCCACTCATGGAATGAGTTTTTGATGCCTTATCAATTGTCAGACTTACAAAAATGATACTAACAGCTGCCTCACTAGGCACTCAGCATTAAGAGGTTTGTGTTAGGACTGGTTGGCCTGGTGTCAGGAGACTGTGTCTGGGTGGGACATCATGCTACATGTGTGTGGCATGATGCCTCAGTGCTAGACATTACCATAAACTGTCACTGCAGACATCGTAGTGATATGACTGAAATTTTTTTAAAGCTATGTTATAAATCCTAATTACACACACAGACACACCCTATCATTTGTCAAAGCATATATGAGACATGGGGATCGCTTTCTTCATTGGTATGATCTACATAGACTTAGGTGTCAGTGTCAAAGTTTTTCATATAGCTCAGTTTCTTTGACACTATTGCATGTATATTCATGAAAAATGATTAATGTATTCATCTTCGGACACTCCTGAATCTAGTTGAGTGTATTGAATGCTGCTATTCACCATAAGTAAGTGTAGGTCACCATGACCTATTTTTCTTGCTGTAGCAATGTTGGAAAGTCTCTAATTGATGCCATCATGGAGCAGGTGAGAAATAACACTCTGCATGATATCTAATGAATATCTATGTTAAATCACCCATGTTTGTAACACAGAACATTCTAATTTTGTTCCAGAATCCTACCAAAAGCACAGTGTATGCCACTGCTACGGTATTTGTGAACCTCACCAATAGTTATGATAAGCAGGAGTTAGTTCCAGAAATGGTGGAGCTGGCAAAATTTACCAAACAACATGTCCCTGAAGAACATGAAAAGGTTATAATTTAGAATAATGATGTTTCAGTTTTTGATGCTTTATCATAAATATTCGAGTGCCATAGTATTATTGGTGTTTGTTTGTTCCATCTTTTTGGCCATCACACTCTCTATCACCATCCATTTTGAAAGAGCTTTTGGTATACTGCTATACCTTACTTATGTCTGCCTACCTGTCAATCCATCCATCATCAGGTCTCATAAGCCATGAAACTTTGTGGTTACTATGACTTATGGTAACCATATGCAGGGGGTGTTTTCTTAGGGCTTTGAGCCTTGTGGGGTGAGTACATGAATGTTACATTGTTACATGTACAAAAATTTCATATGTAATATTTTCAAACATTTTAAAAAGAATTCAAACTGGAACCATAACTTAGAAGACACATATGAAACAGAATTTTCATGATGACCCCTGGGTCACAATATGGTGGTGGGTTGAGTACAGAATTAAGAATATACAGTTAAAACCATGGGGATTATTGATGAAAACCCATTGCAATTGCTGTTGCAGGGCAAAACTCACTTATTTCGACTGCAAGAACAAACTTAAAGACATAATGTTTCCTACCTTAAATATTTTCAGCATGTTTTTAATGTTTTCTAATTTCATGGTGTTTGTTTTTGTAATCATATCAGTATATGTTTTTTTTATCTTATAGGTGTTGTTCAATGTTGTAAAGCGCTTAGAGATTCTAAAGATTAGGTTCTATACAAAGTCCTCATTAATATTATATTGTTATATGTATTTCATAAAGATATATGTTTACAATTATTATTATTATTATTATTATACAATTATTCGTTATGCATCAGTCCAAAAACTTATACCTTGCATTCTTACGGCACACATTTTGGTCTGAAGTGATCTTTATGAGGAAAATTCAGACTGGGGATGTGTGACCAGTTATCCTATTTATATGATGGGTTTTGAATGATGAACAATAGAGATGCATGATAATGCCATTACTATTGCACAGCTGTGAATTCAGCATGTGCTTTGGAATGCTGATTTTCGTTCATTTTGTTGAGTTATTTTATTCATGAATTACACTGTTCCCACAGTAGTGGGAAATTAGGGAAAAGGTTAGAAGAGATTATAGAAAAGTTCTCCATTCAGAAAAATCCATTAATTTTCCAAATATTGTTCAAAATTTGGGAAAAACTTGGAATATTCAGTTGCCATTCGGTCAGAGAAAAACAAAAATGATAATTGAATTACAGGTAAAACCCATTATGATGTGATTATGCTTATAATGTGATGGCAGCATGGTTCCCATTTTTTAATTTAAGGTGACCTCTTTTTAACATCCTGAATACATGCTTTTGGAAAAGCCAACCATTTGTATCCCTTGCAAATTTTTAATCCTAGCACTGTGTTTAATGTTGCCTTAACTTCACCATGCACCGTTTCCACCATATTGGCATGTATAAATTCCAAAACTGAAGTGTATTTGATATCTGATGAAACCCAGCAAACAAAACAAGTGATATTTGATCAAGAGGTTTGTTAAAACTGATGACATTGAAATTTTAATGCATATTTTCTAGGGTGAAAATAATAACAAATTTTTTTAACGCATCCTGCTTAAATTGCGATGTTATTCTTTGGACCCCAAGCATAGCATTATAATTGGTTTTACCTGTATTATGGAACTGATCACAAGTTAAACTGATTGAGTTCTGACTGGAATTTTCACAGGTTGGGAAACTTCTTAGTTGAGGTACAGTTGCTGTATGGAGAATTAGCCAATCCAAGCAATCAGTCTGTTGGATTGGTTAAGTAGACTAATTACACTATAGACAGCTCCGTATATAGTTTTAAGAAGGTGTGAAGACATCATTTACAAAAAATAATGGCCTCTGGTTGCCATACTACTGACTTTTGTTTGCATTGGATAATATTTTACAACTTTATTGCATTTCAGCCAAATTTAGCATGGAGCCTTATATGGCTGAGACCTTGAATAAGTTTAATAGCAAGTGTTCCACATGATTATTTAAAAGAGTTACAGCCATTAGTTTTCCATTGTCCTGACTTTGCATTCAGCTGTATAACATTATATATATATATATATATATATATATAATTTAGGCCTAAGTTGTTATGCACCTGATATTGAATAAGTTGAATTTCCAGCATTCCATATCATCAGTTGGAAGAGTTATTGCCCTTTGGTGACTTTGGTTTTCCAGCTGAGGTTATTATGTTTAATGTCCTTCTGAATCTATTTCAAGTGGGTTGGGCCAGTTACAAGGGGCTGGGCCAGTTACAAGTGGGTTGGACCAGTTACAAGGGGCTGGGCCAGTTACAAGTTGGTTGGGCCAGTTACAAGTGGTTTGGCCAGTTACAAGTGGTTTGGCTGGGCCAGTTACAAGTTGGTTTGGCCAGTTACAAGTTGGTTGCACCAGTTACAAGTGGTTTGGCCAGTTACAAGGGGCTAGTCCAGTTACAAGGGGCTGGGTCAGTTACAAGTTGGTTGGGCCAGTTACAAGGGGCTGGGTCAGTTACAAGTTGGTTGGGCCAGTTACAAGTGGTTTGGCCAGTTACAAGTTGGTTGGGCCAGTTACAAGCGGGCTGGGCCAGCTACAAGTGGGTTGGGCCATTTACAAGCGGATGGGGCCATTTGGAATGGGCTCATCACTACTAGCTATAGTTCTGATATTCTTATTTCTTGTACATACAGTTTAATATTGTTTGTCATCCTCAAGGAAATGTTCTGCCCTTAGGACTTTTTAAAATCTTTTCTAAAGTCACTTGTAAATTGTTTATTTTTCATACAAGCTGTAGAGCCATTGCATTATTTAAATTCTCTATTAGTTTGGCCTTTTGTACATGCATAATTTTGTATGGTATTTTCAGCAACCATTTTAGTTCAGATATTCAGAAGTGAAATCTCATATTAGGATAATGAGCTCATTATCACATGTCATGCAACTCATTTTTACCATTTTGTTTCTTATGTGCAGGACAAACCAGATTATGTGAAGAAGCGTGTTCACAAGCTTGCTGCAACTGGAGTTGTTAATGCATTAGTGGCCCTTAGCAACACTGAGAGTGGAAACAGCAGAGAACTAGTGTCTAGGTAAATTAGTGTTTACCAGCTGAATTACAAAATCAGTCTTTTGGATCAAATAGTTACATAAGTGATAAGAACAAATTGTAACATGAAAGCTAAGATTTCAACAACCCTTTTGCCAGTATTCTCTTTCAGTAAGTATACCTATGTTCTCTCCTGCTAGCACCAGCAGACTTGAGTGACACTCATGCTAACACCATTTGTTTATGTCTTGGATGAAACTTGTGCTAACACCATTAGTTGATATCGGGATAAAACATTTGCTAACACCATTAGTTGATATCCAGATAAAACTTGTGCTAATAATATTAGTTGATATCGGAATAAAACTTGTGCTAATACTGTTAGATGATATCAGGATAAAACTTGTGTTAATGCCATTAGTTTATATCTTGGATGAAACCCTGGAGAGTACCCAGCTCTTATTGGTAGCATCAATTAAACTAGAGTTTTAAATCACAAAGTTGATATTGCTGATTTTAAACCATGTCCTAGCTGTCAGTTTGCTGCTTGATTTTTTTTTAAATTATGTTTTTTTAAAATATACAAATTACCAAATTAATGTAATAATGTAATCCAAATTAATGTTATTAGATTGTCCACATAATGTTTTAATGTAATAATGTAATCCAGATTAATGTTATAATGTAATAATGTAACCCAAATTAATTTTATAATGTAATCCAAATTAACATTATAATCTAATAATGTAATCCAAACTAATGTTATAATGTAATCCAAATTAATGTTATAATGTATTTCACATAATATTTTAATGTATAATGTAGTCCAAATTAATTTAATAATTCAAATTAATGTTATAATGTAATCCAAATTAATGTAATAATGTAATCCAAATTAATGTTTTAATGTGATAATGTAGTCCAATTTAATGTTATACTATAATCCAAGCTAAGGTTGTAGTGTAATCAGCTGTATAACATTATATAAATATCTGATAATCTAGTCCAAATTAAGGTTATAATGTAATTCAAATACTTGCTATAATGTAGTTCACATAGTGTTATAATGTATAATATGGTCCAAAATAATGTAATAATGTAATCCATATTTTTAAATTATTTACATGAAATAAACTATTTTCGATACAGGTTCTCTTCTTAGATCATGTTGCTGTTTTACTTTTCTGTCTTCTTGGAATCTAACACTGCAGATTTACATGGTATAGAAGCCAGTTGACAGCTTTC
Organism: Sinohyriopsis cumingii; assembly: GCA_028554795.2. Lineage (NCBI taxonomy): Eukaryota > Metazoa > Mollusca > Bivalvia > Unionida > Unionidae > Sinohyriopsis > Sinohyriopsis cumingii. Next base: position 111,473,422 of record CM068837.1, on the reverse strand, counting down.
TATGATAGGACACCGCTACATATAGACCAACTTTTATACACATTTATTCTGATTTGCAGAGTGTTTTTGACATTGGCTGTAGAGGAAGATCTCCGAGGGCTTATTGTTCAACAAGGAGGAGTTAAGGTAACAAGGACTACATCATAGTATTGTTATTAAGGTTACATTTTATTTTTGTTTGACTTTTGTCTAACACATAAGGTGCAGATAATGCATTTTCAGTCAAGGTTTCACTATTCAGCATTAGCAAACACCTAAATGACAATAAATCTATACCTGTACTCTATCGATGACATTATTTGCCATCAATTGATAGTTACTTTACTTTTTCTGAAGCAAAATTTTCTTTTATTTTGAAACTTTGTATGAATTGAATCAGTTGTTTTAAAAACTTTGTTGGTTTCAATCAAAGACATATTTTTTTCTTCAAAGACATAGTAGCAGCCACCAGCTACCAAGATACACTGTGACCCAGCTTTAACTTAAATTTGTTGGGGTTCATAGAACCTGACCATGTTTTGTAACCAACCATGTTACAACCAACCAGACAACTGAAGAAAATGATGCATATACTAAATGAATAGCTGGCTGGGGGATTATAACAAAATGGGGTGCAAAGATATGCTTCACTTGCACAGTTTCCATCTAAAATTACAGTATATTATATGAGAAATACATATGTGGTAACTATCAAGATTGCATATATAAAATTTTGAATGTTTAGCATGAATAGAGATGTATTTCCATAAAAATATACACACAGATTTAAAATATTAAATTATTTTGTCACATTTTGTGTCAGAATTTAGTAGGCTAAAATGAAGCAAAATTATTTAATGACAGATGAAGCTTATTTACAGTTTATTTAGTACATCCCATGGTCAGTAAACAGTGTCTACATAAATTCACACTGCTAAAATTTTCTTCTCTGCAAATAATAATTTGTTTTAAAATATTTTTAACAAAATTGTTTTCTGCTTTCTGTTACTTGTCATGTTTGCTCTTGGCTGAGTCAATCATAATTGTGATTGTTTAACATTTAATTCTATCCAGAGCTTCAATTTTCTCTTGAGCAGTAAAAGCTTTTGGTTCTGTGTGCCATTATCCATTGTACATGTCCTCTAATTAACACTTAGAATTGTTTGTTGGAATGACTACATCAAGAATAAGTGTCACTCAACATGTGGTCATTATTATAAGGAATTGATGACATTATTAAGAAATCAACTGCTTGCATATAACAACACCTCCAAGCCATGTGCACATGTTGTTGACCGCTCCACTGGCCTAGTGGTTAGATCATCTGCCTTGGATGTGGTAGGTTGTGGGTATGATCCCCGGCCAAGTTATACCAAAGACTTACTAAAATGATACTAACAGCTGCCTCGCTAGGCGCTCAGTGTTAAGAGGTTAGTGTTAGGACTGGTTGGCCTGGTGTCAGGATAATGTCTGCTGCATGATGCCGCAGTGCTAGACATCATTATAAACTGCCACACTGCAGACATCGTAGCAATTTGAACAAATTTATTTTAAAGCTACGTTAAAAATCCAAACCACACATGCACATGTTAGTGGCTTTCATTTTTTAGTGTATGATAAATCGTTGCCCCAAGTTGAACAAGGTTTAGCTCAGCAGTTGACATTGATGATTAACAATGTACTTAATTAATTTATAAGTTCAGATGAGAATCTTGTAATAACCATTGCATTGTTTTGTTTTTGGATGTGTATGCATTTTAAAAAACAAACTTATGTCTGATATTGTTTGAGGAACCATTGTGTACACAATGCATTGAATGCACACAAAAAAAATGACTTAATCATTCTATTTTTGCTGGATCAGTAATAATAAGATTAACACTTATGAGCTGACATTTTCAACAATAAACTAAGATCAGTGTTCTCAAAAGGTTCAGCCATTGTTTCAGATAATTGTGTTTCCAATGGCATAAAACTTCATGAGATTGGGACCGTTCTGGTGGCCTAGTGGTTGGAACATCTGACTTGGTTGTTCGTTCGAACCCTGGCTAAGTCATACCAAAGACTTATAAAAATATAATAGCTGCCTCGCTAAGTGCACAGCATTAAGAGTTTAGTGTTAGGACTGGTCGGCCTGGTATCAGAATAATGTGACTGGGTGGTAAACGATGCTACATGTCTGTGGCATGATGCCCCGATGCTAGCCATCACTATAACCTGCCACACTGCAAACATTGTAGTGAGAAGACTGAACCTTTTTTTAAAGCTACATTAAAAGTCCAAAACACACACATTCATGATATTTGTGAAATTTGAAAAAATTGGGAGTCACACTACAGTTGTTTTATTGTCAAATTGATATATGATCTCTTGCCAAAATAATAATTAACTTTTTACATGCTATTTGTCATCCTTTTAAGAAGAAAAAAATGTTTTTTATGTGTATGAGAAAAATACATGTATATAAAATTTCATGAGATGTGCCAAAGTCATGTTTTATCTGAATTTGTGTTATAACAGACCATGCTGTAGTGGGATCACAGTGTATATGGAACCTTTCAGGGATGAAATTTGTCTTTTAACTCACAAAGATAATCATATTTTTAGGTGAAGGTGATTTTAGTTCCATAAAGAAGTGCCTGGGTTTGAAATTTGTTGTAGAAGCATGATTGGCCAATTTTCTTACAATATTCAGCATTTGTTCATGAAAGATTGTCAAGACAGATTTGATCTAAATTTAGAAGCAGTTCTCTCCATCAAGCTGCTTGTGTCTCATCTGACTTGGAAAATAGCAAATTTTAGCATGATATGAAAATTCAGTATTCAGAAAAGGAGGCATATATAGTATAATTTCACTATTAGTTTGCAGATAATATTTTCAGGACCTTAATAATAAACTTCATTTTAAGCTAATTGAGTCAAGTTTTAGTGATTTTGAAATTATTGTTCACATTCTTTGTTAAACATGGTATATAAATGAGACTAGATTGTAAACAATTTTTTTTATCATGATACATTTTTCATTTGAAAGATTTGTTTACAAAAACACATACCTCATCATAATTAAATTTCAGTTTCTTCATAATTTCATAGTTTGATAAGTTTATTAATATAGTGATTTGCAAGATCATATATTGATTTTGCATTGTCAAGAAATTTTTGCAGAATTTAAAATAATTTTATAAAAAATATTAATTAGTTTTGTTTGAGAGGTCTGTTTTGTAGTTTTCATTGTATTTTTTTTTTACCAGGTTCTTTTAAGTCTCGCACTTGACAAGAACACAGATAATGGGAAGCATATAGCAGCACAGGCGTTGGCTAAGATTGCAATCACCTTAGATCCAAACCTTGCCTTTCCAGGACAGAGAGTAAGTTCTAATAGAGCTGCCATAGCTCCGAAAATTGCCAATATTTTATAATACAGTTGCCCAATATTTTAATGCCACTATAATGTTTATATACAGTCATGGATTACATTTACTAAATCCTTTCACACTTACATTTACATCTGGATGCCCAGATATAATTTCAGTGCAAGCTATTTCTGACACCTATCATATTTCAGTAAAAGTACTTTTCATTACCTCTGCCATATTTTCACACAAGCTGTTTGGATGACCCTGATAAACACTGTTCATGTCACCTGATTAATTTATTTTGTCTTGTAAAACATGTATGACAGACCTGCCAACCCTTACAATTTTGCCGTACGTCTTGCAAAAATAACCCTTTAAATAAGATGCATGCTATGTAGAAAAGTGTTAATTTAAACATTGTTGAATATTTCATTTATACTGCATTTACTTCCTACATGATTTCACATTATTTAGGATATCAAGTTTTCTTCATTGTCAGTATAAATCAATAATTACATAAATTTGCATTATTTATTATGTTTTTGTTGTTCTGTATACAGCTGTGTTGTTGTGCCAATGAATTTAAGGCACTCAACTTTTATGGCTTTCAAAAATGGCATTAACATGGGAAGCACTGTACCCAGAGATGAAGATTTTCAGCTTGAAAGCCTCCATTATGATTACATAATCACAGATCAAATCACTCTTAGAACAATGTACAAAGACAAGTAGGAGTTAGCTAGCTGCCCACTCATTACCCTAAAATTCAGTACTGTCCACTCATTACTCTGAATTTCAGTAGCTGCCCCACTCACTGCCCTAATTTCCAGTACTGTCCACTCATTACTCTGAAGCCCAGTAGCTGCCCAATCATTACCCTAAAATCCATTAGATGCCCACTCAGTACCCTAAATTCCATTAGTTGCCCACTCATCATTCTGAAGTCAAGTAGTTGCCCATTCATTACCCTAAAACTCATTAGATGCCCACTCATTACCCTAAATCCAGTAGCTGCACACTCAATACCCTAAATCCAGTCGCTGCCCATTCAATACCCTAAAACCCAGTAGCTGCCCACTCAATACCCTAAATCCAGTAGCTGCCCACTCAATACCCTAAATCCAGTAGCTGCCCACTCAATACCCTAAATCCAGTAGCTGCCTATTCATTACCCAAAAACCCATTATATGCTAACTCAATGCCCTAACATCCAGTAGCTACCAACTCATTATGATAAACTCCAGTAGCTACCCACTCAATACCCTAAGAAAACAGTAGATGCATACTCAATACACTAGAATCCAGTAGTTGCCCACTCATTGCCATAAATTCCAGTAATTGCCCACTCATTTCCCTAACATGCTATAACTGTTATCCATGAAATAGACACATGGAATTGATTAATTGAAAACTATGCAAAAATTAGTCTTTGATTTTGTATTCCATGACTGCATCAAGTTTTATTTGTCCCATATTTTTGACCTTTATATGGCTGTAAGTTTTTCTTGTTAAAAATCAGTTTTTTAGTAAAAGAATTAAATTAAAAATTCTTTGCAATTTTCTGTTTATAATGGGCACCAGTTCCATTCTTGAGAGTAAATTTATTGCATGGATATATAGATATAGAGTTCTACAACATGATGGATTCATTTGAAATCGAGGCTACCATGCCAGTGTTTAACCACCATATTGGATTGCGCAAACATTTGCCACTATAACTGTTTCTCATCTTCGTAATGTTCAACTTCTAAAAGCAAGCAGAAGATTCAGAATCTTCCACAGCAAAGAAAAGAAACCTTTACTGGAAGGACAACTGTCATTCTGTTTAGATTTGTGAAATCATCTAATGAAGAAGTAAACCTTGTGCTTTGCAAACTGTGTAATTGTGATTTTGCTATTGGGCATGAAGGCACTAATGACATAAAACAGCATGAGAAAGATAATAAACATCAGCTTGCTGCTTCATTATCAACAACTCAGCCTGAACGTGTGACGTTTATAAATGGCAGCAAGTCGGTTTACTTAATTTCTTTTGGTAATAAACCTTACTCAGTTACTAGTGTTGCTGGTGATTTATTTCATTCACTTCTTCCACACAGTAAAATTACAGATTATTACTTTTGTGCTAGAATGAAAACAGTTCAGTAAAAAAAAAAAATTGCACAGAATTCAGATCATCAATGAAAGATGGTACATTCAACTGATCTTGATTAAAAAAAACAAGGTGAAAAAGCTTATGTAAACAGCCTGTGCCTTAGTGTGTGTTGCATTCTTGCACCTTCTGAATCTGCACCTGAATGATAGAGTGCCTATTCAAAAGGTGTAAGAGTGCAACATATGCATCTTTGACATGAAATAATTAAGTAAATTACTTTACTGATGGTTGTAGATGTTGTAAATAGTTACATATGCATTAAAGTTTTAAAAATCAGTATTTGTTCCTGAAAATCAATATTTGTCTCATAAGTAGTCAGTTTTTCTGTACTATGGGTTTACAGCTATGTCTAAGAAGCTGGCCAGTACAGATTGTGGCATCTCACCTATGCCTGTATGGATTTGAGTCTCAAGCTCGTCCAGCGTGGATATGTCAGAAGGCTTGCCATTAGCTTCTTGTGGGGTTGGTGGTTCTTCCCAGATTTGACTGAGTTCTTCTTACACCAGATATACTGGCCGTCATAAATAGCGTTATCATGTGCTGAAAAATGACATTAAACCCCAAAAGCATCCAAAGCATCAACATCAAGGAATATTTCAAATTGTTGACAAATTCTTGCTAATACAAATGAGCAAAAGCCACTTGAGGTATATAGTAAAATTCAGTATCCATGTTCAAAGATGATATGGTTAGATTTACAATAATTGTTCATATTGTTCTAAAATGTTTGATTGTTATAGACTTGGATGGTATAACCTACAACCAGACAGTGTGGTCTACAACTGGGGCATAATTTTGGAGTATATTTTACAAGCACAAATCTACTTTATCATCAAGGGTCAGTGGTAGAGATTTTTGTCATGTGGTAAAAGTAAAATCTCAACCTAATTTGCAAAATATATTCAATTTATTAAACGTCAGTAATTATGTCTAATGACATTAAACTTGTGTCATGAATTTAAAATCTAATAAACACTCATCCACTATATACATGATTATGATTTTATCTGTTATTTCAGATATATGAAGTGGTACGTCCATTGTTACAGCTGCTGCACATAGAGAGAACAGGGCTGCAAAACTTTGAGTGCCTGCTGGCACTCACCAACCTGTCATCTATATCAGATTCTGTCAGGTAGGTTATACGATGTTAATTTTTTCTGTTTTTTTATTTCTTTTCTCATGATGCCACTTTTTTATACCCTCACTGTTTGCAGCATGTTCATCTTGATTTTGTCATATCCATTCATCTGTCCATATATCCATACAACTCAAGAAGGTATTTCACTAAAGCTACTTAAGAATTTTAAGTCCATAACAGCACATTTTTGGGGTTCTACTTGTCATAGATCAAAGGAGCTTATGGAATTATTGTTATCACTATACTTTCACTCTCCATGCATATCAGATTCTAGCTTTTAGTAGTGATAGTTGTCTAGAACATTAAAACTAGCATTCTGGATATTTGATGCCAGAGACTGTCAATAAGCACTGTTCTGTTGTTTATCTTCCCATGGATAACAGCCTGGGCCAGCTTATGCCCATGTTAAATGTTAAATAAAATCCCTTATCTCAAACCCTTACTAAGGGAGAGGGCAAGCAGTTATGTACTTTGTTAGGTAATGGTGTTTTTTTAAATTTTTTTATAGATATTTGCTTTATTTTACATAAAGTTGTAGGATCCTTACCTGGTGTTTGTGTGTCATTTGAAACCAAATATAACAATAACCTGTTGTCCATCATCCATTCAGCCATTAACACAACTTCTTCTTGGAATGCCATGGAACTTTATACAGCATTCATTCCAAGGTCTGGTGATGAAATGAAAATGAAAATGGTGATGCTTGACACCCATGATCAGCACCACTGGATATATTGATAATCTTTTTATTGTCACTTCTCTTGAAAATGGATGGTTGTATCAACATGGGATTTTCAATGATAGTTTCATTATGATGTATTGTTGGTCTTTAATAAAAATGGTGCTTATCTGACATCTAATATAGTCACCATTGCTGCCAACTTTAAAATCTTAATATTGCTGCCTCTCTTGAATGGAAAGTTATATTGATATAAGGTTTTCGCTAGAAGACTTCTTATTATATCCAGTTGTTCCTAAAGGAAAATAATACTAATCTGACACCCAATATGGCCAACACAATGGCCATCTTAAAAAAATCTTGCTACTCCAATTCCTAAATGGAAATTCATATTAATGTAGGGGTTTTGCCAGAAGACTTATTATGGTGTGTGGTAGTACAACTAAATAAAAATGATACCAATCTGACATCCAATAATGGCCACTACAACTGCTCTCTTGACAGTCTTGTTATCATTACTTTTCCTGAATGATGATCATATCCACATGTGGTTTCAGAAAGACTTATTATGATGTAGAGTTGGTTCTAAATGAAAATGGTGTTATCTTACATTCAGTATGACTGCCATGGTAGCCATGTTAACAGCAGTTAAAAAGAAAGAACTGTATTAACTTGGATTCCAGAAAATTTCTTAAGGCCAGTAGAGCATCAATCCATTCATGGAACTCTTCTTTAGACATTGTTGATCTTTTCTTAATTTGACTTTCTTTTTTATGAAAAGCTGGTTAGGATGATTAAGCAAATACCAGTTGAAGTTGACAAATGAAATTTTTAAAAGTACAAGTCATGCAAATCATGTAAGCATTCACCACCTATTTCAGTAATGGGTGTAGTTTTATAAAATTTAATTACACATACCTTTAAATGGCAATTATTCACTTTATTTTGATTTTCTTTGGAAGGTCATTATTTGCATGCCCTGAGAAACACATATTGCAAAAATTAATTTAATGGCAACCATCATTGTTAAAGTATGTGTGTATTTTTGGATGAGGTAAATTTTAAGGTGAGATTCAGTACAAACGAGATTGAATATTGTGTTCTGTGATATCAAAATATAAGCAGCACATGTTCTGAAAACAATTTGTGCTACCCTGTTGTTTGTTATGATGGACCCAAGGTCCTCTTTTCTTGACCCATTTTACTATCAGCTACCATTGTAAATGTCCATAGCAATAAATAATCAATGTTGGGAAGTTTTTTTGATGACATTTGAGATGCACAGCATTCATCAATCAGGATTGAATAGACTTTGGTTAAACTATGTTAGTATTAAATTTTAGAACAAAATCTAATATTTAATTTGAATAACTGCATATACATGGACCATTCAACATTTAATATTTGTACATATATGTTGATGACCTGACCTGATGTAATTTTTAGATTGTGATAACAGTTTTTAGAGATTTTACAATTTTTCAACATTTTGGCTTGGAGTTTTATGTCTGCAGTTGGGGACATGAGTTTTACAAAACAGATGTCATCTTTTCTGTAGGGAGCAAAATTCACAAGTGAGAATCAAACATCCAAATACAGCCTGCCTAATTGTGCTAAATTTGTTAGTTGCCCATTCTTTTTTGTAGTTTATTTTTAATATTGCATACTGTTGAGTCTTTAGCTTACCTGGCCGTAAGGTATGTTTTTGGATAGCATGCCCCTGGAACAAAGACGATATACCACATTAAAAATACATGTTGAACATTGTTTCAAATATCCATTTTCATTGGTTGAAGTACAAGTAATTTACCACTGATTGAAAATTGGTTCCACTTACATTGCCAGGTAGTATCTGCTAACATTAACAACTGCACATAAAAATTGACACCAAAGAAAGGTGTTGTATGTATTTGCAGTGCATGTAATGGAAACATGACTCAAAATCCATTTGCCTTAGGACAGAGAAAGATAGTTGTGAACTTAGGTATTGAGTTGTGTATTAACAGTATTTTTGTGAATTTTAGACACAGGTCTATGCTCTTTTGGTACTAATTTCAGAGATAGAACTATCATCTGATGTCACTAAGCAATTTCAGAGACAGATCAATGCTAAGTTGCTACTAATAAATTTCAGAGTCAGACCAATGCTCAGTAGGCACTAATGTATGTCAGAAATAAAACTATATTTGTTGGTACTGACAAATTTCATAAACAGGCTATGCTGTATTGCCAATAATGAATTGCAGAGACTTATGTTCTGTTGGCACTCTTGAATTTCATTGATAAACTATATCTTTTGCTACTGAAAAATTTCACTGGCAGGGCTATGCTTTTTTTTGGTGCTAATTAATTGCAGAGACAGGCCTAAGCTCTGTTGGCAGTAACAGTTGCTGTTATCACCAAAGCTGATCAAACATTAAAGTTACATTTTCATTAAAGGCAACAAATTTGGCATTTGAATAGTTTGATTCCACCCATGTTGTTAGCAGATTGTGACACTCATCCTCTGAAAGTCACAGATGGCAAACATAATAATTGATTTTTGAGGTTGTATTGCTGATACTGGTGACTCACTTCCTAAAGTACTTTACACAACTCAAATGATAGCAATAATTCAAGTAACAAGCACATACCTATCAACAACAAAACAATTAAGGAATTTGAGGATGGGAGGGGTGAATTTATAAGAAAAACAACAGGTAAATGAAATGTATAAGCTCCATTTTTATTACATCAAGTGCTGCAGAACAAAATGTATTTCCAGGTATCATAAACAATAAATTTGACAAAATCATGAATGCATTGTTATTTTTGCTCATTGTATTTTACAATAATATACATTGTATCCAAGTGACTTCCTGGATTGGCTTTCTGTCTATAATATCTGACCTGCTACATAACTATTCCTATTTATCCTTGTTTGCTGTCTTTGACCCTTTAAAAATATACAGCGCTTCAGTCTGACCCACTGACAAATTATCCTAGTGGCAGCCCTGGTGTATAGTAGACAGAAAATACGGAGCATTAATTAGATGCAGATGATATCGTTCTTGATGCCATTGAATATTTTGTTATTAACATTAAAAATGTTTTGTTTTCAGACAGCATATTGTGACCGACAAAGGCGTTCCCATGATTGAACATTACATGTATGAAGAGCATGAGTTGATAAGACGGGCAGCCACGGAATGTATGTGTAATATGGTGATGAATGAGGAGGTAAGTAACATGCCACATTTGGCCAGGATGAATGCATATTGTTTATATCAGTAAATCACCAGTGTTACATGATGCTACGATAAATGCATGTTGTTTATACCAGTAAATTTCCAGCATTATATGACAGTAGGACACTAGGACAAATGCCTGATGTTTATACCAGTAAATTGTTTGCATAATATGACAGTAGAACAAATGCATGACATTTATGCCTGTGAATTTCCTACATTATTTGACAATAGGACACTAGGACAAATGCATGACATTTATACCAGTAAATTTCCTACATTATATGACAGTAGGACACTAGGACAAATGCATGACATTTATACCAGTAAATTTCCTGCATTATATGACAGTAGGACACTAGGACAAATGCATGACATTTATACCAGTAAATTTCCTGCATTATATGACAGTAGGACACTAGGACAAATGCATGACATTTATACCAGTAAATTTCCTGCATTATATGACAGTAGGACACTAGGACAAATGTATGGCATTTATACCAGTAAATTTCCTGCATTATATGACAGTAGGACACTAGGACAAATGCATGACATTTATACCAGTAAATTTCCTGCATTATATAACAGTAGGACACTAGGACAAATGCATGACATTTATACCAGTAAATTTCCTGCATTATATAACAGTAGGACACTAGGACAAATGCATGGCATTTATGCTAGTAAATTTCCTGCATTATATGACAATAGGACACTAGGACAAATGTATGACATTTATACCAGTAAATTTCCTGCATTATATGACAATAGGACACTAGGACAAATGTATGACATTTATACCAGTAAATTTCCTGCATTATATGACAATAGGACACTAGGACAAATGCATGACATTTATACCAGTAAATTTCCTGCATTATATGACAATAGGACACTAGGACAAATGCCTTATGTTCATACCAGGAACTTTCCTGCATTATATGACAATAGGACACTATTAGATAGGTGTCGTATGTTTAGATCGGTGAACCATGGTAATCCAAGGGTCACAGGCACAGTATTCACCCCAGTCAGACCAGAATGGCTGCCTTAGTGTGTTCTTGGGGAAAGACACTTTAGACCCCATTTCCATGGTATGATACAGCCAGTATATATGTAAAAAGTGATATTAATACCACCTACACCGATACAACTAAAAATGAAAGATGAGTTACAGGCAAAACAGATTTAGACATGTTGCCTGCTAAGCAAATTAATCAATTTATTTTCTAAAATAGGAGATTTTGGTAATCTCACTTTAGCACATCTTTAAGAATTTCATGCACAGAGTCAACAAAAGTGTTATTGTGTTCAGAGTCCATGTTGATTGAAGCTCAGTGTATCGATCATTTTGCTGTCTATGTGTGTGTCCATCTGAATATCTGTCCCTGGCCATGCCTTAGTTTAAAGTCATTGTTCAAATATTTCATATTTTCAGGCTTTTTCTTCCTAGCTAAATAAACAAGGCAGGCTCTTGATAAAAATCTCTCTTTTATATCTACGTCACAAAAAACCTTGTGTCATCACAGTATTGTCTCTTGGTTTTGATATCTAAGGAGCCTTATGGCCACAGTTTTGTCTCTTGATATCTACATCACAAAGTTAGCTTTTTGGCCGTGCAGTATTTTCCAAATTCAAACAGTTCCTTGTTGAATAAACTGATATATATATTTCTCTTCTGGCTATAGTCAAAATATACATGCCCGGTTGTGTTTGTACACCCCTGCCAATTCCAGTAACGAAAAGCATGAACAAGAACATAAATCCACAGAAAATACTCAGTTCATTCGTTGATTTATAATTCTAACCTGATTACCACCAGGGTGTCAATAACAACATCATCATCTACGAGTTTCATGCTTAACGGAAGTTTTCATTGCAATAGGTGGATACGCTTGAGATCAATTTCCAGTTCCTGGACAAGTCCATTTTTAGTAAAGCGGTTTGTGCATGACTACAGATGTACATACATAATGTCATCTGCTTCCGATATTTACAATGTCGAATCAAGCAAAAGACAAGAATGACAACACATTTGCATCTTCCATGGATTTAACATGCAGTTTCATTTCATTGTTCATGTCTGCAAAGTGATATAAAATTTACAGAATTATCAGGCAGTTACCGAACAGGATGAAATGTGTACTTATGTTGTCTGATGGAAATAAACTAGCCCACAGTGTATGCAATATGGCACCGTTTTAGTATGGAAAGTCTGTTAAGCATGAAAGGTGCAGTGGATGTCAGTATTAGTGCCATTCTGATCACAGTCAGGTTAGAAATTATAAATCAATGATTCAATTGACTTAGTTCTGTGCACTTTTTATCAAATTAAATGTTTTCGTTTTTGAAACAGTTAGGGGAGTACAAACAAACAGGGCTGTAGAGTCAGATTATAGTCAGCAGTTTACAGTTTCAGGTATGTTAAAATACACCACTTTTATCAGCCTATGTTAGCAAATATAAATTCAAATCAACACACTAATGTCCAATGCAAGGTATCATGTTTGCAGGCCAGCTTGTACCTGCTTATGTTTATAATTTGCTGTTATGTTTATAATTTGACTGCAATGTTGACTCCTTTTTTGTTGTTGCTTTAGGTGGCAAAATTATTTGAGTGTGAGAATGAAAGGGTTAAACTGTGGACCTTGTATTGTGGAGAAGAAGATCAACTTTTGGTGAGGGCTGCAGCTGGGGGGTTGGCCATACTAACTTCAAGCCTGGAAGTTTGTAGAAAAGTTATACAGGTAAGATGTAAAATAGATATTTGACACATTGAGAGATGCACAGACATAAAGATTGATTTTTGACATATTCATCTGCTATTGTATGGCATGACATCCATTATGGTATTATTATAGCATTACATTCAGCCATTTGTTTGTAATCCATTACAATTTGTTGTCAGGCCCATAACTTAGCAAGCCTTGGAGAGATTTGAATGAAGCTTTACATAGTTATTCTATATCATGTCTGAATATCAGGTTGAAACTGTTGCCGTGTCTGGTCCGTAACTTTTCAAGGGACAGTATACCTACAGGAGATATTACGATGAAATGTTCTATAGATGTATGTCATGACAGGATAGAATAGCGCATAATTGGTGTTGACCTCATTGATCAGATCATGACAAGGAAAATTTTGCAAGATGATTGTGTCATGCTTCTTGTTGGGTACTCCATTTGAAATTTCTTGTTGAAAATTTCCAAATTGTGGAATTGGGATAGCTTAACAGTAAAGTTTTATTTTCAACATTAAAGCATTATAATTTGTTAGCATGAAATTGTCAAATACAACACGGATTTATTGTATTTGTGATATCATAACTGTGGACTACGGTGTATTTGTGACTGTTAAATGACATAACACCAAATGAAAACACATATTGGATAATAATTTTTTTCACAACTATTTTATAATTAATCAAGCTAGCTCTTAAGTGATGATGGCTTTCAACAGAGAGAACATATTATGTACTGAAGTAATGTTAGGATTTGTATTCCTCAGTTTTATGATCCAAATAGCCCATTCAGTAATTTGGTGGCATTAGGCTGACAATCTTGCTGTCCAGGCTGCCAGTGGATGGTGATAGCTGACAGTGGCTAATGGTTGAAATAGATAACTTGCTCAGAGTAATGCAAGAGAAATTTGGTTTCATGTACAGAAGAGCTTGCCATTTCAGACATGTGCACAATTGAGTAACTATAGAACCTAAATGCATGGTTAAAATACTAGAATGTTGTATGCCTGATGTATATTTTAACTTATTTATTTGATGATATGGATGAAATATGCATTTTATAAGGACAGGTAGTGTTTATTTGTCAGTCTTTGATGGGCATGATTTAAACATTATGAAGTACATTTTGAGTATTTTTCCACCATGTTGAAAATTCACCTCGAAAAACAGGTAATTCAGTCATTATACTGACTCAATCCCAGGATGCTTCACATTTCCAGAGCTTGTATATTATTTGGACCCATCTGCAGTTTACTTTTGCAACTGTTAACACATATTTGCCTTAAATGGCTTGTTTAGGCAAACATTAAATGGTAGTAGCATCAGCGTGATGCCACCAGGGACCAGAACTTGGTATGTTTCATGTTGCTGCAACTTCTATTTCTTAGACTGCACCAGATGTGCCTGAAACACACTGTTCAAGAAGCCTCTCATTCAAACCAAAACTCCCAATTTGAATAAGGGCCTTCCATTATTAGAATTTTCTTAAGAAGTCTGACACTATCAACTAGAACTCTCTTCTTCTTGCACCAGTCATGCATCCATTTCTCCGACACACCAAATGAATGCTCTATAACTCTAGCATTTATTGTTTTTTTTCTGCAAAGGTTTTAACCTTTAGCTTAAATGCTCTATCATATACATTACGTTTTATTTTCCCCATATTGGTACCTAAGTTTAGCAATTCACGATGTTTGATATTTAGCTGACAGAGCAAACTGGAATTGACAGAACACTGACTATTCATAAACTTCGACCATTATTTCTGTAGAGGTCCAGCTTGGTGTCTGTAAGATACATTTTGACCATACAGTCTTCGAAATCACATCAAAGGTTTGCCGCAACTGAATAGATGTCAGTTGTGACATATAATCAAATGGACTGAACATGGCAGTGAACAAGTATCAAATTCATGCATGGCACATTTTGTATGGATTTCACGGAGAAAACTAACAATAACAAATTCAAAATGCGGATTGTTCACTGGAGAATACAAAGCAGTGTTGCTTTTACATGGTGAAGGATTATGGTCGTATTTATCAAATTAGCAATTCTATCAAATCGCTAAGGGGGATAAAAATATTTTAAAAGAGAAGTGGGATGAGTGAGCTTAAAGGAAAGTTTGAACCTCAAAGTACATACATTGGCAAGATGGTTATTTTCACATCATCTCTCATTTATAAATAGAGGGTATTTGTTTTGTGTTCTGCCATCAATCCAAGCCAGTAACTGTGAGTGTTTAAACCCTGAAACTGGCTTGGGTAAGAGGGAATTTTGTTTTGTTGCTAAGTGCTTTGATGTTTTATTCTGCTGTACTCCATAATGGTAGCATGATTAGCATACATGTGTAAGCAGTTATGGTCACTAACATCAAATCAAATTAAAATTGGGTTTACAGTTATTTTAAGAGCATTATTTCTGAAATGTATTCAGAAATGTATTGGGTTCTAAGTGTTGTCATCTCCTGGGGCAGATGTGGGAGATAAGCACCCACTTCCCTTGGAAATCTAACAATGGCTTGACAACCAAATCCAGCTCTAGGCTTTCACGAGTGGCAGAACCTGTTTAAACTGACTGGAGAAGGGATGACTGGCACGTTTCTGGCACCTCAAAACCAGATGCTTTGGGCAGATGGGGCTCATTAACCTTGGGTGGTCGCCTATCTAGGAGAAGGTAAACTCCGATTTCAAACCTTCACTGCCTTGTGACTATACCCTCTCATAGGAAAGGCTAAGGGAGTAAACCCCAATAGAAAATCTGTAGACAGAGTCCCTAAGGTGACTTGGCATTGATTTCAGTGTCATCTTGTCAACTCCTGCGACGCAGCTGGTACCATGATGTATCGACTTGTAATTTCCCTTGGATCTATCAGCTGCATGGAGAGGGGGGGATCAGCTGCATGGGCAACAGTTGATTCTCCATATCACTCTGACCAGGATTGCGCCCTGGAGAGGACACTCCAGCTTCGCTCCATGGCGTCAACACAACACAGGATGCAGCAGTTTACCAGTTGTAAGTCACCGCTCAATTGGCGTAGAGCCAGATGCCAGGGTTTGCTTCTGACGGTGGGATAGATCAACAGGTTTCACTGGACAGCTACTGCCTGCCTCAAACTGGCCAGTCCCCAGCCAATAAGGTGCCATCCCGCCACAGTTCGCCTGCCTTGCTGGGTGCATAAGGATTAAGGTATGTGAGTACCTGACAAGTGGACTGCATCTACTGCACCAAGAAATACCAAAAGAAAACCAATAAGGAAACCTCCAATCCTCAAGCTAGGTACCTGGAATGTCCGGACCATGCTGACTGGGCTTTCAGATGATCTCCAGACAATCAGCGATGTTCAAAAGACTTAAGTCATCAACGCCAAACTTGCAAGATTCCAGATTGACATCCCCTCACTACAGGAGACATGACTACCAGATTCCAGGTCCCTCACAGAAAAGAACTACACATTCTTCTGGCAAGGAAAGCATGCCGACAGAGCCAGAGAGTTTGGCGTTGGATTTGCTGTCAGGAACACTTTGCTGAGGATGATAGAACCCTGCCAACAAGAAAATAGATGACTGCTATCCCTCCACCTCCACACCACAACAGACCTGTCAACCTGATCAATGTTTATGCTTCCACACTAAGTGCCTCCACAGATACCAAGGATGAGTTTTACGATGAGTTAAACTTGCTCATTGACAAAATTGCCATAGAAGAGAACTTGATTTTGCTGGGCGACTTCAATGCTAGGGTGGGTGCTGACCATGACTCTTGGCCCTCCTGTCTTGGCAACTTTGGCATTGGGTAGATGAATGAGAATGGTGAGCGCCTTCTAGAGATGTGCTCGTACCATGACCTCAACATCACCAGTTCATTCTTTCAGACAAAGCTACAGCACAAAATGTCTTGGAGGCATCCCCAGTCTAAACACTGGCACCAGGTGGACTTGATCATTACAAGACGATCAGCTATGAAGGGTGTTTTTCTTACCTTACCTTCCACAGTGCTGACTGGAATACTGCAAAATGATGCTTCATCTGAAAAAGATTCACCACTTTAGACAAGAGGGTAAACCACGCATTGGTGTGAGCAAAACATCATATCCAGACAAGGCTGAGGAATTCACCTATGCTTATTCCAAGACATTTGATTCAGAAGCCCCCCAACGAAGTGCCAAAGAAAGATGGGATCACATCAGAGAGACTGTGTACAGCACAGCCACATGGATCTTTGGTAAGAAGCAATCAAAGAACAATGACTGGTTTGCGGCTAACTCTGCCACACTCATGTCAGCCATAGAAGAGCATCGCAATGCTCACCTGCAATACTAGTGATCCCCCTGCCAGAAGACACTACTGGCATACAGGTCTACACAAAGCAAAGTGCAGAGATTAGCATGGCAGTGAGCCAGTGGATACTAGCTTCAGCTCTGTCAGAGCATCCAGTCAGCAGCAGATATCAGAAACATCAGAGGCATGTATGAAGGCATAAAGGAAGCAGTGGGTCCCACAAAGAAAGTGACAGAACCACTGAAGTCTGCATCATGGTTAAAGTTTTTGCACACATAATCCTGAACAGACTGTGGACGCTTGCTGACAGAGTATGTCCAGAGTCGCTGTGCGGGTTCCGCGCAGACAGGTCCACAATCGACATGATCTTCTTCATCAGGCAATTGCAGGAAAAATGCAGAGAACAACACAAAACCCTCTTCCTGGCCTTTATAGACCTCACCAAGGTGTTTGATCTGATCAGCAGAGACGGACTCTTCACAATTTTGACAAAAATTGGATGCCCTCCAAACCTGCTAAGTATGATCCAGTCCTTCCACGATGACATGAAAGGCACAGTGCAGTATGATGGCTCAATATCTGACCTGTTTGACATCCGCAATGGAGTTGAATAGGGCTGCGTCCTTTCCCCCATGTTCTTTGGCATCTTCTTCACAGGCCTGCTCAAGCACGCCTTTGGGACTCCACAGAAGGGATTTACCTGCACACGTGATCAGACAGCAGACTGTTCAACTTGGCATGACTGAAGGCACAGAGCAAAGTGCAAGAAATTAACATCAGGGATATGCTGTTCGCAGACGATGTTGATATAGCCACCCACACAGATGGACATCTTTGCTATAGCATGCGATGAATTTGGGTTGACAATAAGCCTAAAGAAAACTAATGTGATGGTTTAGGATGCAAACCCCCCAAGCATCATCATCAACAACTACGAACTTGAGGTGGTCAGTCAGTTCATGTATCTCGGCTCTACCATCACTAATAACCTCTCGCTCGAGCATGCCAAGATTCCCAGATTGGTCACACTCCTTTGCCAACGTCGGATAAATGATGGACAGTTCCACAAAGACATTTTTTATTCAAAACTCGCCTCTGGCAAAAGGTCGATCGGACGGCCACATCTCCACTTCAAGGATGTCTGCAAGCACGACATAAAAGCCCTTGATATCAATGTCAACACCTGGAAAGGGCTTGCTCTAGACATATCAAGCTGACGACATGCTCTAGTCACTGGTCTGAAAGCTGGTGAGGACAAGCTATGCATGCTAGGTGATGAAAAGCAGTCACAGAGGAAGAAGAAGCAGCTCCAACCAACACCAGACACAACCTTCAAGTTCAGCAAGGACTGCCACTCCTGTGTTGGACTACATAGCCACATCAGATGCTGCACAACCACCAACCGGGACATCTCTCATGGGCGCACTTCCATCGTCTCCCAAGACTGATGGATGCCAACAATTTCTGAAATGTATTGATTGTATTTTATACAGTGACTGATAAGTAGAAACAAAATGGTGGTTTCCGAAGACTTATAATACATGGCACAATTGTTATAATTTCATGTCCCAACATTTCTAGGTCAATAAAAAGGTACTTTTACAAATAATTATGGGTGACCGAAGACCTTAGTATCCGAAGATGTACAGTCATTATGGTAAGGTTGGATTTTAAATTTTTTGTTATATCTCACTTTTAAGATTACCCCTGCATTAATATATTTTATAGTATAAAAAAAATGGGAGGTCAAAAACAAGGTTGTAAGGACTGAATTTTTGAGACAGTGGATAAACTCTTAATATTTAGTGATTAGGTAAGTACAATCAAAAGTATTTTTTTTAGTCCAAATGTTGGTATCTCAAATCCTACACTGTTTCAAAAGTTGAACAAAGTTTCATGTTCTGGTTCATTTTTACCTAAATCTTACCCTTGTTTGTGGCAATATGATAATTAATGCATGTGCACATGGTTCCAGTGTTTGATGAATTGCTTTGAACCCTGGCAGGCATTATTGACATAAATTAGCAAGCACATTTCATTTTGTTGTCATGCTCTAATGTGTTTGTCCTGTGTTATGCCCCTTTTTGATGTTAAATGATACAGGATTATTCTAAATTGTGTTTGCAACTTAAAATTCAGTTTTTGATGAATTGCATTAAAGTCTGGCAGACATTTTTTACTTGAAAGTAAAATAAACTTATCATTCTCTTGTCATACTTTAATGTATTTGTTGAGAGTTATGCCCCTTGTTGTTAGCTCTATGTATTGTATTGTATGACTTGCCTCACTTATTCAGTGAGGTGGGGGGTGGGGACTACATGTCTTAAAGACACATTTCCAATTTTTAAAAGTCTTTTTCTTTCCAAAACATGATCCATGAGGAACATAATATGGAAAACATAGAGTAATGCAAAAATGAATATGTTTCTTTTACAGGTGAATCATTGGTATGAAATAATGCTATCACTAATTGCCACAGAAAATAAGGAGATTATGCACAGGGGTTGTTACATATTAAGAAATCTTATTTTTGCGGAGAAGGAAATTGCTGAGAAAGTTTTGGAAGGACAACTAACGGAAGCCCTGATGGCTGTGTCAATTCTTACAGAGAAGACTATGGAGTCTGCAGTACTGTGTGCCAAAGAGGCTTTGGAGAAAGCTGTGGAATATGGATTCATTAAACATGCAAACAAGTCTTTGGAATCTATCTCAGAATAATATTTCATTATGATCCTTGATTCATTACTTGAAATCATTCACTGCTACATTTTTGTATTTATTACCATTAGTGATGGTCTAAAATTGTATATTGCAACAGTGTACTATGTAATTTTTACCATTTATTATGGCCATAACATTCATTGATACAGTGCATGTAATGGTCATAAAATCAATTTTACTGTCAAACATCAGTAACTGTTGCATTTGATTCAACCTTGAGACTAAATTCACTTGTCAAACTTTCCAGTACCATGCTGAGAATATAACACTTTGAATAAGATATAAGAAACAGATGTCATGTTTCTCAATGGCCATGAATATGATACAAGAAAGATGTCCTGGTACAAGATGGAATAAATCAGACCTCTTTTTGATACTTCATTATTCAACATTCATTTGCAAACTCATTTGTACTCTTTCTACAAATTCTTGAACAAACTGCAGCTGACATTGAGTTTGAATTTATTTGAAAGTCAGAATCATTTTGCAGTTAATGAGCATGCAATCAAATAGTTCAAACTATCCAATGAAACATGCTCAAAATAATTGGCATAGTTTTCTCATACAGTGTTTATCAAAATATGCAAAAGTTCAATAGCGGTAGAATTCTTATAGCTTTAAAAATAAAAATATTTCCCTAAAGCCAGAGCGTTAAGTACACGGTGAGTGAGATTATGAAGTCTGGCATATTGACACCATTCTCATGCTGTGCTCTAAATGATAGTTGCTTGATAATTAGACCAGGTAAAGAGCATGCTTGAATGTCAGTCAGTGCATTTAAAGCGTGCAGGAAAAGTTCTTTAATATGTAATATTCCATGTTTCTTATACAGGAGGTATAATTATGTTTCATTCAAAAGATCTCGATTTTGATCCATATGAATTCAGATTCTCCAATTGTTGCTTTGATAATCAAGACATGTATGAATGTAAGTTTTGCGTCTGTAATAGAACTGCTGATTTAATGCATGGACGTACAAAATGTTAAGAAAAAAATGATGTTAACCCTTTACCTCATACAAGCGTCTTTGGACGCCTCTACTCCATTCGCATGGAAGCACCTTTTGACGCCTTTACAAGATTCGCATGGAAGCGCCGTTTGACGCCTGCTGTAAACATCAGCCATTCAGTACTTACGAAGTTTTTACGATTAGAATCACAACCACGAAAGATTCAATAACTTAGGTAAAGGCTCTGATATTTATGTAAGCAGCAATTAGTTTTTATTGATTATCAAATTCAGATGACTTAGTGATGTAGACGCAGACGAAAAACGTAAATTTCGAGTATGGGAAATGGCAGCTACGGTCGGTCACACGGCCTCACTGACATTACGGTGAATGAGTTCTCTCTCTATTTTAAAGCACATAAAATATTCTGCCGTGAAAAATAATTACACAGCTATAACAATCGGACTTTACTCTTACATTTTTCCACATATAATAGCTGTCTACCTAAAACATAAAATGGTTAAAACTGCTGTTAAACGTAACACCACTACATTGCTTAACAAATCACAGGCATGTCTATGGGTATGCGGTCTGCTTGGTAACATGTTCTATTTATAGCATGCTGCACTTTGTCACTATGCTCTATGAGGTAAAGGGTTAAGGACTATTATGAAAAGTGTGGAAAAAATGTTATGTATTGTTAAAAAAATATTAATTAACCTGTTTATATATACCTTGGATACTTGATTTAAAAAAAACATATCTGTCAATCAGCTTTAATATTACACATAAAAAATGTTAGCATTGTAGTGCAATTATTCTATATAATTGTGAATGGTGCTTAAAAGTATGTGTGTGTTCCGGAGAGAAAATGCCTTGTAACGTCTTGTATATAGTGTTATTCATTTTAAAGTAAATGTCTGTTTGGTCATACCAGTTATTTGTATAGGTTGTCCAAATTTATATTTATTATTTTGCTTTCACAATGAAATTCCCACATATTCCTTGGTGTTACTGTCATGTTACAATTTGTTATAAGATGCATGGACAGGACATCCTTCTGTATGTATTGATTGATGCATAGACTAATAGATAATTGACATCTACCTTGTATACTCATTTTGAAGTCGATTTCAACTGCAAGAAACATAAACATTGATATGCTGTTGCATAATGTGCAGGCAGGTCAGGGTCCATATTTTTTTTCTACAGATTCCTCCTAACACTGCAAAGACCAAGATCTGCTGGTTCATTATCAGATGCAAATTTGGATCTGTGTGGTATGCAGTTGGACCTGACTTGCAAGCATGTGAATATGGTGCTTGTTGTGTACATCCTTGATGTTGAATAATCAATTGCGACATCTGACTTGCAAGCATGTGAATATGGTACTTGTTCTGTACATCCTTGATGTTAATAATCAATTGTGACATCAACTTTTGCCTTTGAATCAGTAGATCTGAATATATTTTACAAAATTTATTAAATCATATTTTCCTGTACAAATGTGACACAATGTAAAATTGAGTCTTATAATAAAAATGTATTAAAGAGCATGAATAACAATATTTAATGATATTTTTGATGAAATAAAACAGCAGAAGAATTTGGATGCACTGATAATTTATGTTTTTTATATAGTGGTGTTAGTGGTGTTTTGATAGTCAAGGGTGCCTCTTGTTTATTTAATGGTGTTAGTGGTGTTCTGATAGTGAAGGGTGCCTCTTGTTTATTTAATGGTGTTAGTGGTGTTCTGATAGTGAAGGGTGCCTCTTGTTTATTTAGTGGTGTTTTGGTAGTCAAGATTGCATCTTGTTTATTTAATGGTGTTAGCGGTGTTTTGATAGTCAAGGGTGCTTTTCTTTATTTAATGGTGCTAGTGGTGTTGTGATAGTCAGGGTGCCTCTTGTTTTTTTAATGGTATTAGTGGTGTTGTGATAGCCAAAGGATGCTGAAGAGACTGGATCCGAGTCACTTGCTTTCACCTGTGAAACTTAATGACCTATGCAGACCAGGAGATGAAACAAGCTTTTTTTTAAAATTAAATGTTGTGGCTTTTACTTGAATGTGTAGTTTTTACAACAGCTAAAACAGTCTTGAGAAAGTTGTTGTTGTTGTTGGGTTTAACGCCATTTTTTAGCACATGATAGGCTATACATGGCAGCCAGTATTAATGGTGGAGGAAGAACCCGGGAAAAACCCAGGAAAGAACCACCGACCCATGAGAAGCTACTGGCAGGCTTTCGCACATACCCACATTGGCCGAATCTGACAGAGGTGAGATTGCAGTGATCCGTAACGGAGAGCGCGTTAGTCCACTCAGCCACTTGGGGCCCCTCTTGAGAAAGTGTAAACTAGTAGCACATTTCATTTCAGATTGTATTTTACATGTCTTCAGCCAAGTGATTAATGTATTGTGTGGGTCAAATATTGCTCCTTTAAACAAAAGGTTTGTCTGGGTTGCATAGATATGGCTGATGAGCAGATTTCAAAATGTTTTGTTATGTTTTATATGTAGACTTGGAAATTTGAAATATGGTCAAGAAATGATGAAAATAAATATCAACTTACTGAGCTAAAAATCTTGTATTCGTAAAGAATAGTCATGTCATCATGGTGATGAAAGAATACCATTCATAAGGAATACAGTGATCTCATCATGGTGATGAAAGAATACTATTCATATGGAATACTATTCTTATGGAATACAGTGACGTCATCATGGTGATGAAAGATTGCCATTCATAAGGAATAGAGTGGTGTCATCATGGTGATGAAAGAATATCATTCATGAGGAATATAGTGATGTCGTCATGGTGATGAAAGAATACTCTTCATAAGGAATACAGTGACATCATCATGGTGATGAAAAAATATCATTTATAAGGAATACAGTGATGTCGTCATGGTGATGAAATAATACCATTCATAAGGAATACAGTGACATTATCATGGTGATGAAAGAACACCATTCATAAGGAATACAGTGATGTTATATTGGTGTTGAAAGAACACCATTCAACTGCACTATTAAGTTGGTATGAATACCATACATAAATAATAAAGTCATTTGATCATGGTCACATACAGTATTGAGTTGGTATGAATACCATACAAAAATAATAAATCCATGTCATCACAGTCACATACAGTATTGAGTTGGTATGAACACCATAAATAAATAATAAAGCCATTTGATCATGGTCACATACAGTATTGAGTTGGTATGAATACCATAAATAAATAATAAAGCCATTTGATCATAGTCACATACAGTATTGAGTTGGTATGAATACCATACAAAAATAATAAAGCTGTGTCATATTAGTCACATACAGTATTGAGTTGGTATGAATACCATACATTAATAATAAAGCCATTTCACCATGTTTTTCAGTTTAACAAAATCCCTTTTCTCTAACATTTTTCGGTCATATAACAATCCGTAAGTCACGTCGATAAAGCATGTTTCACTTGATAATATTTTGTGCCATGTTTTTTTCAATATAGACTGATCTGCTTTATAAGTATTAAATTATAATCAATCTGTGATGCATGGTTTCAAATTTAAGAGACCCATCTGTTTCCTTGGAAACGTGTCATGTTCAGTTACTATGAATATAAAATAAGGAAACTGCTCATTGTAAATAGGTATCCTATTGCTAATATTATTACTAGTGGTAATTCTGAAAAGGCATGTATCTGAGTACCAGGGTACCTGTTGACACCTTTAGTCACCAATGTGCACAGTGGCAGATGTAAATTGATTAGTCATCATGATGTGCAAGTGACACTAAATGTCATTATTAAATCTATCCCTAAAAAAACACAAAAAATGTATTATTGTAAACTACTTTCTTTCTTATAAGTGCGTGAGAATATAGGTGCAAATTCCATAAAAGTCCACATTTGAGGGTTTAAAAATATACTATCCATGGAAATATTATTATGCTTGGAGTTGTGGCGATAGCTTATAATATGACATTGATACCACTGATTTATGAGTCCTTTGTGATTCAATTTCATGAAAATCGCAAAATTTGGAGGTGCAAGAGAGAATGCAGTGTGCATTTTTAAACAATTGCAATAATTATTTATAAAATGGCCATCAAGGTATATTTTTTATAATGGATATATAAACTTCAAACTTCACAACATCATTCATTTAGCTCTGCTGGTCATAGACTAGAATGGCTTGTATGGTGTTCTGTTTTTCTATCTGTCGTTCAGTATTTGTCTAAATAAATTTGTTATCACTACTCCTAAACTACTGCAACGATGGCCATGAAACCTCATTTGTCCCAAGCTTTACTTGGTCTTAAATGAAAATGGTGCCCTGCTTTGTTAAATTGGGACACCATATTGACCATCATGAAAATCTTGTTATGTTTACTCCATCATGGATCATGATAGTGATGTGGGTTTTTCATTATAAGACTTATTATAACGTGTAGTTAATTCTAAAGAAGATGATGGCATTGATTAATTCCAGTATGGCACCCAGGGTGGCTATCTTCATAACCTTAATACTAGTACTTCCCCATATCAGATTGCCATATTAGCATGGAGTTGTCGCCTAAACACTTCTTATGATGTTTATTTGTTCCTGATTGAGAAATGATGCTTATGTGACATCCATTATGGCCACCTTAGTGGCCATCTTGCAAGTGTTATTGCTACTCCTTTTTAATGAATGATATCAAATTTGTCCTAGATAAAAACTATGATTTTTTGGGTATCCAGTATGACATGCTGGCCCCTTGAAACTTTGAATTGTTTCCCTTCTAATACAGTGTCCCATTGAGATGGGGTTTGGGTTAAAAGGAGTTTTTCAAGAATATCAGGTATGATTTCATTAATAAGAATATAAGGACTGAAGGAACAGACTTGCTTTAGATTCTTTGAAGTTTTTCATCCAGTTGGGCATGAAATGATGGACATGCTTCAGTCCTACTGTTTTCATACATGTGGTTCTACTGGCAGTCAGACAGTAGCCCAGTTTTAAAGGCCATCTGTCAAATACTATATAATGGTTGAAAAAAAAATTAAATAAAGCTTGAAAACATGGTAATTTTACATGTTTACTTCTTATAGAAACAAGTCTGAACCAGACTGGTTTCACCAGTGCAATGACCCAAGATATGATGCATGCAAAAAAATCTGATTAAAACTGACATGTTTGAACAAATAGCTGTAAACAGATTGCCTTATTAGTGTAATGTATTAATCTATTAAGTAATAAAGGGATCAAAGATGGTTCATGATGGCAAATGAGCCTTTCATATAATATTTGACAAGCTTTGGTGGAGGTGAGATGAAAAGTAGAGGTGGACAAAAAATGAATTGGTCTGGGAAACTTGCACAAGTTTTATTTATTCTTTAATTTTTGTTTTTCTAAGATGTGTTAAAATGAATTTAAGACAATTCTTACATTTCTTTTGTGGACCCTTGGGGACAAATGGTCTAAAATTGTTGCCTCTGCCTATCAGTGCCAGTTCATCCAGCCTTGGTGGAGGCATGAAAAAAGAGACAGACAAAATATGGATTCAGCAGAAACATTTGCAATAATATTTTTATTCTTTAATCTTTTATGTGTTTTCTAAAGGTGTTTTAAGATGACTAGGTAAGGCAATTCGTACATTTCTGGGGAACGGGGCCCTGGATTCCTCACCTTTACCAATCACTGTAATCTGCCTCTACCAATCACTGTTATGTTACCTCAGTCCATGTAGATTTGGGTCTTGGGCTCAGCCGATGTGGGTAGGTGAGAAATCTTGTCAGTAGCTTCCTGTGGGTCAATGGTTATTACCTTGGTTTTCTGGTTTCTTCCTCCACCAGTAATACTGGCTGCCATATATAGCCTATCTGGTGCTGAGAAATGGAGTTACACCAAAAACTAAAGCTATTATTGCTATATTTTTGTGGTAAATTCAAGGCTAAATGCTAAAATTGAATACTTTCTCTCAGTGGTAACACCATCTGCAAAGCATTGCAACAGGTTCAATATTGCTTGGAAATCTAAATTTAGGTGTGTAGCAAATGACCTGAGTTTGTGTTGTCTGTTTCATGCAAATGGATTTAGGATGGTATATAGGGGAAGAAACGTTATCTTCATGCATATGCATTGTGTGTTTTGTGCAAGTGGAGTTTAAGATAGTGTATGAGGAAAGAAATCACATATCCACACATATGCAGACACCAGTAGTAATGGTTCTCCTGTAACAAAGGTACCAATTTTAAAGACTTTATTTTATAACAATCCTACCAAATTCAGAATCCCCTACCAAATTCAGAGTCCTTAGTTGATAACAAACAGACAAAATTTTAAGTCCTTATTTTAGTTTGGATCAGATGTTCATCTGATTGCCACACTCTTGCATCCAGTCTCGTCTGTCAGCCATGCCAGTGGATTAAAGACGTGCCAAATGCTTTGCTCGCGAGTTTTGAGAAAATAAATCATATTCTTATCGATTTCATGCAAGTATATGCCGATGAAAGATC
This sequence comes from Sinohyriopsis cumingii, assembly GCA_028554795.2. NCBI lineage: Eukaryota > Metazoa > Mollusca > Bivalvia > Unionida > Unionidae > Sinohyriopsis > Sinohyriopsis cumingii. The sequence continues at coordinate 111,445,694 of CM068837.1, read as the reverse complement.
CTTCAAGTTCGTTATGCCGATAGGCAATGGGCTCTGACCCTCCACGAAGCCATATTTGAAATGGGTTGTCAATGGTCAGAGGAAAGTTGGACTAGTAAGGGTCGAGATTAGCTCAGGAACAAACGTTGACTCTACTACACAAGCACGGTTAGAATAACGATCTTACTCAACACTTCTTAATCATAAACACTGCTGCAATAACTATCGCTGATCACAGTTCACTTTCACATGCACTTTAAGAATACAAATTCTTGTAAAACTAGTTCACAAATATAAGCTTATTGGGAATAACAATATTTTGCCACACTTCATAACCATATATGCACTTCACAAATTTCACAGCCAACATGGAATTAAACTCCTTGACCACACTTTTGAATCATAAAGCACATATCACATGAAATATCGTTGGCCACACATCACATCCATAGAGAATCTTGAAGAGCAAATCTTGACAACACTTCTCAATGACGAACGACGGCCCAATAAACTATCGTTGGGCACACCTTATAAAAATAGGCGCATTGGAGTAAAAGTCTTTCAACATACTTCACAAGTGTATCAGCTTGTGGATTGACAAAGTTTATCCGCACATCCTAATTATACAAGCACTTCACAAATTTCACATCCATTACAGGAGCTGGAATAACATTGGCCACACTAAATCATAAAGCACTGCTGGAATTACTATACCAGGCACCGCTTTCCACTTATCTGCACATATTAAAGAACAATCTTGGGCGCACTTCCCAATCATAAAGAACTGATGCAATAACATTATCTGACGATGCTTCACATCACAGGAACACTTAGAATCAAACGTTTCCTTTACCACACTTCACACTGAAAAATCGTCTCCCAATTATAAAACATTTGGAATAACAATCGTTGAGCACACTTCACATTTGTCATGCACTGCATATATATGAATCCCTGACCACATTTCAGAATCACAAATCACTGCTGGAATTATTCTTTTACACTTAACTTCACAATGAGATAGATGGAGAACACGTGGTTATTCTCAACGACAATCTTTGAATGATTCGTGAAAGTCCAAGCTACACGAATCTAAGAATAGTCCTTGAATGACACTCACGGAAACACTTGATTCATAATGAAGACTCCTGTCGCTTTGAAAGAACATTGATCACACTTGTATGTGGAAAGACATTTTTCCATTTATAGCACAAAAAAGCTGAAAAATGAGAAGCTAGTGCATTACACGGATTAGTGATCTTGCAATACTGCACAAGATATACTCCAAAAAAGTGAATCTCCATTGTTAGACATCAGGCATCATACTATTTCCTGGCAGAAAAGAAATTTACCAAAAAGCCGTATTATGTCATTTAAAAATGAGTGCCATTTTTATTAGCCTACTAGTACTAAAACGAGTCCCACTAGTACTATTTTCATTACTATCAGTAACAAAAGGAGTACCAATAATAATATAAATATTACAAACACAAAAAATAATTATAATAACAATAAAGTTATTAATGCTAAGGAGAAGAACGTTAATAATAATGACAACAATGGAATTATTAATAATAATAATAATAATAATATAATAATATATTTGTTAATGCTAAGAAGAATAACGTTAATAACAGTAATAATATTTATAACTTTATTATTGATATTATTATTATGAATAATTTATTATTATTAGTTTTATTATTATTATTGGTTCAATTATTATTATTATTCGTTTATTATTATTATTATTATTATTATTATTATTGTTCTCTAAAGAATGTGTTGAAAAAATTGTAAGCACCGCATTAAATAAATAACGGAATGTCTCTCCACAGACGTGTGTATTCATGTTCATACGTTTATCTTTACTAACTGCTCCGTATTGCTTGTGAGTTGACATAGTTTTATATGTAAGCTACTAGTCCAAGTTTTCTCTTAGCCTTGCCATCCTATTTTTGATATTTGGTTATTTATGTTTGTGTGTAGGGTCTGAGTCCACTACATGTCAAAGATCTGGACACCACACCATTTGGTATCGGCATAGGGTAGCCGCTTTCTAGCCACCTAACAAACTATAACGAACTCTTTATTGAGGCATACCTGCATGAACTCGATATGAATATTATTCCTTTTTTGGTAGAAGTTGAGGGCATACTATACATTATTTCTTTAATTCTCTCAGACGAGACAAAACTACATCATTGCTGAAGTTTGGCCTGGATCTCACCTTCTGCATTCCTAGTCAGGTGGCTCTACAAATCTCGCATCAAGGTCAAATTTCAGCAGCCATATACTTCCATCTCGTCTGTCAGCCATGCCAGTGGATTAAAGACATGTCGAATGCTATGGTCGCGAGTTTTGATAAAATAAATTATATTCTTATCGATTTCATGCAAGTATATGTCGGTAAATTATTCATATAGTTTGCTAGGCCGGCTAGTAAGCGATGAATTCCAACTCTTCGTTAGGCAATGGGCTCCAACCCTATACCCACCATATATGTCCTAATATTTAAAATGGGTTGTTAAAGGTCACAGAGCAAAGTTGGACTAGTAAGGGACGAGATTAGCGCAGGAACAATCGTAGCAGCAGAGAGGGCGAATCCCACAAACTATTTCGCTTAACAGAGCCTTCTATCGAGAACATTTTAGATAGAGTGATTCTTTTCACAAAATAAACCCTCCATTCAGAAAACATAACAAAATGGGCTTTCTCTGCTGACTTTAAGGGTTATCTCATGAAAATATCTACCTATACAACTATTTCTGTTAATACAAGGGTCTATCTTGCGAAAACACTCGGTATTGTTCAGCCCTCTCTGCTGCTCTGTGTTTTTGTGTCTGCCCCTGGAAAATATCCTGGTAGGGTTTGCCTGTTGTCGCCCTCTCTGCTGCTCTCTAGTTAAAAATTGTATCTAACCCGACTCAATACCGTATTCGAGGATCATGTAAATTTATCGTTACAAATCCATGTGGTTTTACCTGAGCACGACTAAAGAAATGTTTAAACTTATTTATATCCATATCGCCGCTGCACCAAGTCTGATGTATATTTCGTAAAGTGTGTGTGTCAACGCCGTTAAACACCGCAAGAATGTTACAGTTATCTCTGATCACTTTTGGTATTTGTGTATATCGTTGAGTTACATAAATCACATCAGTGTTTTTATGTCTGCCGCGTGAGAATATCCTGGCAGGGTTTGTCTGTTTGTCTAACATCACATCATCGTACATGACTAAATTATTTACATTTCCATCAGTGTCATCAATACTTGGCGCTTCATTGATATCAGTGATAAATTCAACGACGTCCTTATCATCCTCACTTATAACTTTTGCACTTTCGTTAAAATCTTGTATTACATCATAGCACCGCTGATCGTCCACAGACGGAGCTATCAAATACAACTTATCCCACTTCATCCACTTCATTATTAAATTAAGTAACAAATGCTTCTTACCGCTCCCAGATGGGCCTATAATTATCATTCGAATTGAATTTGGTAACACCGAGTTATGTTTGATTGGCTCTGGTCGTTTTGTAGCAGAAAAGTCAGTGATCTCCATTAGATATATTATAAAATAATATGGATTTATATTGTGTGAAATGTAGAACACGTACCCCAACTGCGGACATGACAACCACTACAACAAAAAATAATCGACAAGCGCTTACAGTCAAGTGTGAACGATGCGGAACAAAAAAGTTCAAAATTTATTTCGTCAGGTAAAAAAACAAAAAGGAGGTGATATCGCAGCCAAGTTAACAAAGTTACCAGGAGCTCCGTGGGCTAAATACCCAGGAGAAAAACATCTTCCAGGATATAATTACTGTGGTCCTGGAACCCGACTTGATATCAGACTTGATGCCTTAGATCAGCCCAATCAGGTGAGTATCCGATAAACGCTATTGATAAGGCGTGTCATGCGCATGATGTAGCTTATCGAAGTAAGGATTTGCAACAGCGCCATCTCGTGGATGTGAAATTAATTCACGCGTTAAAGCCATCACTGATAAATCTTTCAAAGAAAAGTTAGCTAGCTGGTTAATAAAATCTGCAATGAAAGGTAAATTAGCGCTAGGTGCTGGTAATTAGTTATAATGGAGTCGATTTATTATTCTCCAAAAGGATATTGGAGAGGGAGCGCAGCAATTAGTAAACTTGCTGAAGCAGCAAAAGTTACGCGAGTTACTGCTAAAAATTGGTTATCCAAACAAGCAATATGCAAATTTATCTACCGCGTCCTAAACAAATTCACTTTGCAAATTTTAATGTTAGTGTACCAAATGAAGTTCACCAAGCCGATATATTATTTCTGCCACATGATACTATTAAAATCCGAAGACATCAAAACACATACAAGTACGCGTTAACTGTAGTTGATGTTGCAAGTAGATACAAAGATGCGGAACCGTTAGCGACTAAAACAGCATCCGAGGTTGCTTCTGCTTTTGAACGAATTTATCAACGAGGTGGTGGAACACAAAGTGGTCTGCGATGGCACAGCTGCTACAAGTTGATCCTGGCAAAGAATTGCAGGGTGCAGTATCGTCGTTGATGAAGAAACATAACGTTACCATCAGAAGAGGGCATACTGAAATTCATCGTGATCAGGCAATTGTTGAGCGATTTAATCGAACACTTGCTGAACGGTTATTTGGATATCAATACGCGAAGGAATTCGTTCAGGGTACGAGATCGCGTGAATGGGTTGCAAGATTACCAAGTGTGATAGCTGCGCTAATTAATGAAATTACTCGAACAACCAACATGAAACCTGCCATCGCGATCACAAAAAATATATACCTGTACAACGTGATTCTTCAGCGCAGCCAATATTAGGTGATGTCACTGTGAGACATTTATATGAACCAGGTGAACTTGAAGGTGGTAAACGAAGAGCGACTGATCCTATTTGGAGTGTTACCGCATATAAGATATCTAACATAACAAGATCCACTTGTAGACCAGCAATCTACAGACTGGATTCGACTGCTCCTCAACGTGGATTCACACGTGAGCAATTACAAGTAATTCATGAGGACACACAATTGCCACCCCGATCACTTAACTAGCACCAAGGGTGCCAGCACCCCGACGTCGATTACACTCAAGACAGGTCAATATCACATTATCACGTGTATGACCGCGACTGTTATCTTTTCTATCTACGGTAAATTGTCTTGAATTTTTATTCGAATGCTGCCATAGCATTATACAATTACAGCTCGCACAGTGATTATTCTGCTGTTGTTTTAGTGCGCTGATAAAATCAGTGTCGAGGTCAAATTCTCTATTATTTTTTTTTTGTTACTCTGTTTGTAACCGGCTAGTTTTCTTTATATTATGTCGCTGTTGTTTTCATTGTCCGCATTTGACTGTTCCAAGACAATTCTTCGCAGCTGAGATATTCTTCTGACTCTGGACACAGCCAAGTAAACTAAGTTTGACCACTCAATCCGATCATCAACGATCCAGACAGTTGTATCACTGATAGTTAGTCCTTGAGATGAATGTATTGTCATTGCGTATCCTAGCGTCCACGGGGATTTATTCATTTTTAATGCATCTTTGACAACATTGACATCAACTGTGACAATATCATTCAATACTAAATTCTGTTTCCTTGACTCTGTCCCAGGAATATCAACATCTATATTCTGTAACCGCGTATCAGCTGGTCTATAGCATAACGGCACTGGCAACATTATAAACTTTTCTTGTTGTAATTGAAATAGCTGTTGTTGAAGTGTGTCTCTGACTATCTTTCTACTTGCCACTATCAAATCGTCTGGTTTCCATGTTTTCCAAAAGTCGCTCATTGAAGTTTCAGGAATCATCTCGCACATGATTTCGCATTGAATTTTATTCGGTTGTAATCCGATTAATGTTTTAAATTCCTTCAACGTTGCATCAAGTGCTCTATGATCATCAGACACTTCTTCATAATAATCAACAAAATCTTTTAACCAATCATGTGGAGATGGACCAACAAAAGGTGGTGGCTGACCGTGGTCGCCGCACATTATCACTGCAGTATTCGCTGTTAGCAGCAATCCAGGAATAATTTTAATATATCTAACGGTACCGTACATATCTCATCCCAAATTATTTTCCCGGGAATATATTTTGTTCCCATTCGATCTGGAGTCCATACACCGCCGCTGTATTTGAAAAAGCTGTGATAAGTACAAGAATTAACCCCTCGTTGTTTCATCTCCCTGGCGAGTCTGTGTGTAGATGTTAGCCATGCCAGTGGATTAAAGACGTGCCAAATGCTTTGCTCGCGAGTTTTGAGAAAATAAATCATATTCTTATCGATTTCATGCAAGTATATGCCGATGAAAGATCCTTCAAGTTCGTTATGCCGGGTAGTAAGCACCGAATTCCAACTTTTCGATAGGCAATGGGTTCTGACCCTCCATGAAGCCATATTTGAAATGGGTTGTCAATGGTCAGAGGAAAGTTGGACTAGTAAGGGTCGAGATTAGCTCAGGAACAAACGTTGACTCTACTACACAAGCACGGTTAGAATAACGATCTTACTCAACACTTCTTAATCATAAACACTGCTGCAATAACTATCGCTGATCACAGTTCACTTTCACATGCACTTTAAGAATACAAATTCTTGTAAAACTAGTTCACAAATATAAGCTTATTGGGAATAACAATATTTTGCCACACTTCATAACCATATATGCACTTCACAAATTTCACAGCCAACATGGAATTAAACTCCTTGACCACACTTTTGAATCATAAAGCACATATCACATGAAATATCGTTGGCCACACATCACATCCATAGAGAATCTTGAAGAGCAAATCTTGACAACACTTCTCAATGACGAACGACGGCCCAATAAACTATCGTTGGGCACACCTTATAAAAATAGGCGCATTGGAGTAAAAGTCTTTCAACATACTTCACAAGTGTATCAGCTTGTGGATTGACAAAGTTTATCCGCACATCCTAATTATACAAGCACTTCACAAATTTCACATCCATTACAGGAGCTGGAATAACATTGGCCACACTAAATCATAAAGCACTGCTGGAATTACTATACCAGGCACCGCTTTCCACTTATCTGCACATATTAAAGAACAATCTTGGGCGCACTTCCCAATCATAAAGAACTGATGCAATAACATTATCTGACGATGCTTCACATCACAGGAACACTTAGAATCAAACGTTTCCTTTACCACACTTCACACTGAAAAATCGTCTCCCAATTATAAAACATTTGGAATAACAATCGTTGAGCACACTTCACATTTGTCATGCACTGCATATATATGAATCCCTGACCACATTTCAGAATCACAAATCACTGCTGGAATTATTCTTTTACACTTAACTTCACAATGAGATAGATGGAGAACACGTGGTTATTCTCAACGACAATCTTTGAATGATTCGTGAAAGTCCAAGCTACACGAATCTAAGAATAGTCCTTGAATGACACTCACGGAAACACTTGATTCATAATGAAGACTCCTGTCGCTTTGAAAGAACATTGATCACACTTGTATGTGGAAAGACATTTTTCCATTTATAGCACAAAAAAGCTGAAAAATGAGAAGCTAGTGCATTACACGGATTAGTGATCTTGCAATACTGCACAAGATATACTCCAAAAAAGTGAATCTCCATTGTTAGACATCAGGCATCATACTATTTCCTGGCAGAAAAGAAATTTACCAAAAAGCCGTATTATGTCATTTAAAAATGAGTGCCATTTTTATTAGCCTACTAGTACTAAAACGAGTCCCACTAGTACTATTTTCATTACTATCAGTAACAAAAGGAGTACCAATAATAATATAAATATTACAAACACAAAAAATAATTATAATAACAATAAAGTTATTAATGCTAAGGAGAAGAACGTTAATAATAATGACAACAATGGAATTATTAATAATAATAATAATAATAATATAATAATATATTTGTTAATGCTAAGAAGAATAACGTTAATAACAGTAATAATATTTATAACTTTATTATTGATATTATTATTATGAATAATTTATTATTATTAGTTTTATTATTATTATTGGTTCAATTATTATTATTATTCGTTTATTATTATTATTATTATTATTATTATTATTGTTCTCTAAAGAATGTGTTGAAAAAATTGTAAGCACCGCATTAAATAAATAACGGAATGTCTCTCCACAGACGTGTGTATTCATGTTCATACGTTTATCTTTACTAACTGCTCCGTATTGCTTGTGAGTTGACATAGTTTTATATGTAAGCTACTAGTCCAAGTTTTCTCTTAGCCTTGCCATCCTATTTTTGATATTTGGTTATTTATGTTTGTGTGTAGGGTCTGAGTCCACTACATGTCAAAGATCTGGACACCACACCATTTGGTATCGGCATAGGGTAGCCGCTTTCTAGCCACCTAACAAACTATAACGAACTCTTTATTGAGGCATACCTGCATGAACTCGATATGAATATTATTCCTTTTTTGGTAGAAGTTGAGGGCATACTATACATTATTTCTTTAATTCTCTCAGACGAGACAAAACTACATCATTGCTGAAGTTTGGCCTGGATCTCACCTTCTGCATTCCTAGTCAGGTGGCTCTACAAATCTCGCATCAAGGTCAAATTTCAGCAGCCATATACTTCCATCTCGTCTGTCAGCCATGCCAGTGGATTAAAGACATGTCGAATGCTATGGTCGCGAGTTTTGATAAAATAAATTATATTCTTATCGATTTCATGCAAGTATATGTCGGTAAATTATTCATATAGTTTGCTAGGCCGGCTAGTAAGCGATGAATTCCAACTCTTCGTTAGGCAATGGGCTCCAACCCTATACCCACCATATATGTCCTAATATTTAAAATGGGTTGTTAAAGGTCACAGAGCAAAGTTGGACTAGTAAGGGACGAGATTAGCGCAGGAACAATCGTAGCAGCAGAGAGGGCGAATCCCACAAACTATTTCGCTTAACAGAGCCTTCTATCGAGAACATTTTAGATAGAGTGATTCTTTTCACAAAATAAACCCTCCATTCAGAAAACATAACAAAATGGGCTTTCTCTGCTGACTTTAAGGGTTATCTCATGAAAATATCTACCTATACAACTATTTCTGTTAATACAAGGGTCTATCTTGCGAAAACACTCGGTATTGTTCAGCCCTCTCTGCTGCTCTGTGTTTTTGTGTCTGCCCCTGGAAAATATCCTGGTAGGGTTTGCCTGTTGTCGCCCTCTCTGCTGCTCTCTAGTTAAAAATTGTATCTAACCCGACTCAATACCGTATTCGAGGATCATGTAAATTTATCGTTACAAATCCATGTGGTTTTACCTGAGCACGACTAAAGAAATGTTTAAACTTATTTATATCCATATCGCCGCTGCACCAAGTCTGATGTATATTTCGTAAAGTGTGTGTGTCAACGCCGTTAAACACCGCAAGAATGTTACAGTTATCTCTGATCACTTTTGGTATTTGTGTATATCGTTGAGTTACATAAATCACATCAGTGTTTTTATGTCTGCCGCGTGAGAATATCCTGGCAGGGTTTGTCTGTTTGTCTAACATCACATCATCGTACATGACTAAATTATTTACATTTCCATCAGTGTCATCAATACTTGGCGCTTCATTGATATCAGTGATAAATTCAACGACGTCCTTATCATCCTCACTTATAACTTTTGCACTTTCGTTAAAATCTTGTATTACATCATAGCACCGCTGATCGTCCACAGACGGAGCTATCAAATACAACTTATCCCACTTCATCCACTTCATTATTAAATTAAGTAACAAATGCTTCTTACCGCTCCCAGATGGGCCTATAATTATCATTCGAATTGAATTTGGTAACACCGAGTTATGTTTGATTGGCTCTGGTCGTTTTGTAGCAGAAAAGTCAGTGATCTCCATTAGATATATTATAAAATAATATGGATTTATATTGTGTGAAATGTAGAACACGTACCCCAACTGCGGACATGACAACCACTACAACAAAAAATAATCGACAAGCGCTTACAGTCAAGTGTGAACGATGCGGAACAAAAAAGTTCAAAATTTATTTCGTCAGGTAAAAAAACAAAAAGGAGGTGATATCGCAGCCAAGTTAACAAAGTTACCAGGAGCTCCGTGGGCTAAATACCCAGGAGAAAAACATCTTCCAGGATATAATTACTGTGGTCCTGGAACCCGACTTGATATCAGACTTGATGCCTTAGATCAGCCCAATCAGGTGAGTATCCGATAAACGCTATTGATAAGGCGTGTCATGCGCATGATGTAGCTTATCGAAGTAAGGATTTGCAACAGCGCCATCTCGTGGATGTGAAATTAATTCACGCGTTAAAGCCATCACTGATAAATCTTTCAAAGAAAAGTTAGCTAGCTGGTTAATAAAATCTGCAATGAAAGGTAAATTAGCGCTAGGTGCTGGTAATTAGTTATAATGGAGTCGATTTATTATTCTCCAAAAGGATATTGGAGAGGGAGCGCAGCAATTAGTAAACTTGCTGAAGCAGCAAAAGTTACGCGAGTTACTGCTAAAAATTGGTTATCCAAACAAGCAATATGCAAATTTATCTACCGCGTCCTAAACAAATTCACTTTGCAAATTTTAATGTTAGTGTACCAAATGAAGTTCACCAAGCCGATATATTATTTCTGCCACATGATACTATTAAAATCCGAAGACATCAAAACACATACAAGTACGCGTTAACTGTAGTTGATGTTGCAAGTAGATACAAAGATGCGGAACCGTTAGCGACTAAAACAGCATCCGAGGTTGCTTCTGCTTTTGAACGAATTTATCAACGAGGTGGTGGAACACAAAGTGGTCTGCGATGGCACAGCTGCTACAAGTTGATCCTGGCAAAGAATTGCAGGGTGCAGTATCGTCGTTGATGAAGAAACATAACGTTACCATCAGAAGAGGGCATACTGAAATTCATCGTGATCAGGCAATTGTTGAGCGATTTAATCGAACACTTGCTGAACGGTTATTTGGATATCAATACGCGAAGGAATTCGTTCAGGGTACGAGATCGCGTGAATGGGTTGCAAGATTACCAAGTGTGATAGCTGCGCTAATTAATGAAATTACTCGAACAACCAACATGAAACCTGCCATCGCGATCACAAAAAATATATACCTGTACAACGTGATTCTTCAGCGCAGCCAATATTAGGTGATGTCACTGTGAGACATTTATATGAACCAGGTGAACTTGAAGGTGGTAAACGAAGAGCGACTGATCCTATTTGGAGTGTTACCGCATATAAGATATCTAACATAACAAGATCCACTTGTAGACCAGCAATCTACAGACTGGATTCGACTGCTCCTCAACGTGGATTCACACGTGAGCAATTACAAGTAATTCATGAGGACACACAATTGCCACCCCGATCACTTAACTAGCACCAAGGGTGCCAGCACCCCGACGTCGATTACACTCAAGACAGGTCAATATCACATTATCACGTGTATGACCGCGACTGTTATCTTTTCTATCTACGGTAAATTGTCTTGAATTTTTATTCGAATGCTGCCATAGCATTATACAATTACAGCTCGCACAGTGATTATTCTGCTGTTGTTTTAGTGCGCTGATAAAATCAGTGTCGAGGTCAAATTCTCTATTATTTTTTTTTTGTTACTCTGTTTGTAACCGGCTAGTTTTCTTTATATTATGTCGCTGTTGTTTTCATTGTCCGCATTTGACTGTTCCAAGACAATTCTTCGCAGCTGAGATATTCTTCTGACTCTGGACACAGCCAAGTAAACTAAGTTTGACCACTCAATCCGATCATCAACGATCCAGACAGTTGTATCACTGATAGTTAGTCCTTGAGATGAATGTATTGTCATTGCGTATCCTAGCGTCCACGGGGATTTATTCATTTTTAATGCATCTTTGACAACATTGACATCAACTGTGACAATATCATTCAATACTAAATTCTGTTTCCTTGACTCTGTCCCAGGAATATCAACATCTATATTCTGTAACCGCGTATCAGCTGGTCTATAGCATAACGGCACTGGCAACATTATAAACTTTTCTTGTTGTAATTGAAATAGCTGTTGTTGAAGTGTGTCTCTGACTATCTTTCTACTTGCCACTATCAAATCGTCTGGTTTCCATGTTTTCCAAAAGTCGCTCATTGAAGTTTCAGGAATCATCTCGCACATGATTTCGCATTGAATTTTATTCGGTTGTAATCCGATTAATGTTTTAAATTCCTTCAACGTTGCATCAAGTGCTCTATGATCATCAGACACTTCTTCATAATAATCAACAAAATCTTTTAACCAATCATGTGGAGATGGACCAACAAAAGGTGGTGGCTGACCGTGGTCGCCGCACATTATCACTGCAGTATTCGCTGTTAGCAGCAATCCAGGAATAATTTTAATATATCTAACGGTACCGTACATATCTCATCCCAAATTATTTTCCCGGGAATATATTTTGTTCCCATTCGATCTGGAGTCCATACACCGCCGCTGTATTTGAAAAAGCTGTGATAAGTACAAGAATTAACCCCTCGTTGTTTCATCTCCCTGGCGAGTCTGTGTGTAGATGTTAGCCATGCCAGTGGATTAAAGACGTGCCAAATGCTTTGCTCGCGAGTTTTGAGAAAATAAATCATATTCTTATCGATTTCATGCAAGTATATGCCGATGAAAGATCCTTCAAGTTCGTTATGCCGGGTAGTAAGCACCGAATTCCAACTTTTCGATAGGCAATGGGTTCTGACCCTCCATGAAGCCATATTTGAAATGGGTTGTCAATGGTCAGAGGAAAGTTGGACTAGTAAGGGTCGAGATTAGCTCAGGAACAAACGTTGACTCTACTACACAAGCACGGTTAGAATAACGATCTTACTCAACACTTCTTAATCATAAACACTGCTGCAATAACTATCGCTGATCACAGTTCACTTTCACATGCACTTTAAGAATACAAATTCTTGTAAAACTAGTTCACAAATATAAGCTTATTGGGAATAACAATATTTTGCCACACTTCATAACCATATATGCACTTCACAAATTTCACAGCCAACATGGAATTAAACTCCTTGACCACACTTTTGAATCATAAAGCACATATCACATGAAATATCGTTGGCCACACATCACATCCATAGAGAATCTTGAAGAGCAAATCTTGACAACACTACTCAATGACGAACGACAGCCCAATAAACTATCGTTGGGCACACCTTATAAAAATAGGCGCATTGGAGTAAAAGTCTTTCAACATACTTCACAAGTGTATCAGCTTGTGGATTGACAAAGTTTATCCGCACATCCTAATTATACAAGCACTTCACAAATTTCACATCCATTACAGGAGCTGGAATAACATTGGCCACACTGAATCATAAAGCACTGCTGGAATTACTATACCAGGCACCGCTTTCCACTTATCTGCACATATTAAAGAACAATCTTGGGCGCACTTCCCAATCATAAAGAACAGATGCAATAACATTATCTGACGATGCTTCACATCACAGGAACACTTAGAATCAAACGTTTCCTTTACCACACTTCACACTGAAAAATCATCTCCCAATTATAAAACATTTGGAATAACAATCGTTGAGCACACTTCACATTTGTCATGCACTGCATATATATGAATCCCTGACCACATTTCAGAATCACAAATCACTGCTGGAATTATTCTTTTACACTTAACTTCACAATGAGATATATGGAGAACACGTGGTTATTTTCAACGACAATCTTTGAATGATTCGTGAAAGTCCAAGCTACACGAATCTAAGAATAGTCCTTGAATGACACTCACGGAAACACTTGATTCATAATGAAGACTCCTGTCGCTTTGAAAGAACATTGATCACACTTGTATGTGGAAAGACATTTTTCCATTTATAGCACAAAAAAGCTGAAAAATGAGAAGCTAGTGCATTACACGGATTAGTGATCTTGCAATACTGCACAAGATATACTCCAAAAAAGTGAATCTCCATTGTTAGACATCAGGCATCATACTATTTCCTGGCAGAAAAGAAATTTACCAAAAAGCCGTATTATGTCATTTAAAAATGAGTGCCATTTTTATTAGCCTACTAGTACTAAAACGAGTCCCACTAGTACTATTTTCATTACTATCAGTAACAAAAGGAGTACCAATAATAATATAAATATTACAAACACAAAAAATAATTATAATAACAATAAAGTTATTAATGCTAAGGAGAAGAACGTTAATAATAATGGCAACAATGGAATTAATAATAATAATAATAATAATAATATAATAATATATTTGTTAATGCTAAGAAGAATAACGTTAATAACAGTAATAATATTTATAACTTTATTATTGATATTATTATTATTATGAATAATTTATTATTATTAGTTTTATTATTATTATTGGTTCAATTATTATTATTATTCGTTTTATTATTATTATTATTATTATTATTATTATTATTATTATTATTCTCTAAAGAATGTGTTGAAAAAATTGTAAGCACCGCATTAAATAAATAACGGAATGTCTCTCCACAGACGTGTGTATTCATGTTCATACGTTTATCTTTACTAACTGCTCCGTATTGCTTGTGAGTTGACATAGTTTGATATGTAAGCTACTAGTCCAAGTTTTCTCTTAGCCTTGCCATCCTATTTTTGATATTTGGTTATTTATGTTTGTGTGTAGGGTCTGAGTCCACTACATGTCAAAGATCTGGAATTCACCACACCATTTGGTATCGGCATAGGGTAGCCGCTTTCTAGCCACCTAACAAACTATAACGAACTCTTTATTGAGGCATACCTGCATGAACTCGATATGAATATTATTCTTTTTTTGGTAGAAGTTGAGGGCATACTATACATTATTTCTTTAATTCTCTCAGACGAGACAAAACTACATCATTGCTGAAGTTTGGCCTGGATCTCACCTTCTGCATTCCTAGTCAGGTGGCTCTACAAATCTCGCATCAAGGTCAAATTTCAGCAGCCATATACTTCCATCTCGTCTGTCAGCCATGCCAGTGGATTAAAGACATGTCGAATGCTATGGTCGCGAGTTTTGATAAAATAAATTATATTCTTATCGATTTCATGCAAGTATATGTCGGTAAATTATTCATATAGTTTGCTAGGCCGGCTAGTAAGCGATGAATTCCAACTCTTCGTTAGGCAATGGGCTCCAACCCTATACCCACCATATATGTCCTAATATTTAAAATGGGTTGTTAAAGGTCACAGAGCAAAGTTGGACTAGTAAGGGACGAGATTAGCGCAGGAACAATCGTAGCAGCAGAGAGGGCGAATCCCACAAACTATTTCGCTTAACAGAGCCTTCTATCGAGAACATTTTAGATAGAGTGATTCTTTTCACAAAATAAACCCTCCATTCAGAAAACATAACAAAATGGGCTTTCTCTGCTGACTTGAAGGGTTATCTCATGAAAATATCTACCTATACAACTATTTCTGTTAATACAAGGGTCTATCTTGCGAAAACACTCGGTATTGTTCAGCCCTCTCTGCTGCTCTGTGTTTTTGTGTCTGCCCCTGGAAAATATCCTGGTAGGGTTTGCCTGTTGTCGCCCTCTCTGCTGCTCTCTAGTTAAAAATTGTATCTAACCCGACTCAATACCGTATTCGAGGATCATGTAAATTTATCGTTACAAATCCATGTGGTTTTACCTGAGCACGACTAAAGAAATGTTTAAACTTATTTATATCCATATCGCCGCTGCACCAAGTCTGATGTATATTTCGTAAAGTGTGTGTGTCAACGCCGTTAAACACCGCAAGAATGTTACAGTTATCTCTGATCACTTTTGGTATTTGTGTATATCGTTGAGTTACATAAATCACATCAGTGTTTTTATGTCTGCCGCGTGAGAATATCCTGGCAGGGTTTGTCTGTTTGTCTAACATCACATCATCGTACATGACTAAATTATTTACATTTCCATCAGTGTCATCAATACTTGGCGCTTCATTGATATCAGTGATAAATTCAACGACGTCCTTATCATCCTCACTTATAACTTTTGCACTTTCGTTAAAATCTTGTATTACATCATAGCACCGCTGATCGTCCACAGACGGAGCTATCAAATACAACTTATCCCACTTCATCCACTTCATTATTAAATTAAGTAACAAATGCTTCTTACCGCTCCCAGATGGGCCTATAATTATCATTCGAATTGAATTTGGTAGCACCGAGTTATGTTTGATTGGCTCTGGTCGTTTTGTAGCAGAAAAGTCAATGATCTCCATTAGATATATTATAAAATAATATGGATTTATATTGTGTGAAATGTAGAACACGTACCCCAACTGCAGACATGACAACCACTACAACAAAAAATAATCGACAAGCGCTTACAGTCAAGTGTGAACGATGCGGAACAAAAAAGTTCAAAATTTATTTCGTCAGGTAAAAAAACAAAAAGGAGGTGATATCGCAGCCAAGTTAACAAAGTTACCAGGAGCTCCGTGGGCTAAATACCCAGGAGAAAAACATCTTCCAGGATATAATTACTGTGGTCCTGGAACCCGACTTGATATCAGACTTGATGCCTTAGATCAGCCCAATCAGGTGAGTATCCGATAAACGCTATTGATAAGGCGTGTCATGCGCATGATGTAGCTTATCGAAGTAAGGATTTGCAACAGCGCCATCTCGTGGATGTGAAATTAATTCACGCGTTAAAGCCATCACTGATAAATCTTTCAAAGAAAAGTTAGCTAGCTGGTTAATAAAATCTGCAATGAAAGGTAAATTAGCGCTAGGTGCTGGTAATTAGTTATAATGGAGTCGATTTATTATTCTCCAAAAGGATATTGGAGAGGGAGCGCAGCAATTAGTAAACTTGCTGAAGCAGCAAAAGTTACGCGAGTTACTGCTAAAAATTGGTTATCCAAACAAGCAATATGCAAATTTATCTACCGCGTCCTAAACAAATTCACTTTGCAAATTTTAATGTTAGTGTACCAAATGAAGTTCACCAAGCCGATATATTATTTCTGCCACATGATACTATTAAAATCCGAAGACATCAAAACGCATACAAGTACGCGTTAACTGTAGTTGATGTTGCAAGTAGATACAAAGATGCGGAACCGTTAGCGACTAAAACAGCATCCGAGGTTGCTTCTGCTTTTGAACGAATTTATCAACGAGGTGGTGGACCACAAAGTGGTCTGCGATGGCCACAGCTGCTACAAGTTGATCCTGGCAAAGAATTGCAGGGTGCAGTATCGTCGTTGATGAAGAAACATAACGTTACCATCAGAAGAGGGCATACTGAAATTCATCGTGATCAGGCAATTGTTGAGCGATTTAATCGAACACTTGCTGAACGGTTATTTGGATATCAATACGCGAAGGAATTCGTTCAGGGTACGAGATCGCGTGAATGGGTTGCAAGATTACCAAGTGTGATAGCTGCGTAAATAATGAAATTACTCGAACAACCAACATGAAACCTGCCATCGCGATCACAAAAAATATATACCTGTACAACGTGATTCTTCAGCGCAGCCAATATTAGGTGATGTCACTGTGAGACATTTATATGAACCAGGTGAACTTGAAGGTGGTAAACGAAGAGCGACTGATCCTATTTGGAGTGTTACCGCATATAAGATATCTAACATAACAAGATCCACTTGTAGACCAGCAATCTACAGACTGGATTCGACTGCTCCTCAACGTGGATTCACACGTGAGCAATTACAAGTAATTCATGAGGACACACAATTGCCAACCCGATCACTTAACTAGCACCAAGGGTGCCAGCACCCCGACGTCGATTACACTCAAGACAGGTCAATATCACATTATCACGTGTATGACCGCGACTGTTATCTTTTCTATCTACGGTAAATTGTCTTGAATTTTTATTCGAATGCTGCCATAGCATTATACAATTACAGCTCGCACAGTGATTATTCTGCTGTTGTTTTAGTGCGCTGATAAAATCAGTGTCGAGGTCAAATTCTCTATTATTTTTTTTTTTTGTTACTCTGTTTGTAACCGGCTAGTTTTCTTTATATTATGTCGCTGTTGTTTTCATTGTCCGCATTTGACTGTTCCAAGACATTTCTTCGCAGTTGAGATATTCTTCTGACTCTGGACACAGCCAAGTAAACTAAGTTTGACCACTCAATCCGATCATCAACGATCCAGACAGTTGTATCACTGATAGTTAGTCCTTGAGATGAATGTATTGTCATTGCGTATCCTAGCGTCCACGGGGATTTATTCATTTTTAATGCATCTTTGACAACATTGACATCAACTGTGACAATATCATTCAATACTAAATTCTGTTTCCTTGACTCTGTCCCAGGAATATCAACATCTATATTCTGTAACCGCGTATCAGCTGGTCTATAGCATAACGGCACTGGCAACATTGGAAACTTTTCTTGTTGTAATTGAAATAGCTGTTGTTGAAGTGTGTCTCTGACTATCTTTCTACTTGCCACTATCAAATCGTCTGGTTTCCATGTTTTCCAAAAGTCGCTCATTGAAGTTTCAGGAATCATCTCGCGCATGATTTCGCATTGAATTTTATTCGGTTGTAATCCGATTAATGTTTTAAATTCCTTCAACGTTGCATCAAGTGCTCTATGATCATCAGACACTTCTTCATAATAATCAACAAAATCTTTTAACCAATCATGTGGAGATGGACCAACAAAAGGTGGTGGCTGACCGTGGTCGCCGCACATTATCACTGCAGTATTCGCTGTTAGCAGCAATCCAGGAATAATTTTAATATACCTAACGGTACCGTACATATCTCATCCCAAATTATTTTCCCGGGAATATATTTTGTTCCCATTCGATCTGGAGTCCATACACCGCCTCTGTATTTGAAAAAGCTGTGATAAGTACAAGAATTAACCCCTCGTTGTTTCATCTCCCTGGCGAGTCTGTGTGTAGATGTTAGCACAATCATATCTGAATTTCGAAATAATTCAATCGCTCGAGTTGTCTTACTGGACCCACCCGGACCGTTCAAATCAACAGTTTTGTGTCTAGTGATTGGATCATACACAGATGTTGCGTTCGACATTCTGATAATTCTGATTTACAATAATCATCCTTAATCGTAACATCAGCGGATTCACAATATCCATGTAACATTTCCTTTTTTATTCTCCACGAACTCCATGATTCATCAGTGCTTGTAAAACGAGCCAGTGATTCTGAGTATCTGCTACTGATATAAAATGAATCCGTTGCAACTCTAACTGCAGTGACAGGAAATCGATTTATCATTGATAGTAAATTTATAGAAACATAAGCCAACATCGAAGATCTTAAATGTGTGTATTGAGGCGATTCTCCGTCGATATAACTTACAACTGTGCCCAACTTTTCCGCGTCGGACAAGAGCGCGTCCTCCCGATTACAAAATATATTTTTCGCAGTGGAATCGGCAATTATAAAATCCAATTCAGCATCATCGATAATCAGCCGCGAGTGATGTAGTTTATGATCATATGCACCACCTTGAGTAAATTTACCGATTATTCTTCGTCCGAGATCTTTTGCTGTTTTTTCACTATTGCTGAGTTTGATCTCGAGAACTTTAGGAGCCTCACCAACAATGACATCCATGGGAGTATTTGGACTCTCTCGTGCGTACTCGCCAAAGACTTCATCGAGACTGATACGCTCCGGTGTTGGTAACCAAACTGAAGTCTGCGGTCGATATGATATGATTGCTTCACTGACAGTCAACGATACCAGTATTCGGCTGTCAAGCATATATCGCAGTAACACTACTGGTGTCCAACGCTTTTCACGAAAGTGTCTGCCAAACCAAACATTACAGCACGGATGAAGTTTTTCAGCAAATTCAAACGAAGTTACACGTGCAAATCTTGTCAGGGGAAAATCGGGCAAAGGACCGTTTATAGCAACTCGTGTCATCGAGTTCGTGGGATGTCCAAATCGCTTAAAGTATTCGCTGCACTCGCCCATCCCGAGAAAACTTCCCGGATAACACGCAATCATATCCACGGAAATCATATCCCGGTAGTCATACCAGGTATTCCACAAACCGCCATGTCCATACACGACATAACTCAATTGTACATCCGAGAGAAACTCACTTCGGGTTGGTCTCCACGAATTTCTTTCTCTTGCAGCGTGGGCGACAACACTCGGAACTGTAAAACAATTAGTTAATAACTGCTCAGTATTTTCTTCGATCGCATATTTCTCTGCGAGTTTTTTTATTTGTTGTTGCTGAGATTCCGTCCGGTATAAATCGACGTTAGGTTTTACAAATTGATCATACTCGCCATCTTCGGAACTTTTAAACAACCACATCGACACAGGGTCGGTTTTACTTTTCTGTTTAATAAAATCAAATATGTTTCCGCGATAATATTTCACAACACGATCCCGCGGAAATATCGTAACTGCGTTAGTCCAAGCGTGAGCGTTATGATCAATGATATTTATTGGAGCTCCGTAGCGATTATATTTCGATTTATATAATACTTCATCTGTTATCGTCGTTACGGTTATGGGATATCTTAATGCTTTTTCTAGCTCGGCGACATCGTTTATTGACGCTCCTGTGTGTTTGACCCGCTCCGCCCACGCTGATATCTTGGACTGTCTTAACGCAGTCAAACCGTTTGCGCGTATCGCATTTTTAAAATGTCCCATTACTCGCTCGGCTACACAATTCAGCCCCAGTGACGTAGTCATTGACGTAGTCGTTCTCATCGGGGTGAGTTTATCAATTTTTGGTTTTCTTATCGGATAGATTCCATAAATGACTGCGGTCACAGGATACGCTCGAGCTTAATATGGTTTATCAATCCCGATCAGCGCTCCTGGTTTGGAATCTTTACTTAACAGAATGGTCTTTCCGCTAGCAAGGGCAGGGTCGAGTTTGTCACGGATAATCCACGTATCAGAATCTGCTTGCACAATAAATTTTATTCTGAAAAAATATTTCCGATTATCAAGATATTCAATAATTGTTTTTGCTCGTGCATCATTCATTGTAGCATCAACAACTTCGTCAACGACACCTTCGGTGTTGCATATAATTTTGAATGTAGAGAACGTGTGAGATGCGCCGTCGTCGCGGAATTCTTTTTTGGCATTCCTGATAATATCAAACAGATCAGTCAGGTCTCGTCGTCGTGAGTCACGGATTAGTCTGTCAAGATCGAATCTCCCGGCACCGATGGCAAATAATCTTTCAAACTCCTCCATATTATATTTAAGACATATATTTAAATAAGAAATATTATATATAGAATGAACCGGTGCAAGTGGCTTGGTACAAAATCATCAACTCCTTGTAATAAATCCTGCGCAGGTGAATTCTGCGGACAACATTCCCAAAGCGTCCGAAGGGGGAGTTTAGGGCCAATACCATGCCTGCGATGTGGTGTTGGGGTCAGGGGTAAAACACAGTTATGTGCAAATTGCGCAGGAAAACGATACCGTGAACTCAAACGATATTACAATAAAAAAATAACGATACCGCGTTGAAATCCGAGAGCGATTATTTAAATAAGTTTTCAGACAAATTATAAATTAGACAAATATATTATTATGTAAATAAGCCAAGAATTTGTCTCACATCCAACCATTGAAAAATATGAAGCATCTTGCGAGGGAATAGTCAGACACTGTAGATTGAAAAAGCCAGTTGGTATTGTTAATAATACTGGCTATTTAATGTTTACTGTAGGGAAAAAGAGGTATCTTAATCACAGGGTCGTGTTCGAGTGTTTCTTTGGAAATATCAAAGACGGTCTTGTAATTGATCACATTGATGGACAAAGACTTAATAATAATTTATCCAATCTAAGGGCTGTCACACAAAACCATAATTGTAGGGCTGGTAATACTGGCCGTAGTGATAAGAGCGCCAAGAGAGTTGTATCCATAAATTTAGATACGAATGAAGAAATAATATTCCCATCTATGAACTCAGCTGGCAAGTATTTTGATATTTGTGTGGCATCATTACGAAAAGTCGCAGAAAAAATATACAAATCTTCTCTGTCAAAAAATATAATAATCAGAAAATTGTTTTTCATTATCACTAACATCCTCGGATTTCCAAACGGAGATAACTCCGTTAGGCATATCTCATGCAATTAGTTCGCTCCCTTTGTCAATGTGCAACACTCCTTGAGATGTCATTGTGGGTAAATTTATGCAACGCGACTTAGCGGTATACAATTATTATTTACAGCTGGTCTATAACACTTCCGCGTTCATAGGTATTTTTCAAATCAGAATTTAAATTCAGCTTAGAATTTAAATTAACAATATACACCACAGACGGGTAAACGGTTCTCGGTGTACAGGTAACACGATCTCCAATTACTTCCCGTTGATTTTATCAAAGTGACTTCGTCAAAGTGACTTTGTCAACTCCCGCGCGTGTATAATATTTTTTTTTTACAGATAAAATATTTATTTTATTTCACTTGTTCGGTTTTATGGTTCATCTGTATTTTCCACACGATCATATTTAAGAAAAAAACAAATAAAACATTTTAAACAAGTCACGCCCATCGCGTGAGCTATTTTTGAACTTTCAAGTATCAGTCGGTTTATATACGAGACGATCTTATTAGAAGACGGAGTATTCGAAGTTCAACAGCAATCAATACCATCTCGTCATATCCGCTTATGGCGGATGCTTTTTGCGTCATACAGGTGCTGATTTTGGGGGGATGGTATACCCGCTGTTGTGGGGGGATGGTATACCCGCTGTTGAATGTAGAAAATGACTCCTTTAAGATAAGTCGTCTTACTGTAAATACTATCTGTCTGTGCTGTCCTTAGTTACTACTGTAAATACTATATGTCTGTACCGTCCTAGGATAAGTTAGAATTAAGCTATATATCGGATTGTAAATAGTGTAAATACAATGCTGTAAATATGCTTCTATATGTACCCTACCGTCCTACTGTAAATACTATAAATACTATGTGTCTGTACCGTCCTAGGATAAGTTAGAATTAAGTTGTATATGAACCTTAATTGTAAATAGTGTAAATACTATATGTTGTGTTGTCCCTGTGTAAACCCGCTAGAATATTATTTGATAAGCTAGGGGTTCACATGGGGAATGTCTCGTCGCTCGCAAACACACCTTCTGGGCTCTCTAGACTGTTATTTGACAGGTTAGGGGCTCACATGGGGGTTGTGTTTCCGCTCCTGAGTTTGGTAGTCTATCATATGATAAGCTAGAAACTCAAGGAGATGTGGTGTCTATTTTTTCTATTAAATATATAATATTCATGTATGTATGTATGTATATATATATATATATATATATATATATATATATATATATATATATATGAATTACGAAAATATCAATAATGTGATTGTTGCTATTAAAAAATTAGAAGAACGCGGATTTAATATATCACTAAATCCTGAAACAATTATGTCTGATTGTGAATCATTACATGAAGCTAAATGCGCAGAACGTTATATTCTTCCTGCTCAGTATCGATTTGTAAAAAAAATTCAAAATAATTTGTATAAATCGCTGGCTACAGTAGAAGAAACACAAATAAAAGAATTTGTTTCATTGTCTCGTGCAATTGAAATGATTAGATTGGCATTGGCGGGCGGGTATGAAATAAAAAAGATAATAAATACTCGGGTAAGGAAATTAAAAAATTGTATGTCCGCTGACAAAGTCAACGATGTAATCAAGGACGACGTCAACGACGAAGTCAAGGATGAAATCGAGGAAATAAATATCTCACCTTGATGAAGTCAAGTACTTGGAAGTGAAATCGAAAGTAAACAAATATATCACTTTCTTTTGCTTCCTCGTCAACGATATAGTATTTTTTTTAGTCGGTGGGGTTTAATGCAGGAATGTGCATAATTGAGAATGTGATCTCTGTCACATACAATTGAGATAATATGCTCTCGTCTGAGATTATCTAACTGTTGCTGTGTTAGTAAGACATCTTCGTCTCCGTATTCATCAATAATGAATTTATCGTTAATTTCTTCTTGTGCAAATGCATCCCTAACTGCTTGCTCGAGCGCTTGTTTGTCATACACAAAAACATCTGTGTGGTGGTACATATTTATAAATCTATAGATTTATCAATCTAATCTAAGATCTAAATACGCGTATATATTAGAGGATTTGATGTATACCGCAATGCGCAATCACAAAATGATGTTTTATCAACACTTGTAGTTGCGCATCAGTCAGGATAAAATTGTCATTACCGTATATATCAACCAATATTTTTTCCGGGGTAACTTTTCCTCCCTTGACAGCTTTATCAAGAAGTTCTTTATCTTGTATGAAACATTTCACGCGATGATACATTATATAATACTTGCTTGATTAATTGTGAAATATATTTTTCTGCAGATTTCAATATTTTTTTACTGAAAAACGTTGAATTTACTAGTAAAAACCCTATCAAAATTAGCAAATTGGACGATTTCTGTGATTTTTACTAGTAAACACCCTATCAAAATTAGCAAATCGGACGATTTCTGTGATTTTTACTAGCAAATACCCTATCAAAATTAACAAATCGGACAGTGTGCACAAAATATATATAAAATAAAATATGTTTACTGTTGCTTGCACAAAAAATACCTGCTTGTGAATTTCAATCGATTTCTGTGATTTTTACTAGTAAACACCCTATCAAAATTAGCAAATCGGACGATTTCTGTGATTTTTACTAGTAAATTACCTTTCCAAATTGAGAAATTGGACGATTTCTGTGAGTTTTACTAGTAAATATCCTATAAATTTCAGTGGATTTGTCAGTGTTGCAGAAAATATATATAAAATAAAATATTTTTACTGGAAAATCCCGAAAATCGAAGATTTTTAGGATTGGAAATCCTAGGATTTCACCAGGAGATTAATATGTAGTGTTTCATTCCGTAAATCAATAAGATTCCCACGCTGGTCTGTCAGCGCGAAATTTATTCTGGTCAGCCACGGATTATGACATCGTAGATAGACCAGATTGATCGGCTCTTGCACAATCAGAAATCC
Source organism: Sinohyriopsis cumingii (assembly GCA_028554795.2). NCBI lineage: Eukaryota > Metazoa > Mollusca > Bivalvia > Unionida > Unionidae > Sinohyriopsis > Sinohyriopsis cumingii. The sequence goes on along the minus strand of CM068837.1, from coordinate 111,420,620 downwards.
AGGTGGTTCTTTCGGAGTAAATGAATAAAGAATAAATCCTTGCTGGGCTTGACTTGATACTGTCGTGTCCGTGCTATAACTGCCATTAATGACATCACACACAAGATTGACCGAGACCACTTCAGTTATGTTTACGATGCCCGGGGATACATGCCATCCTTGCCCTTCGGGGTTATTGTTGTGTCTGAGGACAGTCGGCTCCGGTAGTGTTTTTCTTTGTTGTGCAAGCATGTCGTCGAAGGACTCGTTGATGAGGTCAGTGACGGATTTTTTCAACTCGGGAACATTATACCCAGGAAATTTAAAATTCGGCAGAGTGGCTTCCGTCAGTGAATGATGGGCTAGAAATTGTTGTTTATAACGATTTATGTCATCAGTGTAATCAATTGTTGCCTGAGTTACTCGCTGATTAAGATATTCCATGTCGGCGGCAAGCTGATTTAATATTTGAATCCGCGTTATAATTTCGCTGCGTGAACTTGTTATATAAAAAAGATGTTCTTGGAAGAGCTGCCGTAGCTGCGTTAGTTGTGTTTTATGTAACTCATTTATTTCTCTAAAATATTCAATAATATCGCTTAGGTCAAGAATAAAATAGCTAGATCTCCCTGAGGAATCTCGTGCATGAATAAACCACTACCGAATATGGTCCTTGCCGAAGAAGCCAATCCTGCTACCCAACGTTGAACTTTTTATGTTATCCAGACGTTGTTTATCTGACGGGGTAATTTCATGATACGATTGCTTGTCAGTGACATAATCAGACTTTTTAGGTTCTGGTGGTATTGGTTGTACCGGTGGAGCAACTTCAGGCCATCCTAACACTGTTCTGATTGAACTATTATATATATCCACGGCGTAGTCTGGAGTGTTTATTTCGATCGCGGAAGACAGCGTTGGCTCATGAACAGTTTTTTCTATTTTGGATTCCTTCCCGGTGATATTTTTTATTCGACGTTGTAATTCATCATTGAATTCTTCGATTTGATAAGACCCGGTTGGTAACCCAATGACGTTCCAGTCTGGAGTACCATCGGGTTTACTTCTGTATGCAAACACAAACGAATTATTTGCTGGTAATCCACCAAACGATTTTGATCTGATATTGGGCCAACTGGGATATATTCGTAATTGTGCTAACGCGATTTCGCTTACTTGAATCGCAGTTGGAAAATTAATATTGAATTCTGGCTTAGTTGAGGTTACTGTTAACAAAGATGTTCGCGCCGGGCTTGTATTTGCGACTATCTGCTGAAGTAATTCCTTCGACATTGTTATTTATCCGCTGTCGTTTCAAATCGAAGTTCTTTGTACTTTGGGTGTAGTCGTTGTTCACCTTTGCCATTTGCACGAATTCGGAATCTGATATTGTTGTATCGTCGAGACTGGATGATATCAGCGCCGACAATTTCGAGTAGGTGCTTGTGGCGGCGCTGTTTAACTTTTCGTATTCGTGCAATTTTGTTAGCGCACACGATGATATTTTTTTCGCGATAATATTAGCAACTCCTGCAATTGTCGTTGATGTTGAAACTGTAATTGTGACTGCGATTGCAGTTGTCAATGGTGTTAGCGCAGACAATAATACTCCTGTGGATGCAACTACCGCTGACACCGAATATACTATTGTGTCTAACACAGTTACACGCCGCTTGTATTATTTTACCTTTGCTGTGTATATGTTAATAGTATTTTTTAACTCTGACTGCCATTCGCGTATTTGATCATATCTGTATTGTTGCGCTGTTGACTTCGTCGTTGAGGTTATTTTATTATCTTACGCAGTAATTAATTGAGGCGTTTCAGCTACAAATTCCAAACACCACCAGTAAGATGTTGCGGTTAAATTCTTGTCGGCGGCTACCAACATAAAATCCTGTTCGGCTCCCTTGTTTAATATGATAGTCACAACCCCGGAAAACTTATCGGTGGAATGTCGCCAGGGATATTTTGTGAAGATTTCAAATTTTGCAGCACTGAACACAGAAAACCTGTACACTCCAGTGACTGTTGCTGTATATTTGAACGCATTATTTTGTTTAGACGATGTTGCAAATCCAGATGATACCGTGTACGCTATGTTGGTGATATGCCCAGGAGTAACTCCAGTGGGGACTTTAATCAAACTGGTTGTGTTAACGATATCAGGAATCCCCGCCACAATATCCTGCTGTGTTTTTTTTTTGATCGTGTCAGTGTTGGTCTTGATATCAGAAAGTTTCATGTCGATGACGGGAGGAGTTACAAAGAACTTATCCGTGGCATCATCGGTTTTTGAAAGTTTCTTCGAAGTCTTGTGAATGCGTTTACATGAACATCATACTCAGCCCGCAACGTTGTTAGTTTACCGTCAATGGCGTCAACATATTGTTTGTTTGCGGCATCTTCCGGGGATGTTGGATCTCTTAAAACCACTATTTTGTTACCGTTCATGCTGAGATCACTTGTCGTTGTATCACCGGTCTTTTTTACACGTTCCCCTGCAGCTTTTTGAGTATCATTTCGCAATGCCGCGATTGATATCAGCAAATCTCTGATTTTTCCGCTGTCAGTGAACACAGGAAGGTTACCCGGAGTAGCTCCAATAACCCTATGAATTATTTCATGCCATTTGATATCACTGGGTTTTAGTTTTCCGTGCCGGTCCTGAAAAATAACAACCTCATCTGGGTCTACCCCGGTCAGACTTAAAAGATTATCGATTTCATCTTTGGTCGCATATTTTCATAAATCCACATCGGTGCGCTTTACTTTTCTGTCGAAAAGAGATCTTTCGTAAATATCAACCATTATTTGATAGGAAGCTGTTTAAATCACCCATCGTATACTCATGCACGATTTTGTGAGGTGGTTTGGTTGACGCTGATATCGCATCAAGAACATTTAATACTTCATGGCAACATATCGGAGGATCGGTCAGTGTTTGTGTTGGTAATGTTGAGTACCAAACTTTCCCTGACTTTGTCAGGGGGGTGTCTTTTGTATATTTTAGAAATTCAACTGGCGGTGCTAACCCATACGAATCAAAATAGATAATTCCACGTGGATCGATCGCGTAAGCAACCCAGTGAGTTCCAGGGCGTTCGCTGGTATCGAGATTAATAATTCCAGTTTCTGGATTATTCGGTTGTCGTGGTAGCTGATCTCGCATAAAGACGCCTCTGAATTTTTTTATATTTAATTGTTTAACAGCATCGAGCAAATCAAAATTTGACATCGGTGTGAAAATGCTAGCATTTTTTAAAACCTTTTTGGGTACCATGACGCCGGAGTTCCTGGAAGGTTTTTTTTGCATCCTTTTCCTGTGGCTTTCTTTAATGCCATTCCAGCAGCGGTTCCAACAGCTCCTAACGCGGCGGCCTTGGAGACTGCGGGAGCAGCATCAGCTATCAACGCTGGTATTGCCGCGAGAAGAGGAAATACACCGCCGGTTTTAACCATATCTTTGACAGCTGCAGGAGAGAAATCAAGTTGAGTTCCAGTTTTCGCCTGCTTTGCTTTACTGAAATGTTTTAGTTGGGTTTTAGTCAACGATAACTTGTTTGGACCGCCATTAGCGATTTGATCGTGTTTTAGTGTTATTTTTGTCCCACATGTTCTCGCGTTCTTCGACTGTGATTTCTTAGCCTGACCAGGAGTCAGAGTGACATTAACATGACTGTATGACATTTTATTTAATACGAGATTGATCTAATTGTTACATATTTTCGGAAATATTACATATTTTCCACTGGTGCATCAACGAATCTCATTCGGCCGCCAGCACCTTCAAGTAACATTGCTTTATCAGAAAGTATAACAGCGATTGCTCTGTAATTAGCTATAGCTCCTGCTGCTAGTAGGTCTCTATTCACAGTAGCTCGAAAGTGTATATCAACGACAGACTGTCTGGTTAAATCAAGATGCTCTAACGAGAAGTAATAGATTGGATAATGAGATATAAAATCCAATTGTGATATTTGCAAACCAGTATCGATATTTAGATCACGCGCTAGATATTTCGTCAATCGTTGATATGCACGTGCAACATGATTATTACCAAAATTTAACAGTATGTTCTCACACGGTTCTTCTTCATTACCCACTCGTGCAACATCCTGAAGAGCAATAAAAATATGTCGCGGCGCGGAAACTCCCTGCTGTTCGCATATGATATTTGATCAACTTGGTATCACTGACGTTTCTCTGAGAATAAACGTGTGAGAACATACTGAACCGTTTATTCTCAGAGAAACGTCAGTGATACCAAGTTGATCAAATATCATATGCGAACGTGTTTCATTACCCACTCGTGTAACATCCTGAAGAGCAATAAAAATATGTCGCGGCGCGGAAACTCCCTGCTGTGATGCTATATGCCATGTGAATAAACCGTTATTGGTATTTTGAATACTATCTGTAGTTGTTGCAAGCCACGATAACAACACTTTACCGCCTTGATCCATAAAAGAAAGCAGTCGCTGTTCTTCAGTAATAGCAGGAGTCATTACCGGCATCCACAGTGATAGTTTTGTTATGTTTACCTTACCAGGGTCACCTATAGGTCGCCATAAAGCATCATTGTCGTTGGCTTTTCTAACAAGCACGACCGTATGTTTTGCTCCAAAAATTACCTTTTCAACATCTGTGCAAAATCCAAAGATGTGTGACAGCGAAATGGCACATGAAAAATTTCTATGATTACCTTTCAACATTTGTCTACGTGCAGCGAAACCTAAATTAAATTCTGTATTAGCGCTAATAATCATGTCTTCTACATCGATATCAGCAGGTTTAGGGGCAGCACGGTTTTTTGGTCCTCTAATAATAAACTGATCACTGTTAGGAAATCCTTCTGAATCGATTCGATATTTTTTCCATCAATCATGTATATAGCACTATCAAACAAGGCCATAATTCCGTTATTGACAAAACCGATTTTAATATCAGATCCGTATTCCGTATGATCTGTTTTTATAATTTCTCCTTCTACTTCAATAAATGCTTCAGCGGGCAGGAAATATCTACTTGTATCTTGAACTTGCAATTTAATTCGTCCTCGTTTATTTGGCTCTCGTGCGTCATAAGAATAATACTGATAATCACGCACTGATTCATTTTTAAGGACCGGTTCGTCTATGTCGAATGCTGGGTCGGATTCCCGTTTAAACATTTTATTATAGAAGTTATCGTCTAAAACGAAGACCACTTCCCGCCACCAAACTTGTGTGTATTTGTTCAGGATTTATCAGCGCTGATAGTTTTTGATTTGCGGCTTCATTTTTTACTTTACTAACATTTGCGGGCATGTCTGCGGTGGCTGGTAATTTTACCGGTGGTGGTTTTCTGCGTATCAGTCGCGCTAGTCTATCCTTGATTGCCAAGAATGCTTTACTGGCAGCGCTACCAACAGCGCCGGTAGCTTTATCTTTGATAACGTCAATAGCTTTCATTGATAATTGTTTTGCGATCGGTATTGCCTTAGGTGCCATCCTCGCGAATAAACCCCGAACAACATCGCCGAGTCCATTTCCATAAGTCATCCTGTATACTGGTACTCGTGAATTTACAACCCTGACCATAACCGGTCTACGATGGGAATTGTGTACAATCATTTTTATTTAATTAGTTATTTCCCTAATCGCTGTCCGTGAGTTCATCAATAAGTTCTCGGTAGATGTGATTATCCATGATGCCGCCGCGAAATAATCGCTGACAGATATCAGTCGTTTCATTAATTATTTCTGGTGAGTTATTTCCAGCCCGCGCTCCTCCTATGAGAACTTCTAACCTTGATACATCATTGATGATATTATCAGGACAAATATTTAAACCCTTTCCAGTTTTTGGTTGTTGTCGTACAATTCTCGGGGTTAAAACATCTTGTTGTAAACTTTCAGGAGATGTTGTTAATCCAATTATCGGCGACCTAATTGACTCGGATTTTTGACGACGTGGACTTTGTTCAGATGCAATTTCATATTCACCTAACAGGACTAGGTCAGGGTCTATTATACTCCGCCGTGGTTGTTTCAAAGATGTAGAAGGTTTCTGCTGGAGGGTTTCTAGTTGTTTTACATGTTCGTCATAAACCCTTCTTACTTCATCAAAGAGACCTCTGTATTCTAAATCATCGTCTCTGGCTTGTTTTTTGTTTTTATATATACGATATATCCATTTAATAAAATTATCATCGTTTATTTTTTTAAAACCGGGCTTTAAGATACTAGATTTATTAAACATACCAATTAATACTTTTTTTGGGCAATTCTTCTCTTGTAGTATATTTAATATCTTCAACAAAACCCTCCCTAAATTTTGCAATCAGTCCAATATTTTCCTTTATTGGTTTAGACGCGAGTTCAGTACGAATTTGTCCAATACCTTCAAGTATTTCTTCGCCGACGGGCGGAGGTTGAGCTGCAGATACATTAGTTGGAAGATCTTGTAAAAAGGTTTTTTGTTTGTTTGGTTCTTCTAGCAATTTTTTTCAGTTTGCTCAGCGGTTTGTTTTAGCACTGGAAGAATACCCTTTTCATCTCCCAGTAAAGCTCTTTCTGTGATCTCCTCAGCTTTCTCAGTAGATGTTGTAACGGGTTTAAATAATTCATCTGCACCTGTTGCAAATTTAACTTGTGCTTGTTGCCGCGCTTGTAAATTTTGTCTTACAGAATCTCTCACAGGAAGAATTTTTTTTTATTGCGGCTAGTCGCTCTCGAGCTCATCTAGCGGAATGTGCTTCTCCAATGTTGGCCATTATTGTTAACTTAAATTTTTAATTTACAACAGCAGAGAGGGCTACAACAGGCAAACCCTTCCAGGATATTTTCCAGGGGCAGACACAAAAACACAGAGCAGCAGAGAGGGCTGAACAATACCGAGTGTTTTCGCAAGATAGACCCTTGTATTAACAGAAATAGTTGTATAGGTAGATATTTTCATGAGATAACCCTTCAAGTCAGCAGAGAAAGCCCATTTTGTTATGTTTTCTGAATGGAGGGTTTATTTTGTGAAAAGAATCACTCTATCTAAAATGTTCTCGATAGAAGGCTCTGTTAAGCGAATAGTTTGTGGGATTCGCCCTCTCTGCTGCTATCGTTGACTCTACTACAAAAGCTTTGTTAGAATAACAATCGTACTCAACACTTCTCAATCATAAATACTGCTGCAACAACTATCGCTGAACACAGTTCACCTTCATATGCTCTTTAAGAATACAAATTCTTTTAACACACTTCACAAATATAAGCTGATTGAAATAACAATATTTTGCCACACTTCATAATCATACGCACTTTACAAATATCACAGCGTATACGGAATTATACGCCAAGGCCACACTTTTGAATCATAAGCACCTATCATTAAAAGTTCACATCCATTAACGGAGTTGGAATAACAATGCACACACTGAATCATAAAGCATTGCTGGAACTACTACGCCAGGCACCGCTTCCCACTTATCTGGACATATTAAATAACAATCTTTGGCGCACTTCTCATTTTAATTGAACACTAACACATTAACCTACAGAGATTTAAAAAAAAATATTGATTATTATGCCTACAAAATTTACATAATGGATATAGACATTTCTTTTTTCTTCTTTGAGTCTCCTGTTGTATCTTGCATAGCCATGGCTGGTAGACTGGTCCACACGTAAAATTTTATTGTTGCTGAAATCAAGTGGTCAGTCAACCTGTTGCAATGCTAAATCTAGCTGTGTAACCTAAGTTTATATACCAAAACGTTTGGAAAATGTTCTAAGTTAAGCTAATCCATTCATGCAGACGTTAAGGTTTGGTGATTTTTGACGTCTGCGGTTGGCATTTCCTGAGTATGTTAGGTAAGCTGCCTTCAGCTAATTGCTGCTATTATTGTGACACGTCACTAATTGGAGATCTGAATTCTCAGTTAAACAAAGCTTCATCTCTTTGTTCGTTTTATTAATTTAAGCTTCAAATTTGTACCTGAGATAAGCTGTAAATGTGTTCAATCCTTTGTTCCAAACAGGAAATACGTTAATGTAACGTCGTTATAGCACAAAGCATTGTACTATTGCCATTTTTGCCTTTACGCCAAATATAAATTTTCATTTTATTTATGTGTTTGTATGTCAAAGTAAACACTACACATTCAAACCTATTTCACCTAAAATACATAAGATTGTTGCAGTATAATAGTACGTTTATGAAAAAGTTTCATATGTAGGATATTTACGAAGTTTTCTTTTATAGGAGTCTTATTCTGTATCAGTTTCTAGCGGTATTTCAATTCACTAATATCCATGTGCGACTTAGTATCTAAAGAATAAAATCTTTCCATCATTACATTGCGATTCCAAAGATGAAAGAGATCTATTGAACAATTTTCCACACACGCACACACAAAGTTTAATGTATGAATGAACATAATAAATTTCCTGGTTACGTTGCGCACATGCCCCATGGATAATCCACCTAACTTATCGCCCAAGGGTGGTTGAAGAGGTTGCTTCTGATTGTCTGAAGAGAGACATACAACCATAGCGCTTCTATGGGGACGTGAAAGTGAGAGAGAGAGATCTTTTCTCGAATTTTAATTTCCGTTTTCAATTAGTATCTTAAGTGTCAACAAAGAATTCAATGTCATCATCAAAATTATAAACTTTAAAAGAAGTTTAAAATGTCAATAATTACAATTTTATTTACATGTGTCTTTAATATACAACTTTCCCGGGTAGACGTTAGAGTGTTTTACATCGCAGACTTCGTTACGGTGTGAATGCATTGTCAAATGGTAGTCATTATTGCAACAGGAACATTAGGGTTCGTGAAAGGTCTGTACATTGCAATGATGACTGTTTCGCACATGCAATTGCATAAAAGTATTATAATATTGCCATGCTGACTGATTCACATACAAAAATCATAAGTAAAAAGGAAAATTGAGTACCTGAAGGGATGAGTGTTTTTCGTCTGAAAAGTTTTTCTATGACATTTAAAGTGACGAATATTCAACAGTCAGGATTAGACTGATTTTACCGTTTAAACTTTATTTCCCTTGCAATCTACATTGTCACATAATCAGTATAACGCTGAAAGGTACATACTATTATTAACATATATTAATAACTAAGTATGAAGTACCTTTATTGGTTTGAGTGCCATTTATGGGGAAACTTATCGTTTTAATGTGGACTATGCTTATCTCTCTAGCTCCTGCCTCTGTCTCAAATAATCGTTCCAGTATGATTTTCACGAGATATATGTCTTTATGATTAAATCAATATCAGACGGAACGCACACTGGAGAAACACCAATATATAAGCTGCAAAATCCATATGGGGCGAGTTGACTTGAAGTGAGGTGAGTTGAAGCCAATTTGGGAGGTGGGGCAAGTTGGCAGAAACACACATGTAGGTGTAAAGTGGGGTGAGTTGCAGTTACATAAATGCAAAAAAAATATATTATGAGTGATATCAAAGCTACAAAGCTATAGCATTATGTAAATTGGACTTACCAATGCCACGAATCGGATTTTCCTTTATCAATGCGCGGCGCTAATAATTGTAAAGAATACTCCCTGAAGGAATTTACAAAATTCAGCTGCACAAATCTAAGAATGTTTTTAGATTCAGTATGACTAGTACAATTGATACACACTAAACTTAGTAAATATTGAAGTTCAAGTGCATAAAACATACAATTATTCTCCACGATGATCCTTAAATTGTTTGTGAATTTCCATCTGCATACATCAAAGAATGATCATTGAATGACAAACGCTAGAATACAGACATGAAAACCGAAGTGCCTATTAAAGAATTTTTAAGTCACTTCCTTTCAAACCAAAGTTACCAATGGGCAGCGAGTGCATTGACGTACTAATGATTACTCAATATTGTCCAAGGCATATATCTTACTAATCCCACCCTAATGTTAGACATCCGGGAAGAGTACATTTACCGGTAGACTCAATTATAAATTACAAACTAATTAAATTTTAAACTAGGACAACTGCTGCTACTATTGTATGCATGTATTTAGGTAGGTAGGTAGGTAGGTAGGTATGTACGTACGTACGTACTTATGCATACATGCATGTAAAAGTACATTCTTTAACATTCATTCCTATATTTATAATAAATTATTTTAACTGTTCAAGTCATTAATATACTAGATTCACCTGACTTGTCCCATAAGGGGATAAACCAAAGTGATCCCTTGTATTATATTTTATATTAGCTAGAACACACACACACACACACACACTATATATATATATATATATATATATATATATATATATATATATATATATATATATATATATATATATATATATATATAAGAGATTATATTTTTGTGGAAATTTCAATGTGCGCCACATTCAATTCTCTCCTGTAAAACAATATATAAGGCAATATATTCCATGTTGGCATTAAAAATATTGTTATTTTCTGAAACAAATTAGAGACAAACGAACGTTTGTGTAAAGTTAAATTGATTGGAATATGTACAAATAATAAGAAACCGTTTCAAGGTGTAATGTCCTACATTGATAATTAAAAAAACACAACATCTACGTGTATTTATGTTTCTGTCTTGAGAAGAAGAAGAATAAGAAGAAGAAGAAGCATACGAAGAAAGAAAGAAAGAAAGAAAATAATAGATGAAAAAAGTGCACAAATATTGTGGCAATGTAACCATAGAACTTAATATGTTCATTCATACATGAACTCGTTTCTGATTCAATAATTAGCTCTTACTCCTAAGCAATAATCGATTTTGCAAAATATGTATGTATGTATGTATGTATGTGTGTGTGTGTGTGTGTGTGTGTGTGTGTGTGTGTGTGTGTGTGTGTGAATGCATGCTGCGCTTTATAATTTAAGGTGCAATCGGACTATATTAAGATCTGCTCACCACCATAAAGAAACTCAAACTAAGATGGTGTGGTCATGTCTCACGCTCATCTGACATGCCAAAGACAACCGTATATGACGCAGTGAGAGGAAAGAGAAAACGAGGCAAACAGAAGAAAGGATGTGACTTAAACATGAAAGAGCTGACAGGCGTGGACTTTCCAAAGTCCCAAAGAGTGGTGGAGACCAGTGCAAAATGGAGACGTTGTCAAAAAGACTTACGACCAGCCAGGTTACTGGAAAAATAAAACAAATGAAAAATAAATGTATGTGTGAGTGTGTATGTATGTATGTATGTCGCTTATACGAGTACATCTCATCTCATCACATGCATAATTTTGTAACTTAAATATCAGAGTTGTAGGTTCAAAGCAGAATGAAAATGGCAGTGAGTGAGTAATTTGTTTGTCAAAGAAACCTCGAAGAGTGCGGAATGATAGCACGGTGTTGTTCATAGTGAAGTTTAATATGAGCAAAACAAGACAGTGGTCATTTTGTTTGCACCCATTTGGCTCATCATACTTTTGTTGACCTAACAACAGTAAATAAATAAATATATCACGCATTTGGAACGATCACAAAATCTAACAGACCACTAACCATTACTATTTTGAACTAGATGCGAGTAGTAATGAAATCTCTTTTACACATGAAGCTAACAGAGCATTACGGTCTGAAAACGCTGACACCTAGAAGTACAATCTGCTATACAACGTTTGATTTAAGTACTACTACATCGGGTCTGAACTAATTTACATAAAATTATATGAAGAGATCATGACACTCGCATACAAAATATGCTTGTTAAGATGCAGATGAAAATGTCTCCACTCTGATGATTGGTCAGTGATCTAGAATAGATCAAGCTATCCACTCTGTTATAATATATTGCTGAAGAATAGCCGAGGATATCTCCAGAATGATTATAGTTTATTGCTTGAGAACAGGTTAAACAATCTCCACACAGGTGAATATAAGGTGAATATAGTATAATGTTTGGATATTATTAGTTAAAAGATGAATTTCCTCTCTGATGATGGTTTAGCGCTCTAGAATAGGTGAAAATATTTACGTTTTGATATGTCGATGATGAATATTCACTGTTTCTTAGCTCTGATGGTAAATCAGTGCAGGATAATAGGTGAAGGCATACCCACTCTGATGGTAAGTCAGTGAAGAGAATAGGCGAAGGTATACACACACTGATGGTAAGTCAATGCAGGAGAACAGGCTGAGCTATTTCAGGAAAAGCTTCGGTTAGCATTGATTAATATGTCAAGCTATCTCCAATCTGATGATAAGCAGGTGCTTGTTTGATAGATGAAGCTACCTCCACTCTAATGACAGGTTGGTGCTGAAGAATAATTCAAGCAATCTCCTCTCTGTTGATTGGTTAGTGCAGGAAAATAGAAAGTGAAACTAACCCCACTCTGATTGTACGGGGATAATAAGTGAATATCCACATCCTTCAGATATAGGACATACTAGTCTCAGACTCTTTTAACGTGTCATATTGTACTATCATCAAAGATAGGATATACTCTTTCTAGCTGGACTGTGCTCATGTCCAACAGAACTAATCAGCCCCTTACCAAGAGGGGCCTTTTATTCATGAAAATTAACGCATATGAGTTTTAAGTCAATGATACATCAGGGGCCTATCTAATTCACTCATCATTGGATGATGGTTTGAAGGTTGTGTTTTGTCAGTCACACACTACCTTTGCCTTCCATATTTATAATTTGCTGTGGAGATCATTAACCTCCTACCAAATTGGTAAGTCCAGCTTTATAATAGCAACAGGTAATGTATTGTTGATACTAAAATGTAGTGGAAGGATGATGATGTAACACTTGCCAGATTCCCTCATTCTCAAGAGCTTTGATGTTCAAAAAAGGTAAGTTATGCAAAAGTAATTATTGCATCATTAAATTTAGTTTTACATCCACGCCCCAAGTAGATACATTTTATGTTAGCCCGTAATGTGGAGTATTGTTATTGTATTAGCTTGATATATGTATTCTAATATATGTATTTAGATGGAAACTATTTTTTCCCTCATTGCATGTGTATGTTTGTATTTTAGCAGGTGAACCTATTTCCTGACCCCATGAATGCTTCACCAGAAAATCTCCTCGTAAGGTTATCTCCTCTGAAGAATATTCTCAGATTGTGAACATATTAGGTCTGTGTTGCGTGTTTACAGGGAAGTTTCTTCCATCTCCCATCTTCATAGGCTTCTTGCTCCTGTATAGCTCATTGGACAGTCGCCCAGAACAGGGGAAAAAAAAATCTTGTATTCTGTGGCTGCTGTGTTTTCGACCTTGATCTGTTCAATAGAATGACACTGCACTACAAGAACCATGATGTTTTTTGCAAGAATAACAAGGATGGTAATTGATGAAATCAAGACTCATGATGTAAAGCTGTGCGGCAGAGTTAGAAGGTTCATTACGTTGAATCTCTCCAAGATTATCTCTTACTTGGGCCATAATTTGCAATATGCATTGCGTATAATGAGCCCACTATCTCAAAGTGTTCCAGCAGCTCTAGTGTTTCGTGTCTGGTCTGAAGATGAGGTACATTGAATTTATCTACTACTATAGAGTAATTACAATTATATTACTTCACTCTCCAGAGGGTACTGTGATCCTGTAATTTTATCTCAATTGACACACAAGTGATGTATATAAGTGATTCTCCACCAGAAAACAGTTCCTAATGGAAAAGACAGCAATATATTTAGTAAATCACACGGCATCATGCAACATCATATGCCTTCCTAAATGGCTGTAATGATCATTAGAATGAATGGCGATGTCTTACATCTGCAGGTAATATCTTCAAATTTATATGTATGAACACTGAATGATAGAACAGTTTAGATCGTACTAATGGACTTTATAACCAGAGCAAGACCGTCTAGTCCGTACCTTAATCTGTTTTTGCCATGACTAGTATTAGTCTATGGCTTTCTTGCCAGATGTCCTTGAGGCATCTAATATGTGAACATAAAAGATAAGTTATACTCCCTAAAAATGTGGTCTCCTTCACAATGGAACAAGACATATATCTAGATGATTCAGGATATTATGCATAAGATGTAATCGACAGAAGTTCCTTCATACGGGTATCGATTATGTCCATTTCTTGATATATGATGTCGGGATGAATTTGCTCTATTGTACATACAAATCATGTATAAATTGTTTGTGCATTTCAGATGCATACAAATAGTATCATTGTGTAAGAAAACTTAACATCCACTGAAAGGTTTAGATATTATTACTATAATGAAATGCCTGAAGCTGATTTTATGTTATCACAGGTATATTCACTACTCTATGGCATATAATCACAGATAAATTCATTATTCTATGATATTTTATCACAGGTATATTCGTTATATTATAATGTTTTATCACATATATATTCATTTGTATTTTTTAAATTGGAATATAATCATCACACATTAGTTAAGTGTTTATTTAACTGTTATCAAACACTGTTGCTAAGCAATATTTTTTTTTCTCTCAGTATAATAGACCACGAAAAACATGATTCACCTTCAGTAAAAGTAGTGAGCTAAATGAGTTTTATAAATCATATTCTGACCAAAAATCTAAATTTTTATTTAACATGAAATTAGGAACATACGTTGTTAGTTTCAATAGACACTATGACAACTAAGTGTTCCAAACATTATTTCCATCCACAGAATCACTACATATATGAATATGCTTTGACATGTATATATTTGTCAGCTTCACAGGCGAGTGATATCGAAAAAAAAACAACAGTTAATTGGTAAGAAAGTTGCCATACAGCACTAATATCAGTTTGATTTTCTACTATTGTTTTACTGGTTTGTCCATGAGATATTCCATTCCATGTGACTGCATCACTTATTCCTCCATTCAGCAAGAGATGATGCAGTTTATATCACTTGCACAGGATCTACACTTTACCAGTGGCACGAGGAAAGCTACAGTTTAAGTTATGCCACTTTTCACAACTTGACCTGAAAATCTGTAATTCATTGTTTGTGGATATCTCACAGACCTGTCCCCGCATATAGAGCTGATTAAGAACTTTAGTATTATCCCCTCATTTTGTATTTACAAATAACAAAGTTTAGATGTGTATTTTCGCTGTTCACCCATTATTAGTGTTTAGGTATGGCCTGTAAAGACACAAACAATTTTGAAAAAGTAATTTTGAATTGAGGTTTCTCTCTGTTTAGACATTTTGTCAAGTTATTGGTACATGTCAGATTACATCCACATACCATCTCAAAGGGAGAGGCATTTCTACAAATGGCATTGCCTTTGATAAATTCGGTTTTGTTGGTAAGTCATCATTTTTATCTTAAATTTTTTGTAATGCATTATTTATATAGAATATATAAGGCTTTCTATTGTTGTAATGGTATTCATGTTGTTTATTCTGTTGCTAAAACTATCTGTAGCAAAGTGCTTAAGTTTGTTCAGTTTTCTTCTATCAAGCCGTACAAAAGAATAGAAATTTTGTCAATCAATCAATTAAAGTATTTAAGTTGCCTACGCAACTAGTGCTTTCGCGACTGGTTAAGTCTTGAAGGTCGAGATTTTCAATTCATCGGAACTGTAGAATTGGAGCCACTACAGTCCAGCTTTTATATGCGAATGTCGCACCTTTTAGCTCATGAACATGTCAGCAGAGGTAAGGAGGCAAGGGACCCGCGGAACGTGAAACGCCACAGGAAAGCTGTACGCCCAGAAACTGCAAAACGCATAAGATCAAATCAAGTCCAGTTCTACTAGTGGACATAAATCTTTTCCAATGGTGTGTAAGCCACTCCTCGTCTAATTTTCCTAATCCTTTGAGTTGTGTAATTTCATTGCTATTTTGAAATAAAGTTGAAATTTGGTGTACACGGTGTACTTTTGATTCTCCGTAACGTTGTAAATCAGCTGGGTGTCAGACACCCTATACATGATCGGGTTACGCTGCATTTACTTTCGGTTTTCACGTTTGATGATGGTATACAAAGGATCGAGTTAGGGTTGTGGGGATATAGTTTTTATTGAAAGAGGTCTTCAATGGCCAAAGGAAGAACCTCGCAAATTGGCAATTTGAAAGTCGATATCCGTTTTCTTCTTTACTCCTTCTTCATTCTGTTTTACCCTCTTTCTTTCTTCTTCGTGCGGTTGTGCTACAGTCTTTTGTTCTGCTTCGCCTCGACTTTCATTGCTTTAGGTATTTTATCGCAGTGAGTCTTTGTTTAATAACTCTGTTGAATTTGGAAGGTATGTTGTGCCGCTCTTTGTTGTATGAATTAGTATGTTTGGTCTGAGTTTGTCGTGTTAATAATTGGGGATTGTGTTGTTGTTGTTTCTTTAGTGCCGCCTTGTGTGTGGGTCCTGATGACTGGGCATAGATCACCTTATAGTCTTAAGATGGTTGGGGCCTAATAATATTTTGTGTGTATACAGTACAAGAATTGTTTCTGTTGGTTTAATTGGAAATTGTATAGAAAATTATGTTTCTCCAAATATACTTACCCAATCACATTCAAATTAGGATTACTTCTGGTATCTCCATATTCCATCCCTCTGATAGACTTGAAAAGTCATTCTGTCTAAAATTTGCAGAGACAGAGGAAATATTGCTTACTTACCACTTCCCCTTACCCACAAGGTATTTCAAGACTGAGTTATGATGACAGGATTTCACAAATGATCATAAAGATTATTATTCAGATCTTACTATACACATACAACATACACGGGGTTATTTTGGTATTGATGAATAGGAAAGTGTATACAAAATATTTTTTTCAGGAAATACATATCTAATCACATGTGCAGCTTCTCCCACAAACTTTAAAAGTCTCTCTGGTTACAGGTTGTATAGACAAAGGGAAGTAACTCTTACATATTACCTCCCCATACCCACTAGATGGAGATTCGCATATAACAAATCATTAGTTTTAATTTTAGCACTGTCAGAGACAAGATGACCCCTTTGTGGAAGGGATGGGAACTATTTATAGTAATATAAAGTAAAAAGAAAACATAATTTATTGTAAAATGTCCTTATCCCGAAAATTGAACCCATGTGGCCAAATGTAAGAGAGTAGTGATTGGCAAAGCTGAACACTTCTGACCACTTGGTCACCAGGGGCCACACTGAATATGGAGTCCCTCCAAACAAATTATATAAATCACTCCTCATTAGGGAATAAATTGGTTCAGAGCTGGAAATGAAGGAGCCTGGTACCCACTTGCCAGGGGGCCAGTACAGTAGAAATGTCATTATTTAAAGTTGTGAGGCCTAGAAGAGGAGATAACCTATTTTCTCTTATCCCTGCTTGGTTGTCCGTGAGACATAGGATGAAATGAACTCATATTACTCAAATTGCTCACTCTGCCTCTATAAGTTTGTTGCATCTGACTATACCTTCTGTTATATATCTGACACTTGCTATTTGTTTTGAATTTAAAACCATATTTGGTACACGATATACTATACAGGGTGGCCAGTATAACTGGTGGAATGATGAAAATCTTGATGAGATACAACAACACACTGGCATTCTTTCTCACATACCAAAATTGAACAAGACCAATATTTGAACCCACGTGGACAGAGAACAGATGGCACTGGTAAGTAAAGTCGAGGGCTATAGACAACTCGGCCACAGAGTCTCACGCTTGTCAGCACATTCCTAAGATTGTTTGTGATGGAGGCAAGCTGAGAACAAGTGTTGTACAAACAAATGTAGAGACATCTCATGTGATACCTGTTTTCTATTTCCAGTATACATTCCCCAAATGAGGATGGGGACCAAACGGGTGGGACTGCAGAGTGGTTGAACATAGTGCAACACAATATCATTTCATCTAAGTTTTAGACTCAGGTTAGATGAGTATTTGAGGGCAGTAGTCATAGCAGGATGGGTTGCACTATTAATGCTTTGGAGACGCGACTGACTGCATACAATGCATGACCATTCCCAGCCTTTGCTGCCAGGCAGTACAGCACAAGAGAGGCCAAATCCAATAGTGAGGAAATAAAAATCAAATTCCATACAATTGTTAACGTGGTATTGAAAACTTTGCCAGTCCAACCTGAACTATAGAGAGGACAACATATTCATGGCAGAGAAATTTCGTCAACTATAGGCACATCCATAGTTTGGTTGTTACCATGCGACCTGTACTAATATGGAGAAAATGTGTCTGGAAGTCGCCTTGCCAAAAATAGAAGGTATTGTTATTACCAGGGCTGCTAATTATGTTCTGATAAGAGACCGACTATTTCTGGAATCCTTAAAGACTGTGGCAAAAGTTCTGAAGGACGGTTGTACACCATCTTTGGCCTTATAAACTGAATCCCTGATTTGAAATCTTGTAACTGGCAGTCAGAAACATACCGTACAGGCTAAAATATGAAAATTTTCTTCATTGAAGATGAATTCATTTCTTTCCACGGGAGGATACTAATTATAAGGAGACTCAAATATGGAATGTTTGTCAACTTGAGAGTCCTCTGCAATTAGCTAAGTTCTGAGATATGTCATGCTATATGACATAGATGCTTCTGTGTCATCAGGATGCATTGGCAAAGTTCTTAGACACTGCATGGCAATGAAAAGTGGACATGGGACATTAGTACGACACAATTTCATCACTTTTTGTATTGTCTAAATTTTTGTTTTCAAATATTTTTTTGTTAATTTTAATCGCTCTTAATTCTGCCTCTCTGAAAGCATCTGTCAGCATAATGTTTCTCCGTAGGATGAAGTAAGACCACAAAAATCCCATGTGATTCCTAATGAACTTGTTATATATATATATATATATATATATATATATATATATATATATATATATATATATATATATATATATATATATATAATGTGACTTTTGTGTGATTTATTTGTAATTTAAAAAATACAATAGAGGAGAAAAAGCGCTCGGGTGAGCAATGAGAAATTGGGAAGGTCAGCTGACCGAAAAAAAATAACATTTTTGTTGGGCCTAACAAGTCGGAGGAAGAATGTAAACTAAACATATGCTTATCACTATATTTGGATTGATCCTCATTTATCTTAACCTTGAGTTGTTTTTAAATGTATTGGATCATATGTCTTCTGCCCACATAACCACACATTTCAGGTCTTGGATAATATTCATTTAGTGCACGTAAGGCAAGATTTTTGATTGTCTTCTACTACCAACAATGAGCGCATTTTGTTTTACATTTAACAACCTTATTGTTACAGCTATTTGAAAATGTACACTGTGAGATAATGGATATCAAAGCTCAAAATGTGTTTGGTTTTCATATTGGCTATTCATGTTCTTTTTCATCTACTAAGATGCAAAAATAAACTTTAAGCTAGAAATGTTGAATATATGTATCACCGGTGATACAATATGAAGTGCAACTACAATCACGAGTCTAAATAAATCTTAATATATTTTAACTGAAAATCTAAAGACAATTTGAGGAACATATTTACAAGTTTTCCAGTCATACTATTTCCAAAGTTTATACGAATTTTTAGGGGCAGATGGTCACAAAAAATATAGAACGATGGGTCCAAAAATTATAATGATACTGTACAGGAAGTTATATAATATTATATAGAAATCATGTTAATATTAAAACCAAATTAACACTTTAAGTACTTGTTTAAAAAATGAACAATAATTAATTAATCAAACATGCAAAAAATCACATATCAGGAAATAAATGTGCCTTGAGGTACTGATACACTACAGTGACAATCCAAA